>WNWU01000016.1:4865225-4971246 GCA_012654045.1 Ptyas mucosa
GGATGGGATGGGATGGGATGGGATGGGATGGGATGGGATGGGATGGGATAGGATGCCTAAATGCATTTTCTTTCACATGTAATCATTTATTAATAGGAATAAAATGCACTAGACAAATGAGCATAGCTGTAAGATTTGGCAAGAGTTTTTACACAAATTTAACAGTAAATTCTCTATTTAAAAAATGGAAGATTAATAATGGAAGCAAAAGCAAAATGCCACAGTTATCATGTTAAAAATATCAAAGAAATGCATAATAATTGGAAATGCAACACTACACTATTAATGCTGTCAGTGCAATCATATTACTAATTACTGTGTAATACATTTGCATCCTAAGTGAAGGGTGATGATCTTATAAAGGGTTGTGAATGATTTTATAAGTTGTGGATTGGTACAACTGATCCAATAATAATACTAAATCAGCTTTACATGGAATAGCTTACATCCTGGGATGATACCTTTAAGAGCATCAAACAATGTCTGCCTATCCCAGGTTCTTGGGAAAGACTTGATAGGTGGATTTAAAAAGCTATCATATGTGTCTATGCATATATATGTGCACGTGGCATATAATTCAAGGTTTTTTAAAAAACTATACATATATCAAATATAACACCTGATATATAATACCTGCAGAATAACAGAATTGGAAGGGACCTTGGAGGTCTTCTAGTCCAATCCCCTGCTCAGGCAGGAAACCCTATACCAGTGTTGGCAAACCTTTTCGACACCGAGTGCCTAAATGGGAGCACGTGTATATGTGTGTGGGAGCACCAGAATCTGGAAGAGCAGTTCTCCGGAGCGCATGCACGCCGGTCACATGGTCTTCCAGTTTCTGGCGCGTGTGCGCACTCAAAGACCAGCTGGCTGGCATGCATGCGAGTGCCAGAAAATGAAAGCTCAGCTTCCCGGTGCACACATGCGTGCCAGGGAGCTGCTCTTCCAGTTTCCAGTGCTTCCACGCGTACGAAGACCAGCTGGCCGGCATGCATGTGCATGCCAGAACCTGGCAGTGCAACAGGCGATGGCTGGCATGCCTGGAGAGATGGCTCTGCGTGCCACTTCCGGTACACATGCCATAGGTTCACCATCACGACCCTATACCATTTCAGACAAATGGTTGTCCAATGCTAACATATTCTGTATAAACTTAAATTTGCTTCTTTGAATGAATTGTCACTGATCACTATGTAGGATGTTTTAACCAGCAGTCACACTAAAGGATTCAACATTTCAAATACTTCATTTATTTCCCTGATTATCATGAAGTTTCAGGCAGCTTTGGATATCCTTGTTCTGCCACCAAACCACACAACTTGGATACCCTATTCCTGTTCATCATCTTTGTATGATCCTGTATACTCTTTGCATACAAATGGATGATTTTTGAAAAATGCAATGGAAAAGTGAAAAAGAAATTGATGGCTCTGAATTGTCATTTTGGCTACCTCATCAAATGCCCCCTTTACAAAATTTTCAAATAAGAGTTTTTAGTGTAACAATGAGGAATACTTGTTGGTAGACTAAAACATTTCTCAGGCTGTTTTCATGTTGACAATGTTATGTTCCAACGTGATGGGATCAAGGTCAGCATCTGAGTTCTTCTTACAATGGTTACTTCCTCTTTTTGTAGGAAATTCAGACTCCTACCAAGAGCCGATAGCTTATTCTGTCCCTAATTACAGCAAACCAAGTATTTATGAAAACCATGTCTGTATATTCTCTTAAAAGTTTTATTTGCTACTTATTCACAAAAATGTTGAAAGCTAACGTTAAAAATGTGGCTTCTTAAAATGACCTCTGTTACTTGAAGAAAATTTCTATTTCTATTAAACTAAGAACTCATTGCTGCTGTGTAACCAGCCAGCAGTTTCTTTTAACGTGCATTAGTTTGTTTACATAGCATATCTTTAAATGCTGAAGACCTTCTGAACAGTATAGTAAAAATACTGAATGGTATCTTCTATTTATATTTCTGTGAAAGGTGATTGGTGTACAAGCTATTGAATCATTTTGTTATACTAGTTAATTATAAAAAAATAAAGAATTTTTAAAATTTTATCTGTTGTCTCGTAATTACCAGTGATGCACTATTTTATTTTATTTTTATTTCTTAAAAGAAATAAATAAGCTATATATAAAAGAAATAATAAGCTATAAATAAAATCATGTTTTGAAAATACGTCCATTACAAAAAGATATGAATTTTGCCACATATATGAATTTTGTATTCTATAGGATTACTATACAAAACAGTGCAATTGAGGCAAGTAGAATGAGTTGGAAAAAAGAGTCACACAATCTAGATACTTTTTTTTTGACTAAATTTAATTTGTTTACAGCCATACACATATCAAGAAACAATTCCTTACTTTAAATTCGGTTGCATCACTCTGCATATTATTTTTAGTAAGGCTGTTACCATAACTAGCTGGTTTTGAAATAATTGTTTAAAGCAAAAATTTGGTATTTCCCTGATTCTTACATGTATATTTTCTGATTTTAAGTTTAGGGATTTTCCAAAAGATCTTTAGGTATTTTCCCTTGACTGAAGTACCAATCTCTCTTTGATTTCAGTTGCAGCCAGTCTATTCTGTACACAGTCAACAATGAACTACTTCTGGACTAAAGAAATTACTTGTAAACTGTAGCTTCTCTGCTCCCAGAAACATGAAGGGGAACGCAGGCATGGTACAAAGTCCTCCGTTACAATAATACAGTTGGTCCCATGCCTTCAGTAGCCAGACAGAGAAAAAGAACTAACCCTGAGACAGAAAAGAAATTCTCTCCCCATAAACACGATTAACAAATAAAATGCTCTTTTATGTTAAACACTTCTGCTCTCCCATCTTTTTTATATTTTTTAAATTCTTTTTTTAATATTGCATTATGAAGCAACATATGATCAGCTTCATTTTAAATCGGCAAAAAACACATTTGAAGTTTAATATGCATTGTTTCTCCAATCACATATGCAATGCTAAATCGTTCAGAGAAGACCAAAATTTGGATGTTCCAGAATTGATGATGGGGAGTTGGGGGGAGTTTAAAAGAGGCTTGTCTAAACTCTCTGCCTTCAGTGGCATCCCTGTGGAATACAGAGATTGTTCTATATTATACATCTCAACATAAGCAACAACGCAGGAAAAACATGTATCTACCATTGTAATTCATAGCTATTTTTATGAATTGCCCAGCTCCAAAAAAAAAAAAACCCCACAAAAAGCCAGAAACAGTATCCCTTCTTATGTCTACAATGTGCTATGGAGCATTTTTTTAATTCATAGCATTAAGTCAGTGTTAAGCTTATTGACTTAATAAAATAAGCTTATGTGCCTGTTTTTCGATTTGTCTTATAAACTGGTATAAATCCTTTTTTTTTTTTTTGGTGGATTGAATTTTACTCTCTACACTTATGCTCTACTCTGTTCTTTAGCTCTACTAGAGCTAAAGAGATTCTTTATGCAATCCCCTAAATTGTAATTTTCAGGTTTCTGTTAATTTGCCTTTGGGGAACCCCATCATAATTCTGTTAGGGCTGCTCTTTCTTTCTTTCTTTCTTTCTTTCTTTCTTTCTTTCTTTCTTTCTTTCTTTCTTTCTTTCTTTCTTTCTTCCCCCCCCCCCCCCAGAATACAGTAAAATAAGCTGTGCTATCACTGTCATGCAGCCACCAGGGATAAGATTGGGTTCCAACATATTAAAAATAGCTACCAAGTCCTCTTTTACAGGAACACAAATTATTTCTGGATAACACTGGGGAAAAAATTGCTTTATAAAAGGTAGGATAATAGGCAAAATTTCAAAGGAGGAACCATTATTCTTTCCTTCACTCTGACAACTTCCAGGTAGCTAATTGTTTTCATCCCGTTTTGGACTTTACAAAACTGGTATGATGGGGAAATGCTATTGTTTACCCCAACCGCTTGACAAAAGCAATTCCCACGTGAACGACCAGCTTGGCTGTGGGACACGGTCCTGCTACCTTCAAGAAGGAAATGGGTGGGTGAGTTCTCAGGCACAAGAAGCCATCATGTTTGCACCCCTCCCCTTCTGTTTTCATAGCAAAGGCAGTTTTGTTTCCATTTTTTGCTCTTGCTATTGTCATTCCCACATGTTTGGCTAAAATTTTTCTATATAATAATTAATCATAAATGAACACCCATCCAAAATATAATAGGTACACATTGTAAAAAAATAAAGTTATCAGATCTATTCAAAATAGTAGACTCTTTTCTTATATAGATTTTATATTACAAAAGAAATCTAGAAATAACATCACAAAAGAGACTGACAAGAAACATTTAAAAGTCATGATAGATTGTGTTTAATTCTCTATCAGTAGTTTAGTCATTTTAGAAATCTTATTACCATTTGGAAATGAAAAAGAAATGATGCTGTGTGTCTGTGTGTTTGTGTGTCTGTGTGCCTGTGTCAATATGTATGTGTGTGTGTTTCATACACATACATACTGTACATACACAGATACATACATATACTTGTTGCCTTAACTTTAAATACATTAAATATTTGCTGTGATGATTGAAACCTTATTAGTAAGGGTAAATGTGGTAGTTCTCTTTATTAAGTTAGTTTTAACAGTTACATATTTCTTCATTATAAAGTCAATGAAGACTTTTCCCATTCATGTCAACACATGTTTAACATAGTATGTGATTCATTTGAAAGGAAAGCAAAGGGAGACCCAATGGAAATCTCCCACAGTCTATTTACTCAAAGAAAATGGGTCCAATTTTGATGGATTTAAATAGTCTAATTCATGAACAATGTCTAATTTCAACATGTTATTTTTCATTTGAGAGCCTCCTCAGAGCTTTCCCTGAGAAAAGTTTTTTTAAAAAAAGATGAGTGTATTTAAGGTAGAAAAAAATGAATTCAAATAAATAAGCAGAAGAACTTGTTCGGCAGGCAATATTTATAAATCCACAAAGAGCAGATTAAAGTAAATAATACCATAGTCCAGTCAATCTCTCAAACTGAGGTGTGCTTATTCTGCACCAAAGTTAACTTATAAAGCGTCCAATGTTGACCAAAGGCATCATCAGTCTTTCTATATATTTTTTTTTAAAGTTTTCAGTTTATGCAGCTTTGACACTTGGGAGAAGGTTGGTATCAAAGCCTGAAGACAGGTTGGGTCCAAAGTTTTTCATTAGCACTTGGTGGGAGACTGCAAAGAACAATACAACATAACACACAAAATGCAATGCAGGGAGTGTGTGGGGATCTCTCCCAAATTCCAACTTCCACATCTTTGTCAAAGTAGAATAGGACTTTCTGAGCCAAATTGGAAGCCCAGATTTAGGGACAAGGGTTTTTTTGTGTTTACTTTGGGGTGGAGGCCTTTTTCTTTTCTTTTCTTTTTTTTTTTGGCTTTGTTACTCCTCCTTTGTCCAAACCTCCATATTTGGAAGTGTACAGTAGTGGTCAATCAAGATTATATCAGTGAAGTGTCACTTTTTAGTTAGTCCTTTATTGGCTTACATTTTGTTGTGTTGTACAATCATTCCTTGCGCTCTTAAATTTGCGGATCCGTGAGAAAACAGCCTTTTTGTTACAGCGCTCACCTCTGATGGTAACGTTTTTCTCTTGAAGCACATCTTTGCCAGTATAGACGTTTCTTGCTCGGCAGACGTAGGTGCCTGAATGTTCAAGCGAAATGTTCTTGATGATGAGAGGGAGCTCCGTGGAATATTCCTTCACAATGGCTTTTTTAATTCTTGTTTGGTTGTTAGCTGTCCTTGGTAAAATCCAGGTGAGGTCTTTGTATAAGTATTTGTTCGCTAGACATGACAACACCAATGTTTGACCTTCAACAGGTGCTCTCTTCAAGTTAATAGACAATCCGTTTGGTATATCTGTCAAAAACCAAAGCATTCTTTTAGTTCATAGGAAATCTGAAAAAAAAGATATAAATTCTAGGATATAGTCCCAGTATCCTTCCTGGTATTGAAATTAAATGATGGTGGGTGGGATTATTGAGTAAATGGAGGACATAATGGGAAAACTTTTATGAGGCATTGAATATTTTCACAGTAATAAACTGGATGAAATGCACAGAGTGGTATTTGGTGAATATTTGTTATGGTCAAAGAATCAATATGTAAAGGGCTTAAAATATATGCTTATTTTATTTCTAACAAAGCATATGAGTTTTCCACTTTTCTTATCACTGTTCTTGTCACTAGGTTTAGGTTTAACCCTGATTAAGGCAAAGTCTGAATACCCTGGTTTTGAAAGAGACCAATTAATGCTTTACATTGTCACTAGTCATTCTTTTGATACATTTAATATCAAAAATCAAAATATTTTTCTGGTCATAGAAAAGTTTCTTGGAATCTGAATTGCAGTGTAACGTTGTGGAAAAAAGCTAAAATTTCTACCTGAAAATGTAAAATTTTACAAAAATGTGAAATTACACAGTCAAAAACCAAGTTCAAAAGTACTCCAATGCCAGTGAACAGCATTCCTCTGTTACTGGGAAGAGGAGTAGGAAAGGGTTAATATATTTTTATGCTGCCCTGAGCATTGCATCTATTTAGTCTTTATGGAAAGAAGCAAAAGTAAAAGAATTACTTTTTCTGTATCAGGAGTAATCATTGATAATACTTCTGAGGATGCAATTTGATTTCTACTATTGCAATTTAATCAATTCTTATGATTTAATAGACGGCCAGGCAACATATTTTTCTGGGGAGAGGTTTATGATGCTCAAACATTTTCGGAATGCTTTAACATGTCAGTAGGGAAGTTACCTGGTTTTGAAAACTACCAGCCTCATCCATGGTGACCATTGATCTGGGATTAAGAGCAGTATTATCAAAACATTCTGGGAGGGTCAGTTCGCTTTTCCTGAATAAATGTCACTTCTAATCCACCTCTGGCACATCGTGCATTTGATAATGTCATTTTTGAAATGATATATTATATCATTTAAAATGGTATGAAATAGGCATAATAAACAAGTTAATTTTGTTAGAAAGAAAGGAAGGGGGGGGAAAGAGATACTTTCTAATATGCATTTACTAAAAAAAATAATAATACTTTTTTAAAGCACCTCACAGTATTAAAACCCGAGACTAGTTGAATAGTGAGCGGCTGGAATAATGTAAAAGAGTTATATTTACTTTAGTGATTTGAAACTTCCTGTGGAAATCGCTCCCAGGTTTCCTGATGGAAGATTTTGTTTATCTTTGCCAAGCACCATCAGGAATCTCAAAATAAAATGCCTTTAGTGACACTGGTCAGCCGGGAGATAAGGCTACACTGTTCCTGTCTCACCCTCAGTAATTGCAAACCCACCCAGGGCCCTGCTGCTTGCCAACAAAACAGCCCAACAAATAGGGGAAGGATCAGAGTGAAAGGGTGGAGTGTATGGAAGATAGAACAAACCACTCAACATTCAGAGATAGCTAAGGCGGCCACGGTAACTTTGATTATTATGAAGTCCCTAAATGAAATCTACTTAAAACAAAAACTTCAGATTCATGAAGGCTAATCTGAGTAGACAACGGGGGGGGGGGGGGAACGGACCCTAATCGCATGAAAAATATTAAAACAGGACTAAGCTGTGGTCAATTGATGTCTTTTTCAACTTTGTCTGCTCCTTTGTCTTCGATTGGTTCTGCTTCCTTTTCCTTTTTAAAACCTAGAGGAGGTCATTAATGGAAGGATAAAGGAGATTTTTCTGTATCAAATATAATCATAATTCATCATAATTCATAATCAAACTGGTTGGGGGAAAAAAGGGGGGATCCCGCTGATCTATAATCAACCCTCATCGGGTGGAGCTTATCATCTTGGTGAGATGCCCTGCATTTTGACTAATAGCTAGCAAAAAAACCTTCCACATTTTTTTCTACAAGTATACTTTCCTGTTCAGTCTGATGAAAGAGAATTTGCTTTAGATCAGAGGTCTTCAAACTTGGCCGCTTTAAGACTTGTGGACTTCAACTCCTAGGATTCTCCAGCCAGCTATGCTATGCTGGCTGGAGGATTCTGGGAGTTGAAGTCCACAAGTCTTAAAGCGGCCAAGTTTGAAGACCTCTGCTTTAGATATACCCTGAAATAAGAAGGGGAAATTGGAGAACTTCTTATAAATAGCACATAGTGTCTTTGCCTCTACTTAATTACAAGGTGGCCAAAGGATTGTCACCTTGTCTTTCATACATTGCATAATATTTCTCCAGCAAATGCAAATCTCCTTGGATTTTTGCTTTCCATGGAATCTTAGGGCCCCCTCTGTATTTTATGGTAGCAAAACAATTTGCTATCACCAAGAAGAATTCCACGTTTTGAAAAATTTAAGGGACAAAATCTCCTGCAGTAACTGATGGAAAGTATTCACCCAGCATTTCTCCTCACAAAAGGTGGTGGGAAATTGGGAAAGACCAATTGTCCCCACCTTTGAGTTCAATTATATTTCAATCTAATTAATTGACAGTATAGAGTAAAAAAGTTTCAAAAGAGAATGGCCTTTTTAACTGCTCCCCCATATGTTCCTGTCCCCACCTCAGCATTCTCTCTGGTTTTGCCAGACTTAAAATGAAAACAAACTTAAAAGTTGTTGAAAAGCTAACAGACCTCTAGCAATCAGTCTAGCCCCAAAGTATCTATTTTGAATATACTGAAAGGAAATCCTTTTTAGCATCCTGGCCTTTTGTTCACAGCCATCAGCATTTTGAATTGGCATTAGTTTAAAGATATTTTTTTGTTGTTGTTCTTCTTGTTCCCTAGTAAATCAGAACATTTAGTTTTTTTTCTTCAGCTGATTGGGAGAAGAAAATGCTAGCTAATTACACTAGCTTAAGCTTGAACAATTTCACACAGATGCTTTTCTCATACCATACTTTAGCGAGACCTACTTGAGTCTGAAACTGATTTAAAAAGCTTTCCTTTCTTGGCAGGACCACAGAGTCCCATGGCTTACTTTCCCTCTGTTCATGTGAACCCGGCACACATGTTACGTCAGAGCAAACCAAGCCACTACGGCTAAACCAGACAAAATGTTTATAATCATTTAGTACTGATAGTTTTCATTGTATTTTAGTGTTTAAGGATCCATTTGTTAGTCATTAAGGTGAGCAAATGTAGAAGTCCATAAATTTACACCGGAAAACTTGTACAAGAATATTTTAAGAAGCCATGAGATGCTTTGAAATGACAGTAACTTCTTGGATAACTGCATTCAAGAGGGATGCCTAATTATATTAGCTGTTGATTTTATTTACAAGCCAAAACATGATCACTTAGGTAATATTAAATGTTGTTACCTCTGTCATAGCTATTCATTAATCACAAAATGGCAAAAAACCCAATATACCTAAATGTCATATGAATTAGTGGAACATGAAATGTACTTTACCTGTTACAAAATAGCTGGTGTCTCTTTTGTCCTTTCCCACTTTATTGGATGCTATGCAGCTGTAGGTTCCAGATGTTCTGGATTCAGCCACAACCAAGATGCTAGCAGTCTGTGAAAGGAACAATAATTTTATATTTATACATTTGAACTGTTTTTCACAGATCCAGCTAAATAATATCTCTAATGTGATTGTTATATTTTTAAAAATAATTTTATTAAAGCTTACAAATACTGTACAAAGATAAAAGTAAAGAGATAGTACATAACGATTTTAAAAAGTAAACAAATTATATATATATAGAACAACATAACTTACGTAGGTAAAACCTGGCTAGATAGAAAAGCATATATATATATATATATATATATATATATATATATATATATATATATATATATATATATATATACAGGAAGAGACATAAAACATGATTCTTTCCTCTCTCCAGAACAGTATAAAATAATTTCAGCCACTGGTTCAATTGCAGCATTGATTCAATAAAGTGCAAATTTCATTTCCAGAAAAAGCCTATGGAGCTAATTGGACAATTAAGAGGAAAGCCGTTTTCCCAAGAGACTGTTATATTATCATAGTAATTTCCTTTCGAATATATAAGATTAGGATGTTTGTTTGATCTCATGCTTAAGATGCTGCAGCCAATGAGGTGTGGTACAATGAAGATCCTGAGACAGAAAGAAAAATTGGCAAGGAAATTTCTAGAAAAATCTGGCTCCCATTTGAAGAATGAAGAAACAGCTAAGATAGATTCTTGCCTTTCTTACTTACAAATTAAATACTAAATATAGTTGCAAGGCAATTAATAATAACTTTGCCTGGGACAAGTTAAAAAAATAACAATAAGAAGTTTGGCATTCAGATTATTTTATAAGAAAAATAGAATCTATTTTTAGCACAGATGGTCATTTAATTGTTGAAAATTATGTCCAGTGCTTACAATTAGTGAATGTTCAGCGATAAAGAAGATTCTGGAGATGAAACACATGTCTGAAAAATGAAGCCACTGAGGATAAACAGTTCTTGCGGGGGAAAAAAATCATTGTATGATTTTGATAATTTTCAAAGACTAAAATGCACAAAATGCACTTCATACTGATGGTCTAGATATTCCCTTAATGAGTTATCTCACTTTTGTTCTGAAGGTCTGCTTACAAAGCAAAATTTAACTTTGCTGTGATTAATAACAGGGAAACAGCCAACAATGGAAGCTGTCATTGTTTTACCCAAACATCACATTCATAAACAAACCACACTTTTGTCTGGTGTTTTAGTCTTCTCCTCTACCATCCTCAACAGCAGCCTGCCAACATTTTACAATACATCCTAAAAAATATTTCATTAGTCACCAATATTTTCCAACTGGTGTTTAGTTGCCAAAGATAAAGGATGATCTCTATATAACCACTCTCTTTCCTCTCTTGTTTTTTTAAAACAACACCTTTGTTTTTATAAAGAAATGCTGATAATTAAACAAAGACAGATTTCACTGGAATAGTATTCATATGCATAGTATTCTTTGATCCAAGAAGACAAAGCATTCACAACCATCCAAGAAACACACAGGTCTCTTATGGCATGTAAATAACACCGATTCTTGCCTACACAAGTGTAATGCCAACACAGGAAGATTTTTATAATGAAAAAATCAAGCACATGAGATATCATAGATATTTCTTCCTAATATTAATGTCTTTTTATAACATATCTTGCTATAACTCACATAGCATGCAAGGATTTAAATGTCCTTTGCAAATCAGCCTGTAATTCTGATATCTAATCAGCAGAGATAGGAAGAGGATACATTGTATATATTTTATATCCCACATAAATAACCTTCAGGCAGGGACTAAGAATCACAGAAGTAATTTTCTGTAACTTGCATGAAAATGTTTAAATTACTGGTGGCCTTGCCTCTATTATAAGCTTTGAATAAGGAAACTTTTCTAACCCTGCTTTTCTAACATTTTTAACCTTGCTAAAGGATCTCAGAAAATCTCAAAATTAAGAAAACTAAAATATTTCCATGGAATCACTCATGTTAATAACATTTAATTAAGCATTCCTATTTTAAAAAGTTTCTCTCAAGTTTAGATGTAACTACATAGTAGAATAAAATTGCACTGATAAAATTATTAACCTGGCCAACTATAACCAGTTGAAGAGTATAAAAATATAATGGAAAAACCTATCAGGCTCTATCTATGAGATGCTAAAGTATTAGGGCAAAATCCTCCCATCTTTTGCCATTATAATAAAGAAAAAAAACCATGTCCTAATACTGCAGAAATATAAATAGAAAAGTAGCTTTGCTCAAACAAAAACATTAAAATACTATATTTATTAATTATGTGCCATCAAATTGTTGTCAGTTCTCAGCAACCACATAGATGTATTTTCTCTGTGACTCTTTCCTTAACCTGTCCTTTCAGAAAAAAAAAATTGTGGATACTTTTATTATTTTAATGTTTTTAAATGTTTTTAATTGTTTTATAATTTAACAATTATAAGCTGCCCACAATCATTTCATTGAGTTGAGTGGCTATAGAAATTGAATAAATAAAATAAATAAAAACTGTTTGTTTTACGGTGTTATATGCTAAACTCAAGTTATTTTCTAGTGGTTTATTTATTTCAGCCCATGACAAATAATTTTCTCTTGTTCTCAATTAATGTGGCAAGAGGAGTCTAGTTTTGACAAGATGGGAGTGTGCACATATAATAATGTAGATGATGATTTGAACTCATACTGGATGCAATCGAAAATCTCTTGGTGATTTAACGATAGCTATAACTTAACTTATACAGTACACTACAATAAAATATTCAATGTACAAAATTAAGGCTTGCAAATATTAAAAAAATAATAAAACACCAAACAACAGTGCAACAGCAAAAATGACAGGATCTGTCACTTTCCTCAGGACCTCAGAAACAAGTCAAGTTTAAAATGCATATAGAAATCAACAATAAGAGGGTCAGTTTCGGAGGGACACAAGAGGCTCCATTGAGGAGCACTGCCTGAGGGGCTCCTCACTAGCCATTTGTCCCAGGTTGTTCAGATTCGGTTGAATTAGTAAGAATTTAGGTGCAAATCCATAAAAATCTTTTTTGCTCACACCTGGAAATCAGAGGGTGAAGACTGGGGAAAGGAACAACAGTCTTCAGGTCAGACATGGCCATTATGTAGGCATAAAACACCACCTGACTTCAAGGTCACCAAATGCAATCTCAATATCCTTTAATTTAGAAAAGCGAGCAAAGTCTTAATCTTACACCACAAGGGTTTCTATATATTCATTTCCTTACCAGGTCATTCCAATCAACCCGGTATTGCAGCGGCAAGTTCCCATATCTACAATTTGAGTTAAATCCACTTTCTAAACTCTAATAGCCCAAAATTAAAATCCAGAAAATACATGTTAATTATGTACGTGAGAATGGTTACTTATCCAAAGGGATAGCCAAAATAGTCCTGCCTGAGGCTTAGTGAAACAACCAAATCTGCAATGACTCTCTGAAGATCAGAAGTGCCGAGCCATTTACGGTATTTCTTTTCACTGACAGTCAGCAATCAACTGTTTTATATGGCTTCCTTTTTGGTCTACAGTAAAGTTTGTAGTCAGGTTGACCTATTTTCTGTTCATCTTTTTCTAGCCCACAAATTAAGCTAACTATCAAGTGTCAGGAGATCTGTGATTTACTGACAAGTCATTTTTAGGAAATAAGGGTGTAGGCAGTGCTTCAAATATTCTAGGTCAAGACAGGTAAGATTTTGTAACACAGTGAATATTTTGAGCTGGGTGCAGAAAGCAGTTAGTAACTGAAGGTGCTATTCAATATATGGTGATTTAGCACTTCCCAGAAACACTATTCACTATCTCAGTACTGCTGCATTTTCAGTTCTTTGTAATTTCCAAGCCATCTCCAAGATCTGTCCCACAAATAGCACATTTCAGTAATCCAGCACTGAGGATTATAGGATAACAGAGTTGGAAGGGACCTTTGAGGTCTTCTAATCCAGGGGTGTCAAACTCACGACGTCACGTTGTCAGCGTGATGTATTGTGACTTTCCCCCCCATTGCTAAAATGGGGGTGGGCGTGGCCAGCACATGATGTATCCAGCCTGCGAGCTGCGAGTTTGACACCTCTGTTCTAGTCAATCCCACTGCTTAGGCAAGAAACCCTATACCATTTCAGACAAACAGCTAGTCAATCTCTTTTTAAAAACTTCCAGTGTTGAAGCATTCACAACTTCTGGAGGCAAGTTGTTCCGCTGATTAATTGTTCTAATTGTTCTTAATTCTAGGTTGCTTCTCTTCATGCTTATGCTTCACTCAATGTCAGACTTCTGTCCAGAGGAGAGGGCAACACATTGTCATTTTCTTGTCATCGGTGTACAACATCAATGCCCCATCAAAAAGGATTCCCATGCTGTGGAAGTGGTTTTTAAAGAGGCGCATCTCTCCAGATCAGACATATCTCTCTGAAATCTTGAAATCCAGTCCCTAGTTACCTAGGAAGCTACTATCATTAGAAGCATCACTTTTTCATAATTAACTTGCTTGGTTGCTTGCATAAACTCATTTAAAATGGACAGGGAAAGAGGACTGATATTGATTTATATTGTTCTCTGTACAAGCTCTACAAGGGCAACTATCTGTCTCCCTTCCAGCTTTCCAGCTTCCATTCATCCAGGAAGTCACAAATACATACATATTTCTCTTCTACTTGCTTATTAATCCCCACTGCACTTCTGTCAGAAATCATGAAATATATATATATTTCATATTTGCTTCACCCTGGCAAAGATTTCATATTTTGTTTACACCATTTTCCAGACCTTCTCTTTTGTTAAATGTCTTGCAAACATTTTCATTAGCTACCAGAACCAGACATTGGATGAAGGCCATTAAAATAATATCATGTTCCTTAATACTTTATTCAGTAAACAAGGGAATTATACATTGGCTTCAGATGTTGTGGCTTGGAATTTATATTTTTTGGGAGAAGATTACAGTGGTAAATGGATTTTTGATCATTTATTTTATTTAAGAGCCATGGTGGTGCAGTAGTTAGAATGCAGTACTGCAGGCTAACTGACTGCTCAGTCCAGGAGTTCAATTCTGAATGATTCAAGGTTGACTCAAAACTTCCATCCATCTGAGGTTGGTAAAATGAGGACCCAGATTGTTAGGGGAAATATGCTGACTTTGTAAACTGCTTAGAGAGGGCTGTAAAGCACGGTGAAACGGTATATAAGTCTAAATGCCATTCCTATTTCTATTATGACCTAACATTTTGTCTGCCTTATTCTTAAGAGTATATCAAAACGAGAATTTAAATATCTCCAAAGCTCCATTCTTCATTGTGAATAGTCACTTAATACAAGCAAAAGTTTAGTTATGATTGGAGTAGATTTATTGCCATATATGTAGTCTTCAATTTATAACCATGATGGAGCCTGCCCATTACAGTCAGAAGTCATGATGGTTATAGAGCAGATTATCATAAAACCTCGTAAATTGTGGTCATGTGATTACAAGATGCTGCAAACAGCTATAAGCAGGGTTGGTTGCATAGTGCCTGGAATGGAACCACAGGGAGGGGGGGGGAAATCTGTCAGAGCTTTGGAATCAGGTTGTAAAAGTACCTCGGGCGAGGGGGCAGGCTGTTGTAACCTCAAAGTAAGAAGCAGCCATAAATTAAGAACTACCTGTTTACCTGAGGAAGGATGTCGCGTCAGTTATGTATTGTTATCACACTGCAAACAGAGATATTAAGAGGCTGGTTTTGAACAGGTGTGATCCATGTCCTGTATTGAACTGGATGCTATTGTAGCATGGCAGTGTTATCAGTCAGATTTACTTCATAAAGTAATTATATCGTAATTATAATAAGATTAGAATTTGGCAGTGGCTTTCACCATTATTAGCTAATAAACAACCATTCAACCTTAGCAGGAACTCATAAAAAGGATGCTCAAAGTTTAATTTCCCCCTCCAAAGTGTCATACCTTGTTCTTCCCCTCTATTAAAGCTGTTCTTTGTGTAATGCTTTGGATTCTGTTTCCTGTAGTGCTTTCAGATGTCAAATCTAGCGAATTTTCTGAACTGGAGCAAAAGTCATACCTGTGGCAGGATAAATAAGAATGAAGCAACAGTTTTGTAAAATAGAACACCAAAAATAGTAAGGCATTCCCATCAATAAATTCTGTTTCAAATTTAAATCAAGCTTTCATTACTAAGTTTCCTGTTGTAAGCCTGCACTATTGTCTTGCAATGGAAACTTGACTACAGTTACAATTATTTCAAAGTAAACTTATGGTTTTCCATTAATTATAGGTAGCAAAGAAAATCAAAACGTTTTATGAAAACATGTGGAGGTAAAGGCCAAAATGCCCTGGAGAAAACATACAGATATTTAAAAATATAAAAATTATAGCTTGTAATCAACTAATTCCTAAATTTTTAGCTGGTTTGAACACAACTGAAATATAACACAAAAGTAACTTTTATCCACTTAGTACAAATACTGTTCCTCAGACATCATTATATTTTTGTTTTAAACGTCAAAATCTAGGTTTCAATCTTCAAGTTAAGGAAGATTTTGACTTTTCAGATGGAATCTTTCAATGTGAAAGTTAAGAACTAAGTTTCATTTATAAAAAGTAAATTTTGAAACATCTATTTTATATTGTATCCCATTACACCAACATTGCAGAAATTTTTGTCAATATAGAAAATATATATAATCACCACATATAATTTGCTCTTTGGTACTGAAATATTTCATACTTGAAGGCACATAATTGATCAGTTTAAAGCCAATTAATAGCATGATAATGTATTGCATGTAGTTTACAAAATTTAGGAAAAAATCTCCCAAATAAAAATATGTAAAAATTTAAATGAAACATTCTTTTTCTTTAAGGCATCTTTACGGTATCACAGAAATCACAAATGTTATAATGTATCAGTTGACATTTTTGAAGTCCTTTTATTATATAATTAACTTTTAATCAAAACATTCAAGTGTAGCTTTGATGGAAATAATGTTCCATAACCTAATTATGGAAATAAATTTGAAGAAATGTTCATTACATTGCTTCATATTCCTTTTGGAAGGTATTATTGTTTCTATTCCACATTTGTACATTTAGTCCTTCATAGAGTGTCAGAGTTTTGAGCTCTTGTAAAACTTTTTATTTTCCATGATTAGGTTGTTAATATTTATCAACATTCTCCTTAAAGCAAACAAGTTCTTGTTATTTTTCTTTGTAAATAATTATCTTTAGCAAACTGGAATTTAAAATTAAATGTTTATGTTATTTTCATTGACAGTGATCCATGATCAGAAAACATCAAAACGTCCCATAATTTTCTCACGTTTTTATGTTAGTGTTTTTCATGCTGGTTGCTGGTTGGGGAATTCTGGGATTTGAAGTGCACACAAAGTTGCCAAGATTGAAAAACACTGGTTTGTATCATTGAAAAAACAACAACTCATTGTTATGCATTATAGGAAATATAAATATTGTGGAAAACACAAAAACAGTTTTCTTTGCTCTCCTTCTCCTTGTTTCCACCAGGATAATTCCAGAATATCTCTGAACCTTCCAGATTAAATTTGGGAGACATCAGAGGGAAATACAGTTAAGAAAAATGTGTATATTGATTACGATAATGTGTACAACCTGATTGTGTGTTAATTTTTTCTACATATACCTCACAATACCATTTGATTTCATGCAACTGTTAACAGCATTGCACAGATGTTTTAGTGCTCTTAACTGTTTCCAAGATCAGTAAAAAGATTGATAAATGGGCAGACAGACAGTAACAGATTGATCAACAATCTTGCTTTTCATAATAAATAAATATCTTCCTAAATCATTGTCAAAATTGAAGTGACTGGAATTTGGGAGACATCAGAGTGAAATACAGTTTTTTAAAAATAATATTGTGCTATGTTATAGTATTATAATTTGAAAGTTCAAAGCTGATAGTACTATAGCTTTAGTAATAATGTAATAAATGCTTTAAAAATCTGCATGGAGTCACAAAATACTGCATACTTAAAATGATAAATTTCAAATGATGCCATATGAATGCCATATTCATAAAAGCACAGAAAACGAATTGCAATGTGGCATATAGTTTACTATGGATGAATACAGTGTTGTTTAGCATGGGATTGGATCTTCTCCTAACTTTGAATGTTCAGTGAAGAGGCATCTTAATATATACCCTGTTTCCCCCAAAATAAGACATCCCCTGATAATAAGCCCAATCGGGCTTTTGAGCGCATGGCAATAAGGTCAAGCACTTATTTCAGGGTTCAAAAAAATATAAGACAGGGTCTTATTTTCCAGGAAACACGGTATAAATACGCGAATATTCCATACAAAACATCCTTAGCATGTTATGTTGAAATAAAAAAAAAAACCTGCCATACTTATGAAAAACACCTTGGAATTTCATATAAAGATACAGTATGTGTTCACTGAACAAACCATGGAATGATCGCCTCAATCATTTTGAACTCTGCCTCAACATCAAGAAAACTGAGTACTTAGAGACTGTCACCACCCCTGGGACGCTTCAAATCAATGGAGAAAACCTAAAAAAGATGAACATTTTTCAGTATCTGGGATCCTATTTCCAAGGCAATGGTGACATCAATGGCGAGATGCGAGCAAGGGTGAATGCATCCTGGATGCATTGGTGAAAACTCACTGGTATGTTATGTTAAGAGCCTCGGTGGTGCAGTGGTTAGAGTGCAGTTCTGCAGGCCACCTCTGCTGACTACCAGCTGCCTGCAATTTGGCAGTTCAAATCCCACCAGGCTCAAAGTTGACTCAGCCTTCCATCCTTCCAAGGTGGGTAAAATGAGGATCCAGATTGTTGGGAGCAATATGCTGACTCTGTAAAAACCACTTAGAGAGGGCTGTAAAGTACTATAAAGTGGTATATAAGTCTAAGTGCTATTGCTATGTGACAGACGAATGCCAACCCATCTCAAATATAAGCTTTACAAGACAATCATCCACCCTGTTGTACTGTATGGCACTGAATGCTGGGCAGCAACAACAGGGACTGAAAGCTATTTCCATGCCATGGAAATGCGAATGCTCCATTGGATATCGGGAATCTCCCTTCTTGCCCACATCACAAATGACACCATTTGACAATATTTTGGTCTGGCACCAATTATAGAGAAGATGAGAGAAGACCAGCTTCGCTGATACAGACATGTCCTGAGAGCACCGTTGCCGTTCCACCATTCCACCATTACCAACTAGAAGTCAATGGCCGGCGACCTCACGGGCACCCAAAACAGAGATGGCAAGAAACTATCAACAAAGATGCAAGCCGCGGACCTGTGCCCTGGAGACACAGCTGACGGTGCAAAGTGATATTCAATGATCCAAAAAGGAGACCCTGCACTTGTGGGAATACACTAGGACCGTGATGGCGAACCTATGGCACAGGTGCCACAGGTGGCACGCGAAGCCATATCGGTGGGCACACGAGCTCAGCTCCGGCACACATGTGTGCACCAACCAGATGATTTCCGGGCCTTCTGGGCCCACCAGAAGTCAGGAAACACACTGTTTCCTGCCTCCGGAGGGACTCTGGGGATGTGGGGAAGGCCATTTTTGCCCTCCCCAGGCTCCTAGAAAGGCTCTGGAGCCTGGGGAGAGCAAAAAACGGGCCTACCGGGCCCTCCGTGCCATCGCATGCCAAAAGTGGGGGGAGCACAGGGTGGGGCAGAGCGCATAGAATTATGGACCCCACCACGCTCCTCCCGCTTTTGACACGCGATGGCAAAAAGGTTAGTCATCACTGCACTAGGAAGAAGAATATGTGTTCACTAAACAGTTATGTATCCATTCAGCTTTTATATACTGTATTATAAATTCTTCCCATAACAAGACAAGCAGGATGTTGCATTAAAAAAATGTGTGGGTGGTGATTAGCATCTTGACTTAGAGATGATTCAATACTAGGTCAAGATACTGAGAATTGTCCACTTTTTTAAAAAAAATAATTTTATGCTTTTCTTCTCCATAACAAGGTAGGATCATGAATCAGGTTAAAGAAAGCTAGCCTGCTATCTCGAAGTATACATCAAATAGTATACACTATTCTAAAAGTTATTTGAAATTACCAGGAGATTAGGCACATCTGGAACTGTTGTTACTCCTTTCATTTATTTGCGCATCAACTTTGCAAACTATTTCTGAATCTCCCTTAGGTTTTTATCACATGGAAAATTAACATTTTAGAATGAAAGCCCTGCTAGGCAGATGTTGCGAACAAAATGATCCTGATGAAAGGAAATAAATTGGCATACATAAAGCAAAACAACCCTACTTCCAAACAAAAATACCAATCAGTAACTCCATGCAGTGGCCTTGAGCCCTTACTATTAAAATACTTAAATCCCTGTATATCAATCTATGTCTGTGATGCTCAATTGGTTTGCCAATCAGACCAGTTCCTCATCTGTAACACCCTACGGCAGGGTTTCTCAACTTTCTCAACCCTATCAACTTTAAGACGTGTGGACTTCAATTCCTAGAATCCCCAGCCAGCAAGCTGACTTCTGAATTCTGAGAACTGAAGTCCACATATTTTAAATTTTCAAGGCTGAGAAACACTGCCCTATGGCAAATATGTAATAGATAATTACTATACAGCCTTAGAGAAATAACTCTACACCTGCAGCAGTCGATTGCTAACACGTTTCTTTGCCATTGTTTGAATTGATTCTTTTTCAGGAGTGGTAAGGAAGAAGATTTCAAACAGTCTGGTTGGTTGTTTATTTATTGTCCTGTCTAGGACAATAATTCTATGTTTGTCTTTCTCTGTTTTTAAAAAATATTACTTATGGTGTCAGTTTCTCATCAGTTTAAAGCATCTGATTTTTTTTTAAAAAAAACTTGTGCAATACTGACTCTTATATAATAAGTATATTAATAGTTATAATGCAAAACTTCAACTACAGGTGGTCCTCGACTTACAATTCATTTAGTGACTATTCAAAGTTGCAACAGACCTGAAAAATGTGACTTATGACCATTTTTCACACTTACAACTGTTGCAGCATCACCGTGGTCACATGATTGAATTCAGATGCTTGGCAACTGACTCATATTTATGACGGTTGCAGTGTCCTGGAGTCATGTGATCAACTTTTGTGACTTTCTGACAAAGTCAATGGGGAAGCCAGATTCACATAGCAACTTTGTTACTAATTTAACAACTTCATGGCAAGAAAGGTCATAAAATGGGGCAAAACTCACTTAACAAATGTCTCAGTTAGCGATAAAAATTTTGGGCTCAATTGTGGTTGTAGGTCGATGACTACCTGTACAATCTCAACAAGCTACCAAAGCTTTTGAGGGCTAGAATGGAATGGTGCCATCAGTGAGAGCTCTTGACAAACTGCCATGGCACAGAGCACTACAAGTGTGGCATTGTTCAATCTTCTTACTGTCCTCCTCGCCCTAAAGGACAACATGTTTTCTACAAACTGGACTCTGTGAATTTCGATACTACATAAGGCAGTAGTGGATTCCTCCTGGTTCGGTCCGGCTCCGCCGAGCCAGTAGCGGTGACGATATGACATCACCGAACCGGTTCTGCCCCCCCGCGCTCCCTCCCGCATTATTCTTACCTTTTATTTGGCCCCACCCCCAATCTATTGCTGCGTCCTGAGTTCCAGCTGATCAGCTAGAAGGAAAAAAACTGTTTAAACTCTTGCGGGGCTTCAAAGGGCCACCCTACTTAACCTTAATCAGTGTTAAAAGGCAGTGTGGTGGTAGACCGGTGCCTCCAAAAACAAATGAGTAGACTGGTGTCTGCAAAAACAAATGGGTAGACCGGTACAGCTCTGCAAGCAGTTAAAAGCCTGGTAGACCAGTACCTCTGCTAAATCCTAAAGAATTGTCACATGACCATCAAGCCATGCCCACAAAATAAGCCATGCCCACAGAATCGGTAGTAAAAAAAATTTAGAACCCACCCCTGACATAAGGGTCTAATTTTGTTTTGCGTACATTCTTTATTCCTTCATAAATGGAAGAAAAGTAAAGGAAGAATTTGATGATAACAACACAGGCAAAAGCAAAATAACTTTCTGGAGAATTCTAGGAGTTGAAGTCTACACATTACTGAGGTTTAGAAATGCTGGTCTAACCCCAGCTGTATGGCTACCTATTAAAATCTAAGCAGTAACTGCAGATTCCTTTTACTATTCTTTATGAAAGGTATGACCTGTACATCTGTTGCTGGGAATGCAACATTGGCACTTCATTGCAAGCCTAAAACGATGAACAACATCGCCTTTCACATGTTCTAGGTATGGCATGCCAGCAAATATACTTAGAGTAACAAGGTTTTATTTACTTCAGCAATTGAGCTAAAATGGAAGCTAGTTTAGGAGGAAAGCAAGAAAACCAGAAGCATAATGATTTGGCTCAGTGGCTGTAGTCAAGATATGCTTCTCTTCCAGAAAGTCTGAATAAGTTGGTCAGTGCATGGCCAGCGAAGGGCTGAATTCCATCATGTCTATAATCAGGCTCCGGCAAATTAGGATCAGAAGCAGAAAAGAAACAATTGAGAAGAATTTGAAGCAGAGAGAGTGAGAGAAAGATCCAACCTAAGTAGCACAGGGTTGTGGCAAATTAAATTAGGTTTCCCATGCTGAATTTCTTGCAAGTTGATAAGTTTGATAAGGTTATCAGTTGGTCTGGCAATTAAGGCACCAGGCTAGTCAGCAAGAATGCATGAATTCAAGTCATGCCTTGAATTCCAGCTGGGTGAAACTGGGCCAATCTTTCTCAGCCCAACTCACCTCACAGGGAAGAAGGTGCGGGGAAAACAGAAGGAAGATGTATTGGATATATTCACTTCCATGAGTTATTTGTAAAAATAATAAAGGCGGGACATAAACAAATAAAAAATATGAATCCAGAATTTTCTTGCTCACAGCTTAGTTTAGGGGTATCAAACTCAAAACCCGGGGACTGGATCCGGCCTGCAGGGCCACTCTGGAGCAGCAAAAGACTGGCTTACAGTGTCTCTGCCAATGAAAACTGAGCTTGGGATAGCCATGTGCAGCCCTCCCAAGCTCCATTTTCATTGGCAGAGGGTTGCAGGAGGCTGTCGCAGCTCACAATGGAGCTCGTGAGCCCATTTTTGCTGGCAGAGAGCTCAGGCCACCACTGAGAAAGTTACATTTTCTGGTTGAATTGAGTCCTTCTGCCAATTGAAAGGTACAAGTTGGACTAACTCATCAGGGAAAGCTCGCCTATGAAAATTGAATGTGTTTTGTTCTATTCAGACTGTGGGGAACATGAATATGTGGTCCTCGATACCAGTGATGTTGAGCCGGCCACACCCACCCTGGCCACACCCACCCCAGCCCCCCAAGATGAAACCCAATCCTGAGGCGGCCCTCAATGAAATTGAGTTTGACACCCTTGGCTTAGTTGCTGATCCATGTTAATTGTTCAAATTTCATCTTGTTACTTTCTTTAAAAGTTGTGTGAGGTTGATGAATGGTTGGGATTTATCCATAAGATAAATAGCGATAGGAATGTTATTTTTCCCCTGTGAGACCGGTCTATCAGGACAACCTGGTCTACTCAATAGAAAAATAGTGATAGGAATCTATTTTTCATAATGTGAAACACTGTCCTATGAAAAAAGACCAACAGCAACAAAGATGCAAAATCCATTTTAGTCTTGACCGTATTCCAGATTCACTGTGAATCACCTAGTAGTTTTAATAATGCATTCTCTGTGAGATATAATCCACTCAGCAATGTCTCCAGTGATTCATTTTCCATGTAACATAAGTGAGCTATTCTGTTTGTAATCAGACTAGCCCAGCTCATGGAGATAGCTAGTATTTGGAAAGTATCCAAGACTTATGATTAATTTAAATATTCTAAATATTCAGAAGCCTTGATTCCCCCCGCCCCCTGAATTTTCAGATTTATCCATCAGTGATCAAAAGGGAGCTTATTGTATATGCCACTCCAGTCATTAATGGTCTTGAACAACTCACATAGCCTGCTGGGCAAATGAGATTAAAACAATGATGGAAGGAATAAAAACTCATGAAACCCATTTTATCTAACCGGAAAATGATCTTTCTGATTAGCCAAGGGGCAATATCATTCCACCCACAAGGAAGGAATTTCAAATAAAGATGTTATAGCTCATAATATAGCTCTTCTCAAGGTCCTAAAAGCCTTCCTAAAAACCAGTATGGTTAAGTCTAAACAGATTTTGGAAGAATGCTGTTTCAGGCAGAATTGGAAAGTCACTCCTTCATGGACATTACTGACAGTGTTTCTGAAAAGAAGGAAGCCCTTTCTTCCTGATCTTATTAGGTAGGCAGATAGAGTCAGGAGTGAGTAATCCTGAAGATCCTAACATTTTCCCTTATGCAATTTGGAAATAAAACTATAGCTTTATTAGATACCCAATTCAAGAGAATATGGTTCAATCAATGATGAAAATCTCATTTTTGCCATAAATATTTCATAATTCATCTACCTATTACTCTACATGTCTATCACATATCCATGTTTAAAGATCCAGTTAGTATGTGTTTGAGAAAGTATCATTCAGCTTTGGAAACCAGAAGTCATTAATTTTAGTTTCTATTTCCACAGAAATGAGGAAAGAGGAAGAAGCAGTCAAAGCTATAAATCTAATAACTCTATATTCAAGAACACCAGCTCTGTAAAGAAATGTGTACTTTCCCAAAACAGTATCCGAGCCCCAGGAGGCACATTTTGTATGCTTTGGTCTTACAGAGCATATATTGCTAAGTTTTAAAAGGCACATATGCCTAGGACATCAACCAGCAAGCTCTTGAGAAGGAATCTAGGACAGAGGGGGAGACGGGAGGGGGGAAAGACATGACTCTTAAGGATACATCAAACTCTTAAGGAAGTAAATTGTGCCATGTTTGAAGATGCAAAGATAATCACTGTGCTGGGAACCGTCTTATATGCAGGAGGAAGCCAAACAACAAGAGGAAAGCAGCATATGCTCCTAATTTCGCACAGGAAGCTCCCAGCACCTCCTGCCTAAGTAAGATAAGAAAACTCCCATGGCCTATTCTGGACAAGGCCACTGTTATCACCCTTAGCTTCACACTATCCTCTCCCTACTCCACAGTTTGCTGTCTTAATGAGATCCTACCTCCAATGGCTTGCAGCTTGCCAAGTACAATAGAATGAAATATTTATAACTGTGGATAGGGAAGCTTTCCAGGCTGAAAGTTTACTGCGTGTCACCTTGATATTTGTCCATGGATTTAAAGTATAAACTAGTTTATTGATTACAAGGACTACTGATATAATATCCAATAACAGGGCTCTATTATTAGAACTTAGTTCACTCATAAAAACACAACTATGTCTTTAGTTATGATAAACAATACATTATATACATTGTATTTTACAGGTATAGCATTTCAGATAAAGAACACTCTGATCCATAAAATACTCCTAAGTAATATGTTTTGAATATCACTATTGTCTGTAAAAAGATTACAGTCTTAAGACTTTTTAAAACCCTGCTAAGAAAAAAACTCCTACCAGGTAAGATATGGATTTTCCCTTTTAAAAAGAGTTTATAGCAATGTTTTTGAAACATACCCAGGACACATTTTTCAATGCATATAGTAACCAATAAAAGGAAATGTAAAATGTGACACAAGTTACTATTAAAAATAATCATATGCAACTTTGCAAATCCTTTCTGCGATATTCGTTGTAAGAAGTATTTAGGCAAATCTTGCATGTTTATGAGTCATCCTGAAATTATGGATCATGTTCAAAAGGACATTCCAGTGTCATTTTGGGAAAAACTATAGAGCCTTAAATAGGAAGATAAATATTAGTGACTTTCAGTGTATGAAAGGCATAAAAACGATGTCGTCTTTTTTGAAAAGTTACAACAGCTTCTTTCAACCACATCTAGTCCTTCTCATTCCAAGTTGTAGCTGAATTAATTTTCCTCATCGGTCTCCATTTCAATCAATATAAATTATTTCTTTCAGAGGTATATTCCTTGCCTTGTGACTCACAAAGCTCAGCATCTCATTTGCAATCCTCAGCATTCCAAGATTCTATCACCTTTCTTCAAGGGTTACCATTGTGAGGTCATTTGCTTTCCCTTCCCTTTCCCTTAAAAAAAATCTACCGAAGGTCTGGAAAAAAGCAGCAATTCTATTTCTACCCATATCTTTGATTACATCCTCCACTCCCTGAAAAATTGTTCACGACTTTCCTGCCTTTGATGTCCAGAATCCATAGGGAAGTAGATCTACTGTGATCTCAGAAACATATCTACACAGATTGAGAGTTATCTTCAATGATTTGTTTTAGTAATCATAATATTATATTAGCAGAACATTAGGTAGGAGTTTTATGGTGGGGAATCTTGTTCACAAACCTACCAGCGAAATGCCAGAATTACTCAATAAAAGCCATACAATATAGATTCCAAAACACAAACCCACAGGGTTCATACAGAAAGGACAGCTAGAATCTAACCAGTGACAACTATACATTGTTGTCTGTTTCTTTTCCATTTGTTTCCTTCATAATTTGTGCTGCATTAAGACTAATTGGAGGCAGACAATAAGTCCATAATATAATTAAAGCCCCAAGTTCACATGAGCAATATAACCTAAGAGATACCCACAAAAGGTCAGAAGGTTGCCTCTTTTAACATTTATTACAGGGAGTTAACTAGGCATTTATTCATGCCTATTTGTCATCTGAACCAATTCTAACACAACCGAGAGTGAAACAGAACAATCCTGGCAGTGTTCCAAGGAAGGAATCTTCCTTATTAAACCCACAACTTTTGTAGGCTCATTGTGGCTGTTATATGCCTTTGTTTCCTGAATGAATCAGTGACCTAATGTTTCTGAATGCAATACGATGGCATGTTCTAGGGATTACTCAACTTCCTATCTTCAATGAATTGTGTTACACTAGGCAGATAAATATTGTCTTTTATAGTTTCCAAGCAGTTTTATAGTCTCTGCATGTGTGTATTCTATGAATAGGAATGCATGCATTTGCTGCACACATCAGCATACTGTGCAGATGGCTAAAAGCAACAATGGGTCTAACAGAAAGGAAAGAAAAGGGATCTGAGGCAATTGGTAAGCAAGGACTGTCTATATATTTATGAACATACAAAGTTACGTTTTTCAGTTATTTGCAGCTGTTTGCCTGGAAAGGGTCCATCTGTATCATATGCATTGACTGACCATCTTCATACTATTACTGCTTCTGTGCTATAAAGGCCACAGTACCTTGACTATAGTTTGTAATAAATCCCATTAATTGTGATTAATCTACTTTTAACAAGCATTCTCACACTCAGATTGGCACTCTGTAAAACTAAACATTCATTGAATTCCCTTTTTATGCCATCCAAAGTGCTTATCAGTATTGGTACCATCTTTACTTCTAGTTCTTTAGCTGTGTTGGCCTTTGTTCGCAACTAATTTAAGAAACAGGAAAGAGCAAAAATGGAAGAGGTAAGGATAAAGACAACCTAATAAAAATATTGGCTTAGCACAAGAAAAAAGAATGAAGACATTTATAAGTAAAGCAACAAATACCAGAACAGCTGGGGAAATGGAATGCTACGACATAAATTATCCAATTTAAACAAAATCAGCTGTTTCAATCAGACCAGAGGTGATTCTTCCAAAGTATAAAGGTCAATAGGAATTTTGAAAATGGAAAACCAAATAAAAAGGAAACAATCCAGCTTTGAAAAGCTCTTTGGGACATGAGAAAGAAAAAGAAAATTCTGGATGAGAATAAAGAATCTGGAGATGAATTTAATAAAAATTAAATGGAAAAACTTTACTAACGACAACAGAAATGGTTAAAAAATGAGCTAAAAAAGGGTTAAAAACAGGACATCTCCTGGAAGTGATCAATCACATGGCTTTTGGCTCAATTATCTGACTTACTTACATCCAATTATAGCTAAACATCTTAATGAAATATTGCATAAAGGAGACATCAGCTAATAACTGTATCTGATTCAAAAAGACCCAGCAAAACTGATAACACCAGGAAATGCAGGCCCTATAACATACTTGCTTGTGTGTTTAAATACTTGCTTGTTTAAATTATTCACAGGCATAATAGCAGACAACATACAAAATTAGTTAGAAGAAAATAGCATCTTCCCTGTTGAACAGAAAGAGGAAAAAAAAGGAAAAACACAGGTACCAAAGATCAACTTTTGAGTGATAAAATGGTTCTGGAGAATTGCTGAAAAACCAATTTGAATATGGTCTGGACTGTTATAAAAAGGTGTTTGATTCATCACCATATAATTGGATCATCAAATGTTTGGAAACACTGGTATCGGTAAAAATATTAGAAAAACTATACCGAGTGGTAGAAGACAGAATTGGTGGTTGAAAATTAAAAATATGGGCTTATCAACTTTCGGAGAGGCATCTTCCAGGATGATTTATTATCTCTCTTATTATTTGTCATTGTCATGATCCTACTTTCAGTGATTTGAAAGTAACAAATACAAACCTTGGCTGTCAAACAGCAAAGCATGTTAATAAAATCTCACATTTACTTTCTATGGAAGATCTGAAGCTTTATGGAAAATCCAAAAACCAAAAGCCAGTCATTGCCAAACACATTGACAGAATTTTTAGCACAGCTATAGCAATGGAATTCAACTGACGGAAATGTTCTGTTCTAAAATCCCGAATAGAAAGAAAATTAAAATGCCAAAAGACTAACCATCCAGAGCAGGGGTGAAATGCTCCTGGTTTGGACCAGATTGGGTGATCCGGTAGCGATCGTGGCGGGTGGTTCGGCGATCCGGTAGCGATGGCGGAGCAAAGCTCTTCCCACCCGCCCCAGTGTCATTACTTCCTGGTTTTAACCAGGAAGTAATGTGTTTTTTTTACTTTCTGTGCATGCACTTCTGAACCGGTAAGGAAGGTAAGTAGATTTCACCCTGATCCAGAGCTATCATGATGAGGCTTGCAAGCATCTGGTCATTTTATAGTTAGATAACTTCAAGTATGGACAATTTAAAGATGTGATTATTAAAGAGAACATCCAAAATGAGAAAATTGCTAAAGACAAAAGTGACTGGTGTAACACCATCCAAGCCATCAATTCCTAGGCCATACCTGTGATAGAAAACATTGCTGGAATTATTAACTGGACCCAAACTGAGCTGAACAGTTAGGAATGAAAAACAAGAAAACTGATAACTATTCACTCTGCATTACAGCCTTGTAGTGATTTTGATAAATTATATATGGTCCACAGAAATGGAAGCAGAGGTTTACTTCTGTTGAACAAACTGTCAAAGTAAAAAAGCATGGTTTGGCTGATTATCTTTTTTAAAAAAAAACAGCCAAGAACTGATGAAAAGTTAAAAATTGGAACTTACTAAATGTTCAGGAAAAAAAAAGTAAATATCAAAATAATGTAATAAAAAATACAAACAGAATGCTGGCAAGCAAAAGAATCACATGGTCCATGTCTACAAACCATTGAGGGGGAAGTGGATAAAGATAAAATCTGGCAATGGCATAAAACAGGAACATTTAAAAAAGAAACTAAACCCTTGATTTTGTCTGTGCAAGAACAAGCTATTTGAACTAATGCAATCAAGGCCAATGTTGAAAAATTATCAAATGATTCAAAGGGTGGATTGTGTAAAGAAGCAAAAGAAACAATAGATCCTATTCTCAGCTCATGCCAGAGGATTGCACAAATTGATTATAAAAAATAGCATAGCACAGTAACCATAATGATTCACTGGAACATCTGGAAAAATTATCATGTAACAGTCATGAAAAATTGGTAGGAATATAGTTGAAAAAGAAGCCGAACATGAGCAGGTTAAATATTTTGGGATTTCTGAATACAGATTGATAAAGTCATAGCTAACAACACATATAACAGATATAACTATGATTGAAAACAAGAATGTGTGGATAATTGATGTGACAATACCAAGTAATAGTAGAATAGAAGACAAAAAATTGGAGAAGATCACAAAATATCAATACCTGAAAATCAAAACTCAAAGATCATGGCATAAACTGGCCATGGTTATCCACATCAGGGGTAAAATGCGAACCAGTAGCGATGGCGGCGGGTGGTTCGGCGAACCGGTAGCTATGTCAGCACAAGGTTCCACCCATTCGCCCGGTCATCGTTACTTCCTGGTTTTAACCTTTTTTTTACCCTCTGCTCATATGCAGAAGGGTTTGCGCATGTGCAGAGGGTCTACATCACATGTGACATGCATGTGATGTGCACAGGAACGGAGCATGCACTTCCAAAACGGTAGGGAAAGTAAATAGATTTCACCCCTGATCCACATATATACTATGTCAATATACTACAACATCCTAAATTCTTGGGAAGGTACCGTAGATGTGTATGAAGGCCAACACTAGCTAAAGAACTGGCAACTGTGACTTCACAATATTTATCAGATTGAACTCTGGAGAAAATGGATAGACAAACAATACAATAACTAAAAAATGTACAATAATCCATAAACTAACTGGTTGGAGTTATAGAAGCCTAAGATTTAATGCCAGTTCACCCACTGGATTACTGTATTCGTTCTATAAGACGCACAGACATTTCCACCCACTTTTGGGGGGGGGAAGTGTCTCATAGTCCGAAAAATACAGTACTTTGTGAAACCAATTATCTCAGTTTTTTACATCTTCTGAATAAAATCTATCTTGTTCAAAATGCATTTATTAGTAATATATAGTGATAAATAAATATCTGAACATGGCTTATTGAAGATCGCAAAATCATCTGCTGGTGAGGTCAAAGAACCACCAAGAGGTTGTGTCCTCTATGCCCCAGAAAGACCATTATAACAAGATGGAGAGCAACCTGGTCCCTCATGTAAGCACGAGAAGGTCAGCTACAGAGAATTTGGACTCCTGAATTAAAGACAGAACACAAAACTAACAATAGATAAATTTGCTTTGTAATAGAGCATTCGATATCTTCTGCTTTTCAGGAGGTTTCCAGTGAGGAAATCATTTAGTAATTCATTCTGAAGAATAAATTTTTAAAAAGCAAAACAAAAGGGATAATTCAACCACAAGCAGTTAGATCCAGTCTACCTATCGTGCATGATGTGCGTTCACTGGACTCAGCATTAGTCATTTTTAGTTTAGTCCCTGTTTTAAGCATATTTGGATGAGCACATTTTAAGCATATTTGGATGCGATGCAGAGCTGACTCACCAAAATACACTGGATGTTTTGAATTGTTTCAGAAAGATTTAAGGCTGGGAATACAGTATATTCTCCAGTTGGAGGAATGCCAAAAGGCAAAATGCTCTTGGCTAATGAGCAATTATGAGCAATGGGCAATAACTCTTTCTGCAATTTGCAGGAGATGGTCTACAGTGGGGAAACAATTCAAGGGCCTGAGGACAGATTAGTTATTTCACCTGAACTTTCACTCTATTATTTTAAAATAACAAAGAGGTATTGTTGTGAAGCAGAATTTTGGATTCATGAATTAGGTAGCCATTTCATCCAGTGAAATTTCATAAGCATTGGTTAAAACAGAAGAAAAATAAAATAAATGCCTGGAACTTTTGACATTGAAGTGTGAGTATCCATGTTATCCCATACCTTTCCTTTTTCTTCCAATTTTTCTCTTTACCTTTGAACAATCAACTAATAACTCTTTCACTGAGCATTTTCAATTACTTTATTAAGATTTTTTTTGGGGGGGTGAGGGGGTCATTTTACATGCAATGATGTCTTTGTTCATTTATTTAATGAAATGATATGCTGCCCAAGTCACGTTTTGAGGGTTATAATCTTCTTACATGTTACATGTGTGAATGGCGCCATTTAGCCATCACCAATGCACATCAGAAATAGAGATGCTGCCATTTATATCCTATCCAACATCAAATTAAGTTTTGTTGTGGCCTGTCGGCTGCCGGCCCCTCCAACAGCCGAATCAGATGAGGAGGTGGCGTTGGAGTCTGGGCCAGCATCAAGGCAACCTGAGAGCTCTGAGGGGGAAGAGGGAATGGAGCTGTCAGAGATAGAGACAGAGGCGGAGCCTGGGCCTTCCATCAGCTCTCAGATCAGGGGTGAAATGCTCCCGGTTCGGACCGGATCACCCGATCCGGTAGCGATGGCGGCGGGTGGTTCGGAAAACTGATAGCAAAAATCCCTGCGTGCCCCCTCCCCATGCTCAGCTGAGTCGCACGATCATCAGAGGCTTTTTTTTTTACTTTTAAAAGCGTTTTTTCTACAACCTCTTCTGACGAAAAAATGCTTTTAAAAGTTTTTTAAAAAGTCTCTGATGATCGCACGGCTCAGCTGGGATCCTCAGAGGCTCTTCAAAGCATTTTTTTTGCCACCTCTTGGCCGAAGAGGTGGTAAAAAAAATGCTTTGAAAAGTCTCTGACGATCCCAGCTGAGTTCCCTGATCGCCAGAGAGGCATTTTTAAAAAATGCCTCTCTGACAATCCCAGCTGAGTTGCCTGATCGCCAGAGGCTTTTCAAAACATTAGAAAAAATGCTTAGAATTTTTTTTTAAAGTTGGCCACGCCCACCCAGTCACATTACCACCACCACCACCACCACCACCAAGCAATGCCCACAAAACCGGTAGTAACACATTTTACATTTCACCCCTGCCTCAGGTGGAGAGTCAACAGCCCCCAGGTCTGGAGGTGGCTGATGAGGAAGAGGAGGAACAGCTGGGTCCAGTATCTGACATGCGGATGCACAGAAGGTAGGAGAAGAGAGCAGTGGAAATCTATGAGCTGATCCTTGGGATGGAAGAGCCATCGCTGCTAGCAAAGCCCCACCCTAGCTCTGGGGATAAAAGGCAGGCGGTGGAGATGAACAGGTGTGGCAGACAACTATTCATCTCCCTACTGGACAGACTTGTTAGCCTGTTGTTTGTGTGAGAGAGACTTTTTCCCAGGCTGCTGGTGCTCCTAATAAAGGAATCATTGATTTAACTACAGAGGGTTTGTCATGTTTGGGAGCCGGGTCAGAACAGGTTTATTGTTTTTCTATAGAATAAGGATTTCCGTATCCTAACGTAATTTCCATGAGGATTGCTTACAATCGATTCTTTCACACAGACATCTTTCTCACCCAGGAAGGCCTACATGAAAATTTACGTCAGGATACCACAATAAACATGATGACTATTTTAGGTAATAACTTGATCGTTAGCCTACAAATAATACTGTTAAATACTTTTTAAATGGCTAGTTTGAATTTTGGAAGCATAAGATTTCCTGAGAATGAACACAGGAAGAGTAATTTATAGACTTGCTGACTATGAGAGGTCATGTAAAAAAAAAATGACATGAAGGAACAGTCAATCTTTCCCAGCTTAAGGAAATCAGGTCTAAGGATAGTCACACCTAACTACTCTTTCGGACAGTGGCTAATTTGAACAGTCTTCTTCACAATGGGATTACAACTGATCTGATCAATACAGACACATGGTGACCGTGGCATTCAGAGATCAAGAGCCAACCCATGTAGAGGATCTGGAACTGTGCTTTAAAGAAATAACTGTTCCTAACTCTATAATAATTTTGTTGGGGGAAAAAAGGTTATTTGGGGCAAAAAATCTCCTTCTTTTTGACTTGAAACTATCCTAGTAGTTTTGTCTTTCAGTCTTTGTTTGTTCCTCTGCCTCTATCTACAGCCCAAGCATATCACAGCAATCTTTCAGAACAATGTCTTTGTCTGATCTCAAGCCCATAAATCAGCATGAAGCCATCCTTATCTATGTCAGTGTAAAAGTCATGTTTCACCTTAATGCAACATACAGTCGTTTTGCTGTAGATATTGTCTAGGGCATTTTACTGATCATTTTGTTAGCAGTGCAGCCAGCTTAACATCAAGTGCTCACTTTAGCTGGTGCAGGCCTGTCCCTTCTCTTTAGTCTTGGCCAACATCTTTTGCTTTGGACAAAGAGGACAGTATCTTTCAAACCAAGTTCTCATCTTTACCTGGATCAGCCTCAATAGCAGCTGTCCAGGGGTGGTAGAAGTGAGGAGAAAGTTTAAGTGGTGGAGAAGTGGGAAACAGTTATTTCTGTCTCTGCTACTGATACTGTGAAAGAACTTTCCCTACTTCAATCAGCTACGATTTAGGCTGATTTTGAAGACAACTTTAATGTAATTTTCAAATAGCATTCTTTTGGTGAAAGCTGCTTACTGTCAACTGAATTACAGCAGCATATAAAAATGATTAAATAAATGAATGAATGAATGAATGAATGAATGAAAAATAGCTGATATAAGCTGCTCTTCAATCTCCTTCTTTTGAAGTTAATAGTGCCAGATAATTGCACTTTAAGCAATTTACTTTATGCCCTAGCTACATTAATGAATATATGTTCGGGGCATGTTACTAGTAATGTTTTATGAGAAGGCAGAAAAACAAAATCAGGGGATTCTGCCAATCCCTGTTCTTAATGCCTTGTATGTGGTAAGACATAAGGACAGCAGCATTTACCACCATGGTGCCCATGCAGGATAGGGTTTGCCAGAGAGGATGGCAAGGTTTATACCAGTGTACAGGGGTGCAATGATCCCGGTTCGGACCGAATCGGGAGATCCGGTAGCGATGGCGACAGGTGGTTTGGAGAATCGGTAGCAAAAATCCTTGTCTCTCCCCCCCCATGCCCAGCTGAGCCGCGTGATCTTCAGAGGCTTTTTTTTTAGTTTTAAAAGCATTTTTTTCAGCTGAAGAAAAATGCTTTTAAAAGTAAAAAAAAAAGTCTGATGATTGCGTGGCTCAGCTGGAATTGTCAGAGCCTTTTAAAAGCATTTTTATAACAACCTCTTCAAGAGGCTGTAGAAAAAATGCTTTTAAAAGTAAAAAAAAGGAAAGAAGATTTGGCCATGCCCACCCACCAAGCCAGGCCCACAGAACCGGTAGTAACAAATTTTACATTTCACCACTGCCAGTGTATTTATTTGGATGGCACTTCTACTCAGCTGTAAGAAAGAGTTTTTTGAGTTCTCATTCAAAAGTGAAAGGAATGTGAGTCTATATATTAAATGAGTGTCGGTGAGTTCATGTATTAAATAAAACCATTTAAAGTATTGTTTGTTGAGCTACCTTAAAACAAAACCCAGTCAAAGAACGTCTTCTCCCACTCAGAAGAGTTCAAGTGTGTGAATATAGAGATCTTATTGTCTCAGAGACTGCACATTGTCTTATAAACTCTTCAACTGTAGAGCAAGTTTCAAAGGATTAGTTGGGTTGGACTTTTTTCAGTCTCTTGCATAACTAACTTTCTTCACTTCCACAATGCAACCACGCATATGTCTGTCATTACTCAATTCTCCTTCATTAATGTTTTTCTGCTGAAATTTGTTCCATTTCTTGGAACTCATTACTTCTACCTCTCGCCTGGCCCTTCCTTTTTTTTATTTCTGTTGTTCGTAGAAATTAATGGCCCCACACTTTTCTTAATAGGAAATTCAGTGGTATAGTTTAATCACAGTGGGTAAGCGAACATCTGCAGTGCATTTTCAAACTAATTCTTTTTCTTCTGTAATCGTATCAATAGAAAGGAAGAGGAGAATAACCGTAGCTCTGGAGCACACTCTTTTCATGAAAAGTTCATGGGTTCAATCCAGTGGTGAAATGTAAAATTTGTTACTACTAGTTCTGTGAGCGTGGCTTGGTGGGGGGGGGGGGGGGAATGTGACTGGGTGGCCATGGCCAACTTTTTTTTTTTACTTTTAAAAGCATTTTTTTCTGCAACCACTTCGGCTGAAGAGGTTGTTAAAAAATGCTTTTAAAAGCCTCTGACGATCCCAGCTGAGCTGCGTGATCATTAGAGGCTTTTTAAAAAAACTTTTAAAAGCATTTAAAAAGCTTTTTTGGGCAAAGAGGTTGTAAAAAAAATGCCTTTAAAAGTAGAAAAAAAAGCCTCTGATGATCACACGGTTCACCTGGGCATGTGGGGAGGGGGCCGCAGGGATTTTTCTCCGAACCACCCGCCACCATCACTACCAGATCGAGCGATCCGGTCCAAACCGGGAGCATTTCACCCCTGGTTCAATCTTTGAGTACGGTTAGGAACACTGCTTTTAACTTCTTCTTTGTCTTGTGCCATATCCATCATTGGATGTTGGCAATCATGTTGGCAATCCTATTTTTTATCAACAACCGATCAATATTGTATTTAAGGGAGAATGGTCTGATTCACAATGATACTCCTGGCTGGTCCATAATGCTAAAAGGCTATAATTTATTTGTGAGTAACAAATCCAAGAGAAAAGATAGGTTAGGTCAATAACAGAAAGAAAAATGGATAGACCAATCTTTTGAAAAAGCATGCAACAGAAGATTTAAATTATCCCAACGTCTTCTGGGAATCTAACTCTGCCAAGACTCAGAAATCCAAAACATTCTTGTCTCCTCTTCCTGACAACTCCATTTGTCAAAAGATGAAAGAAATTATAGTGGGGGTCTCCTATCCTGTACTTAATCCCTACCAACAGGCAAGAATCAGATGAAGAATTAAAGATGGCATCGTGAGGGAAAGTGATCAGGTAATACTTGAATATAAGCTATCCTAAAGAAGAGGAACTAAAGCTTGCTTCAGATAGTAATGAACTTCAAAAGTTTTTCAGATTACAGATCTGTCAGTCTGACATGTATGTAAGGCAAGATATTCAAACTGATCATTAAGCAACCTATTTATAAGCATTCTATAGGTATCAGTGGTGGGTTGCTCCCGGTTCGCCCCGGATCAGGCGAACTGGTAGCAATGGCGATGGGAGGCCCCGCCCACCCACCCGGATGCTTCTGTGCATGTGCAGAAGTGTCGCGTGTGCACACACGCACACACACACGAGCAAACTGGTAGCAAACTAAATTGAAACCCACTACTGATAGGCATGCTGCAATTTCAGGGTAAAAAGCAGACCTTGTTTAATTTCTTTTCATCCCAACAATGTCTTTAGATAACCTGTGTGAGGAACAAAACCAGTGATGCTGATGAAGTTACCTAATGGGTAATAAAGTATCAACAAGCAAACCACCCGGCTCAGAGAGCACCAAGAACACCATGTTATGGTCCCCCGGCGGCCTGCGGAACTGGCATCAGAGTCGGACAGTGAGGAGGTTGGGGAGGAACATGGGCCAGTCCTCTCAGACGAGAGCTCTGGATTGGAGGCAGAGAAAGGGCCATCTGGGAGGTACGTGCTGCCTCCAGAGCCTCCAGAATCAGACCTCAGTGAGGCAGAGGAACAGGGGGAGCCTGTTTCCAGTGCACACATGCGCAGAGCTGCCAGAAGGCAAGAACAGTTATAAGAAAAGAGATGATCGGGAGTATGGCTTGGAGATGATTGGCCCTTCCCATAAGACTTAAAAGAGGAGCAAAGGCATGTGGGCCTTTGCAGGAAGCAACATTGTTAATTCTGTTCAGTTTAAGGTCTGAAGCTCTGTTTGATTCTGGACTCCATGTGGCTTTGCCAATTAGCTCTTTGGTAGCATGTCAAGGGAGATAAAGCTGTGTGATTATCAGCCTTATCCCAAAGGACTCTTTACAACTATTTGGGATTCATCTGTGAATGAACAGAATTCATAGCTGTTGCACTAAAAGAGGTTTTCAGGACTACTCATGTGTTTTACTGACTCAGGAAGCCTAGGTCAGAACACTCCACGGTAAAACCAGCTTTTGCATCATGAAGGCATCCCACCTCCTCCTCTATGACTCATGCTATCAACATAATTAGTTTAAAACATTTTTAATATTAAGACATCATAAATACCTTAAATTGAGTTGCCAATTGCATGGAGAAGACTTTTTATGAAAACACAGAAGGGCAATGATAGAGTATTGGAAGTGAGGATCAAAAATGATCTACCTTGTTCTGGAATGGTTCTGTTGACATGGTTGCCAGGTCCATTTTATGACAGGTTGAGGAATTCCATAAACAATGCATGTTAAAATTTGCTTAGTTCCTAGTTGGTAGAGTGTAGGACCAGGAATTGATGACACTTTTTCATAGATCTGAGGTTTCACTGTTAACAAACAAGAACAGGAGTAAACTGAAATGTTATTCTAAAATAAAATGGAAAGAATTACTGTTTCAAAAGAAAAACTAAGATTTTGGACCTCTTCCACAGTGTGTATTTTGATCTGACATCATTGCTGCTTATATATGTCCCAACAATGCAGTTTCCAACAGCCTTGGAAAATCAGAATCAGTTTGTTCTCTGCTTCAGAAATGCTGCAACAGCAGTTTTGCAATGCTTGTTCTGGAGCTACAGTTGTAGGGACTTCCAACCTGTCTTAACTACTTCCTCTAGAATTTCCTCCTTCTCCCCAGAATCCAAGTGGTAGGCTCCTTCTCCCCTATCTTTCTCCATTACATAAACAATTGCACTCCTCATCTGACAGTGACTAGCTTATTCTTTCCCCTTTTCTTTTTGTAAGAAGCCAATGAAATGAGGTGAAAAGAAAATATGAAAAGAGGGCATTGGCTGCAGGCAGAGCTGCCTGGCTCAAACAACCCATTTGCATGGACACATAGGACAGGGGTCTACAACCTTAAACACTTAAAGAGCCATTTGGACTCATTTCCCACAGTAAATAAAACACTGGAAGCCACAAAATTCTTCCCATGCCTGACTATTGACTACTCTTGAGCGGCCACAAAACTAGCATATGTAGTTGAATTAAACGTTCTGTTTTCTTCTGAAACTTTTCTTTTCTTGGATTTATCTATGGTTGGCATCCCGGGGGTTGAAAAGCTCAATAAAGCGTGTGCTGGTGGGTGTTGCACATTGGCGGTTGTGACGCATATTTTGAGTGACAGGGAGCCGCAGCAGAGGGCTAAAAGAGCCACATGCAGTTCCAGAACCACAGGTGGCTGACCCCTGGCATAGGAGATAAGCTAATCAGCTGGTGCATGGAAATGCCATTTTTTAAAGACACAAATGCCTTTGTCAGAATGCTTTTAGCATAACAACGTGATCTCTGATAATGAAAACTTTTTAAAGAATATTTATATTTAGTCAGAATTCAAGATAACTTAATTTTCAAATAAGTGTCTACAGGATTGCATCTTACTGTCATTGATAGTAATGTGGACTCACCATTTATTCTGAGTGTTATTGTTAAATTTTTTTGTAGGTTCCACTGCCGGGTACTCAACATTATAGTGTAGTTTCCTGCATCTTCTTCAGCAACATGTTTTATAATGAGTGAGAAACCTTTAATTTTATATCTGGCACACATTTCAGCAGCAGGTAACCCATCCTTCAACCTGTGGAAGAACAATCAAATCCATAATTGCTTATGATGTCACTACATACGTTACCTATGTAATATCTAAACATTTCATAGGAAGCAAGCAGAGCACATTTTTATGGATCAAGGACCACACTTATTCTTTTAGTAGCATGCTAGAGGCACACATCGTAGTTAGGACCAATATGAAGAAACAGGAACAGCAAGTATAAAAACGGAAATTGATATCATTTAAATTACATTAATGTGGTTAATATGATTACTCTTCAATTGTGTCTTTACTAATTTCCCACTTACATCCATGAAAAATGATAACCTTTAATGACAAGCTTTGAATAATGTCTAGGGGACCCATATCCAAGTCCTCTGAGGACCAGACTCAGGCCTGCTGTGTAACTCTGATGTGAGACATTGAGGGTTGGAGGAACAAATTATATTACAAGACTTTACAAATGTTTAAAAAGCTAATTAATGGTCAATTTAGTGGATTTATTCAAAATCCATGTGGATTGAATTACATATTATATGAAGAATGTGTAGCTGCTAATGAACTTCATTTTACTCATTTCATTCCTACTCAAATACTAATTGTTAAAAGAAATGTGAAGTGTTTGAAGTGTTCATGAAATGAAATGTCAGGCATTCCTTTTATTAAATATTATTAGGGAATACATGGATACAGAAAAGTGACAGGAGTTCACTACAACCACAAATCTCCTGGAGTGTGTGGAATTCCTCCTGTTTTAGTTCTTTATTAAAAGACATTCCAAACTTAAAAATTTCTAGGGAACATCAGGATATTTGAACATACAACCCAGGAAAAAAAAATCTACTGTTTTAATGCTATCTTAAATCTACAAATCTAATAATTGTACTGGCAATAATTTGAAACTGGAAAAAAAAACACCAAGTGTTTGAAATGTCATTTTTAAAATCAGCATGACATTTAAATAATTCTGTGTTACATTTCTACACTTCTCAATGATTATGAAGCTTTATTATATTGGATGTAGTTGTTTGAACTAAAATGATCACCCAGAATCAATAACTGGTTCTTTTGAAAGTCAGTCTAAATGGTTAAACCCAGGGGCGGGCTGCTGGGGGTTCGCAGGGGTTCGGGAGAACCTCTAGCTAAGATTCTGTGCAGTTCAGAGAACCCCCAAATCCTATTCCTGGCTGGCCCCACCTGCCCCGCCCCTCCCAGGAGTCCCCATGTGACCCTTTTTGGGTGCAGGTAAGTTCAGGGCACATGCGGAGGCTCAGGGAGGGTGGAAAACGGGCCTACTGGAAGTTCGGAAGACCAGAAACAGGCCTGTTTCTGGCCTCCAGAGGGCCTCCAGAGCCTGGGGAGGCCATTTTTGCCCTCCCAGAGGCTCGAAGAAAGCCTCCGGAGCCCAGGGAGGGCAAAAATACCACCACCACTCCCGCTGTGGTGCAGGAGGCCGACTAGTCCCTGGCCACGCCCATCCACCAACTGGGCAGAGAATCCCTTGCTAAAATTTTTGAAGCCCACCCCTGGTTAAACCCCATGACAGATCACTCTGAAAAAGAGAGTTTCCTTCTCCTCTGATATGGTTCAATTACTATTACTACTGCTTTGGCTGAATTAAAGAAAGAAGTGGTACCCTTTAGTTAAAAAAACAAAAAAGGTTGTAGCTGTGTCTCTCTGCAAACCAGTCATAGAGGATGAGGAGGATATAGCCAGGTGTGACATTTGGGGATCTGACATCACCTCTCAAATGTAAGCACAAGGAAGCACACGATGTAAAATGCTAATAATGGCTGATTTGCTAAAATTTCCAACAATATCTTTTTTTAAAAAAATATGTGATTTAGTTTTAGATCTTGTAAAAGACTAATTAAAAATAACGTTTACTATTGCAATGCTAACATCTGCTCATTAGTTTACTTTAATAAAGTAAAATAATGAAATTTATTGATTATATATTTTGGGGTATTTCCTGCATTTCCATTCAATCCATTTGATTAGCTAATCAAACTGACATAAAAAGACAGGAGAGAAAACTGAAAAATAATAGTACACACACACAAAAAAATTGAGAATTGACCATTTCAATTGACCATGTCAGTTGACATTTGACCAGGAAATTATGGTCAAACCCTTGAGGCTTGGTTGGTCTCAGAGGGATAACGGGTGAAATGCATCCTCTAAAAGCAGAGATTCCATAGGGCAGTGATGGCTAACCTTTTTGCCATCGTGTGCTAAAAGCGGGGGGAGTGCAGTGGGGTCACACACACGCGTGCCCACATCCATAATTCTATGCGCCCTGCCCCCCTGTGCTCCCCCCGTTTTTGGCACATGATGGCACAGTGGGCCCAGTAGGCCCGTTTTTTGCTTTTCCCAGGCTCCAGAGCCTTTCTAGGAGCCTGGGGAGGGCAAAACCGTGCCCCCCCTGAGGCCCTCCAGAGGCCGGAAACAGTGTTTTTTTTACTTCTGGTGGGCCCAGAAGGCCCGAAAATCAGCTGGCTGGCGCACGCATGCGTGCCGGAGCTGAACTCGCGTGCCCACCGATATGGCTCCACGTGCCACCTATGGCATCCGTGCCATAGGTTTGCCATCACGGCCATAGGGGGTAGGTCTTTTCCAAGTGCTAGGAACACAGAACTTTTCCTGGCCATTTTAAAAGGTGAGCAGGCTAGTAACAGTGAAATAGCCAAGCTTTAAATCATTTAAGGTGTTAAATTGAATCTGAGAAACAATTGGCAACTAATGCTGGTCCTTCAGTAGAAGAATCATATGAGCATCTTCCAATACAACCAGTTATCAGCCTAGCAGCTACATTTTTCCACCAAAAACAACTTGCAAGAATTTTTTTCAGACTGGTTCTTGGAAGAATAAATTGTGGTAGTTGAGAAGGTAAGAGGCAATTGCCAGATTGACTTAGGCCAGGAAAAGGCACAGCAAACCACTAGCCGTGATTGAGCAAATGCACTCCTCATAACAGCTGCCTCCTTCAAATCCAATGACAAGTGAGGCCAAATAGCATTCCCAAGGAATGGGCCTCCAGCCAACTTTTTTTCCAGCTTCTATTTTTTTATTTAGAAATGCGATTGTTTCAAAGGTGGAAATCCAAGCTTTAGCGCACACATTAAATTTGGCTGCAAGTATGGTGAACTAATGCCACACATGCATGTAGGGAACTGTTTTCCTAATCAGTCTTGTAGCAATGCTTTTGTGAAGCACTAATGAATTCAGGAATAGCCCCTGCCATTTAGAACGATTTGAATGAAAACAAAAGCAAAATTGAGATCAAAATTGATACCATTGTTTCACAGGCAAGTAATACAAAAACACTCCTTAAATAATACGTTCATGACCCAAGAAAATCTCAGGTCAATTAGAAGTATAGAAGTTGTATGAAAGGTATAGAAAAACAATGGGTTTGCTGAAAATGCGCATTTCCCTGTTTGGGCCAAATTATAAGACATCTTACTGTGATGGAGTAGGGGTGCGGGTGGAGGGGAATTCTTCCTCTTTATGTCACTTTTTTAGCATACATCTGTCCAAGACGTTAACTTCTAATAATACTTCAACAATAAGGCCAACAACATGACTTAACTGCCTTGATACTCTAAGCAAACTAGATTCAGAGAAATATTGCCTTCACCTCATGAATCTATCTATATGTGTACATATTTGTGTGTACTTCTAAAGTTTATGAAATGCACCTTCTATTAGATCATTAACTAGTAGACCACTAGTTTCTAAAATGTTTGAGACAAACTTAATTTCTGGTAACCTCATGGATGACAACATGCTCTTTGAATAATAACGTATTAATTATTGGCTATTTTCTACTTCCAGGATGTTTTGCAATTTCCGAACCCACTAAGCCTAGTATTTGCTCATTAAGTGCTAAGATCATGGCATAGCCCTAATAGAGAAAAAGATGCAAGGAAGTCTTCGTTGAAATAATATACAAAGTAATAAATGGGGGAAATTCCCTTACATGCAAATACTATGTCTTTAAGGGATTGTCACATAATTTTAAAGTTGTCCTTAGCAAAAGAAGCCCTATATTGAGAGATCTCTAGTACAAGATATAAAATCAAAAAATACGATTTTTTTAAAAAAATCTAATATAAGAATTTGATATTTTACAGGTGTGTGTGAGTGAGTGCGCAAGTATTTGATATGTTGACTTCAGGTAGTGTCATCGAAGCAATAAAGCTGAATTTGGGCAAACTCCAGGAGACAGTGGAGGACAGGAGGGACCAGCATTGGGGTCCATGGGGTCACGAAGAGTCAGACATGACTTAAGAGACTGAACAACAACATAGGCAAATTTGCCTTCCTGTTTCCTTCTGTGCACTGACATATTCATTCCTCACTGCCTTACGATTAAGGGCCCTTTAAGTACAGTAACTGATTATTATTTTAACACAATGATTCAGAGCAATTGCTGATCAACTGAGCAGGAAGCAAGTAAAAGCGTAGGCAGGTGGAGTCATACAGTGCAATAAAATCTGAAAGTTTGTGACCTCAACAAAAGACAAAGAAAGACAAAACATAGAAGCTTGATTCAGAACTTTTTTAAGACTCTAAATGTCCATGGGCAGAATATTCATCTGATATTGCATTTATACTTTTTTCTCATGCCATCTATAGGTCAATGCAATTTTTCTCTCCAGAAGTCAGACAAGAAACATTGTTATAACTATTGCATTTTAATTGAATATTTTTATTGTTCTGAATTAATTATGGTCATGTTCAATGCTTTGTGCCTGCCTAGACAATTACCTTCATTGGCACATCCTTGCCAAGAAGGAAAAAAATCAACAAGCAGAAATCAGGAGAGCTATTGCTGAAACTTACCCAACTTGTTAATTTAGTGTGGCTACTGTTATCTTCTTATTGCTAGTCCAAAATTGCAGGTTAATAAAGGACTATATTAGACCCACCTGGAAAATGTGGGCACTTCTAAACATGAACCTAAATATGTACTAATGGAATTAAGTTTAAAATAAGTATTACGGTGCATTCATTACACACTAAGAGACACATGGGCCAATTTTCTCACTGACAGGGAAAAGGGAGGAAGTTCCTGTTGTATCACAAGGGAGTAACACCCTTTTTATCTTGCTAATGAATGGATCTGAACCAAAGACCATAAGAATTTGTCATTTCAATTCCTGCAAATATAATTTATATAACTTAATAGGCGTCTCAGAATTAAGCACCAGTTAAAAGAACTTCCTTTCTCAGGACAGCACATACCCTTTAAAATGTTCACACTTTATTATGAAGAGTCAAAATGAAACTGCCAGTGGCGAAACTTAGAGCTCAATTCTATATTACATTTATGAGTTTTATATGTCTGTTGAATTATGAGGGAGTTAAATAAATAAGAAGTCTTATTAAAAACAACAACAGTGGACAGATCCATGGAGAATAAAGTTAAGAAGGACGTCTGGACCTTTTCATAAAACATAATGAGGTACAAGTTGTTTTCCTGTTTGAAGCAAAGCAGAAACTATGCCTCCCACTCAACCAAGTCAACGTGTATACTATCCAAAGCCAAGTTATCTTCATACATATAACAGAAAATCCTCTTCTGATCTCTGGTCATAAAAACAAAAAATTGGTTTGCTACACTTCTATTACATTCCCAACTTGCAGCCTGTGCTAGCTGCTTTACTTTATATAAAGCTGGCTCTTCAGAGAGAACCATTCTATTGACTGTCAGTTGCTTGAGAACAATAACAGTCACATGACTGCCCTGGTATATCCTCCGCATGGTCTTTGTAGGGTTATTTGATGACCAGTAGTAGAAACTGGAAATAGAACTTCTTAAGTGTTTACTTTGATTTGGTTTCCTCTTTATTAAAGCTCCATCCTTTGAACCTCCCCAATTTAACCTCATAACAGTTATTAAATGTGGATGTCCTGAAAGTTATATATTGTCCAAGAATATGTCATTCTTATTTGAATGATAGATATATACACTCTGTGACTTTGGTCTTGCAATGTAACCTATAAAGGAATTGAGCATGTTTCCTTCATATTTCCTCTGTCTGTTGCATATCAACAACAAACCCACACACTAAAGCTATCCCATTTCTTCTATATGAAAGGTTTTTTTGTGAGTATTGTATGTGCAGGAAATAAATATTTTAATTACTAGTACTTAAAAAATAATATTATTTATTTTTCATTCTTTCTCTATATTCTGTCCCACTACACACATATTTTAAAAATATTGTATACAGTTCCAAACTTGCATGCAATGTGACTTCCAATGTACTATTCAAACGTTAGTGCAGTTCTTGACCCAATAAAAATTGTGCACTCCTGTCTAATGCACAAGTCACTCTCTGGAAAAAAATATAGGGACTGTTCTTGGCAGTATTTCTCTTCTTCGAAATCTTCCAACAACATTTTATTTTCATGAAGAGTTTAAATACAAGATAAAAGTATCAGTCCAATTTGAAAATGGATCTATTAAAAATTAATTTGTAATATTTCTTCCTTGAATATTAAATATATGACAGAATACTGCAGTATGCTTTCTAATCAAATATGCCAAATTTCTTTTAGTGCAAGACATTAATCACAATAAAATGAACACAGTCATCTCACAGATTCTTAAATAGTGAAAATTAAAGTAGATATTTCAAGTCTATGTCAGGACATCTTTATTTAATATCTTTTTTTTTTACTTAGAGGTAGGAAAATAGGTTATCTTGTCAAATAAATGGCTTCTTTCTCTAGGTAGAAGTAACTGTAATCCTACCATACAACCTCTGGTGTAGGAAATGCTTTCACTTTCATAGAAAGTCGATAGGACTTCTTGCCAGACATAACATCCAGCATGTTTTTTTGTCGATGTTGCAAAGTGATAAATGCTTTATCTTTAAAGACAAGAAAAAAAAGAGGGAAGAAATCATGTTTCAAAGATATTGATATGGATGAATACTTCAAGCATGACATAAGCAATATGATTTGTACACGAAAGACTATATGAAGGACTGTCAATATCAGTAGGAACACTTTTGCATCTAAAGAACAACATAAGAAGTCCTTAAAGATGTCCTCACTAGTCATCCAATAAAATCAGAGCTCTCCTGAGTTCCAATATCACTTTCAACCAGTGGTGAGTTGCTACCGGTTCACCCTGGTTTGGGTGAATCGGTAGCAGCGGTGGCGGGAGGCTCCGCCCACCTGCCCGGATGTCATCAAATACGTCCTGCACATGCGAGCAAACCGGTAGCAAAGGTAAGTGAAACCCACCCCTGCTTTCAACATAAAAACAATGCAAACCATAAAACGTATGAATAAGTAGCCTGAATATACTGCTTCTTCTAATGAGAACATATGAAAGTCATCCTCTTGTGGACTTGAAATTAAAGCTCCATTTAAAATACTAATGCCATGAGGAAGAAATTCACCACAGGTAGTCCTTTTACTTACAACCACAATTAAGCCCAAATTTATGATGGTAAGTGAGAGATTTGTTAAGAATGTTGCCTTATTTTATGAGATTTCTTGCCTCAGCTGTTAAGGGAATCACTGCAGTTGATAAATTAGTAACCTGGTTGCTAAGTGAATCTGGCTTCCTCGTTGACTTTGCTTGTCAGAAGTTCTCAAAAGGTGATCACATGATCTTGGGATATAGCAGCCGTCATAAAAATGAACAGGTTGCCAAGTGTCTGCATTTTGCTCACATGATCATAGGGATGCTTTGAAGGTTATAACTATGAAAAACGGTCGTAAGTCACTTTTTTTTAGTGCCGTTGTAATTTTGACAAGTCACTAAATGAACTGTTGTAAGTCAAGGACTACCTGTCCATAGAAAAAAAATGTTCTGGAACTGGTATGTGACACATAGCTGTACCCTTATTTTTTTAGTCAATTTGTACAATTACCTATTCCACAATTGTGACTCAGTGTGATAAACAGCACAACTGAGTGTCACGTGGACAAACCATTGTAAAAAGCACAAAATCATAACAATGGTCTCATCTAACCTCTAGAGCAGGGGTCTCCAGTCTTGGCAACTTTAAGACGTGTGGACTTCAACACCCAGAATTGGAGTTGAAGCAAAGCTGGCTGAGGAATTCTGGGAGTTGAAGTCCACAAGTCTTAAAGTTGCCAAGATTGGAGACCCCTGCTCTAGACTGCAATCTTGCCTTTGGTGTCAAGCTTCAAAAGATGTTTGCTGTTGCAACTATTATTGCATCTCAGCTTGCCAACAAACTATGTGGGGAAGGAGAGGGAGATAGAAAATAACCCAGACATCAAGATGTTGACGTGAGCCCTAAGGACATTTTGGCAGGTGAAGCCAAAAAAGACTTTCCCACAACAATATCCGGAGACCGTATTGGACAATGTGACCTGAGTTAAAATGGGGGAGAGTGGACAGTGGAATTTGAACTTTAACTATAGGGGTTAGCACGGGAAAGCTCTAGATCTGATAGTGCCTTCAAACGTGCCGAAATCATGTACTCAATAAAGTTTTGCATAAAAAGATTGGATCGTCTCGATCGTGTTTGCTTTGGTTGGGTTCGTCAGTCAGAATCTTGGCATTTGGAGTATAAATGTCTGTCATTAACGTAGACAAATTGTATCTTACCATAAATAAAAACTTTTACGCTATCTGATTTGAGTGACGGCCCGCTCTTAACATTGCAGATGTATTGGCCTTTATCTATATCATGGACTTTATCAACAACAAGGATGCTATAGAATAGGTTGGGTCCATCTTTTCTTTGTTGAATGCTTCTACTAATGGTGGCTCTTTTGCTTGCCTAGATAGGAGAAAAAAGTAACACAGGTCTTATTAAGATCAATAATAGCTATTTGGAATTTATACAGTGGTCACAATTTAACATGCAACTCCAGATCAGACTTAGTTTTCTATGAGTATAAAAATACATATACCCTTGTTTCCCCGAAAATAAGACTGGGTCTTATTTTCTTTTGAGCCCCAAAATAAGCACTAGAGCAGTGATGGCTAACCTTTTTGCCATCGCGTGCCAAAAGCGGGGGAAGCGCGGTGGGGTCACATGCACGCGTGCCCACATCCATAATTCTATGCGTCCTGGCCACCCTGCTCCTCCCGTTTTTGCCACATGATGGCACGGTGGGCATGGTAGGCTCGGTTTTTGCTCTTCCCAGGCTCCAGAGCCTTTCTAGGAGCCTGGGGAGAGCAAAAACGGCCTTCCCAATCCGCCCCAGAGGCCCTCCAGAGGCCAGAAATTGTGTGTTTCCTGACTTCTGGTGGGCCCAGAAGGCCCTAAAATCATGTGGCTGGCACATGCACATGTGCCGGAGCTGAACTCGCGTGCCCACCGATATGGCTCCACGTGCCACTTGTGGCACCCGTGCCATAGGTTCGCCATCACGGCACTAGAGCTTACTTTCAGGGTGGTGTCTTATTTTTTTTCCCCATTATACACGAGGCCCACTTCTGCTTGTTTGTGGTGGGGCAGGAGGCTGTGCAGTGTGCCAGTGCCACCACTGTGAGGCTGGGGGTGGTGAAGCTGTCCCACACATCCCACACTGGCTTACTTCAGGGTCCCGCAGCCAGGCCACTCACACCCTGACACCTGCCTCGCTTCATGGTGCCAGCTCCAGCAGCCCCATCCAGCAGGACTCCGCGTGGCCACATCTTCTGCTTGCTCGTGGCCACAACAGAGCAGGAGGCCAAGCAATGCACCAGTACCATAGCCATGAGGTGAGGCAGGTGTCAGGCGTGGTGGCCTGGTTGCAGGGGCCCTGAAGTAAGCCGATACAGGGTGCATGGGGCAGCTCCACCCACCCCCTGCCTCACTTCGTGGCCACAGCACCGTGAACAACCAGACAGAATAGGCGGGTGGCTGGCTGTGCAGGCTCTTAAGTAGGGCTTATTTTGGAAGGGTAGGACTTATATTAGGCACACATGTAAAAACATGGTAGAGCTTCTTTTTGGGATAGGTCTTATTTTTGGGAAAACAGGGTAATATATGTGTGTATGTATACATACACCGTGTTTACCCGAAAATAAGACCCTGTATATATTGTTTTGAACCCTGAAATAAGCTCTTGGCCTTATTTTTGGGGAGGTCTTATTATTTTGGGGCACATGGTGCAAGATGGGGCTCCTCTTGCCGTCTTACCTGATTTCCAGCTCTGTCTCCCTAACCCTAACCAGAGAAAATGGCGGGGATCAGCTGCGCATGCGTTTAAATATTTTTGGTGAGGGCTTATTTTTGGGGAAGGCTTCTTTTAGCGCATGCACTCAAAAGCCTGATTGGGCTTATTATCAGAGGATGGCTTATTTTTGGGGAAACATGGTATATATAAAATACACACACACACAAAATAATAATTAGTGGACCTTTTATAATATACTCTTAAATATTGGTTGACTAGGCCAAACCTCAAGTAGGTTTGAATTTTCCCATACATTAACTTTATTAAGAACCTGGGAGATATTTGTACATGGCTGAATATGCTAAAAATGTGGTGAAGAAAAGCTCAGTAAGCATATTTTATCATCGATGAAGTGATTTGCTCACAGGCCAACTGAAATTTTGAACAAATTAACTAGTTTCTTTCTGAAAGTGAGTTGGAAGCCTACTTTGAGGAAGTCTATTATAAAATAAAATCCTTTGACATTGTGTAATAAGTATTACTAATCACGTCACCTAAGAAATTTCCAAGTTTGAAACTTTTAAAAATAAATTTGTTATTATGAAATACGTATAATGAATGTATGCAACTCTATTATGTAGTCTTGCTCATTCAATGAGCAAGACTATGAAAAGTATGTTTTCCAACACAACATGGAAAATAAAGTGAATCGTACAATAACCTTCAGCAGAAGAACAACAAATCAGTACATTTATTTAGTTAACATTTTCATTAGGGTTGCTCATTAGTATTTTACAAAGGAAAAGATACACACCTCGCCAGGATACGTCCATGTGATTTGCACTCTGGTGTTCCAGGCTGCGGTGATACTACAGTTGAGAACAAGGCTTTGTCCTTTGAATAACTTCACTGGTTTTGACTCATTCACTTGGACACTGATGATTTCATTGTCTATGTAACACCAAAAAAAAAAAGCAAAATGAACTGGATGGTTGCTTAGTTAAACAGATAGATAGAAAAACTGAGATGTATAGAAAAGTACTCACTTAGCCTATATGTCAGGTATTTGGTGCTATATTCATGACCATCAACAGTAGTTTCACAGCTAAGAAGCCCTATGAATTTATAAGTTGCTTTCGGAATTATGAAGCCTTTTGTGTTATCCCAGATGACTGTTTTCCCATCAGGAACGATGTTTCCTCCTGGTATCTAAAACGAAATTAATGCATTTATTTCCCTGACTATTTTCTTAAGTACCTATTAACCCTAGAAGTAATAAATGATTTATTTAATAAAATTTTATGACAAACAACCTCAGGGAATTATAGAACATGCCTCATCTATTGCACATAACTGTATTTCTGCGGCTTATGAAAAGTGCACTTGACTGGAGACATCTGGAACTTGTACTTTCTTCCTTCATACAGCTCCATTTCATCCACCCCAGCTTAGAGAGAAAGCCAAAACACAAGTTTGCTAATTTGCCAGACTCTGGATTTGTTAAAGTAATGAAATTAATAGATTAATTAATTAATGCAATTAATAGAGCTTGATAGAACAGTGCCAAGTAAGTTGAGGATCTTTTCTGTTTGTTACACACACACACACATACACACACACACACAGAGAGAGAGAGTTTTGGGTAGAGACAGATGTAAATTGAGTGACTGATTTGAAGCAGAGAACAGTGCACTGATTGGCTTGTAGCACAGGTGTTGACTAGCATGGCTAAAGCAATGATTGGCTAAAGGTGGTCAGTTAAAAAGCCACAATCAAGCCATTTGGGGGCCATGGATAATGAGAATGACTTGGGGGCTGCAGCTGGGAATGATTTACAGTTGCAAATATGTTAGAATGATTTGCAGTTGGCGTGGACAGTCATATTGCAATGGTCAGTAAATCATCTAAGTATGACACAGAAGATTTCTGAAACCTTTTGGTCTCTTAGTACAGGAAAATCTTGGTTTAAAAATGGACTATTTCATGTTCCACCACACCAAATTTTGTTATTCGTCATGGTACAAAAGCCCATGGGACTTTCCAAGCAAAATTGCAGTGTTCTTAATTTCCTATTGACAAATATGGATTGTGCTAAGTGTTTAGTAAGAAATGGTTTCCCTTTTCTTAGCAAGCATATCGTATACTCTACATAATGGCAAATTTGCTTCTGAGACAGGTGTTGAGGTATTTCTTAATGCAATGGGAGACCTTTCCAAGAAAGACAAAGCAAACAAACAACATGGGTGTTTGAGCCAAAAAAAAATGTTTTTTAAATTTGAAAGACAAATTTCTAAGTGGGATACATAGTAGCCACATCTGTAAGATGAGAGCCACTCTGGAAAAACCCAGCGATGACTACGATTAGATTAGAAACATTTGGCAATAAATACAATAAAATAAAACACAGCAGCAGTACATATTTTAGTGGTCAAGGGCTGTACTTAATGGCCCTGTGGGAAGGGAGAGGCAATGAGGGAGTGTGATGGGACAACACCACAAATATGTCTGCGATTTTGCTTTTTGTTCTTTCCAAACAAACAGGAAGAAACAACTTATGTAAAGTTGTTATGTAAAGGGGTCAAGACTATGCCATCTGTGCATTAGCCCATCAACATGAATAATCTCTGAAAACTGAACAAGACAGGATCACATTCAGCATTGGAGACAAGCTGGCAAAAGAAAGATCATATCCAAAAGAGTCCAGATCAGGCTGGAAGTTGTGGAGAGAAAGATCCCTTCTAGACCAGGGGTGAAATCCAGCAGGTTCTGACAGATTCTGGAGAACTGGTAGCGGAAATTTTGAATACTTCGGAGAACCGGCAAAAGCCACCTTTGGCTGGCCCCAGAGTGGGGCGGGAATGGAGATTTTGCAATATTCTTCCCCCACGAGTGGGGAGGGAATAGGGATTTTGCAGTTTTCTTCCCCTGGAATGGGATGGGAATGGAGATTTTGCAGTATCCTTCCCCTGCCCCGCCCATTAAGCCACATCATGCCCACCAAGCCACTCCCACAGAACCGGTAGTAAAAAAATTTGGATGTCACCACTGTTCTAGACCCCCAGTACAATGCTCTAGGAGGGGTGCAGCATCTTGCAATACTACAAGTTGTTTTATTCTAAACCAATGTTTTTCACCTTTGGCAACTTTAAAGATGTACAGATTAACTCCCAGAATTCCACAGCCAACTTGTTGGCTGGAGAATTCTGGGATTTGAAGTGCACCCATCTTAGAGTTGATAAGGTTGAGAAACACTGTTTTAAACCCTCTCCTCATGATCTGTTGACCCAGAGCAGATAATATTCAGTTATCCTTGCAACTCAAGAAGAAAACAGGGAAACAGAAGCGTATGAAACAGTTTATTCTATCACACAGAAGAAAATGTAACAGGGCTGGAAAGAATTCCAAAAGTCATATGCTGCATTTTTTTTCTCGTTTTTTTCTACCTTGTCTCTGTTCCAAATGTTCCAAAGCTACAAAACAAAATAAAATCAGTATCTAGCCATCATATGCCCACATTCATGATGATCTAGTGTGTGTGTGTGTGGAGGGGTGTATATCTATATGTATGTGTGTGTGTGTGTGTGTGTGTGTGTATAGATGTATATATGTATGTATGTATATGTACACACACACACATATGTGTATGTGTGTGTATGTACATATACATCAGGGGTGAAGTGTAAAATTTGTTACTACTGGTTCTGTGGGTGTGGCTTGGTGGGGGGGTAATGTGACTGGATGGGCGTGGCCAACATTTTTAAAAAAAAAACTTTTCAAAGCATTTTTTCTACAACTTCTTCAGCCGAAGAGGTTGCAAAAAAATGCTTTGAAAAGCTTCTCCGCCAATCAGGCAACTCAGCTGGGATCTCAGAGGCTTTTCAAAGCATTTTTTTTACCACCTCTTCGGCCGAAGAGGTTGCAGAAAAAAATGCTTTGAAAAGCCTCTGATGATCCCAGCTGAGCCGCGCGATCATCAGAGGCTTTTTTAAAAAAACTTTTAAAAGCATTTTTTCGGTGGAAGAGGTTGTAGAAAAAATGCTTTTAAAAGTAAAAAAAAAAAAAAGCCTCTGATGACCGTGTGGCTCAGCTGGGCATAGTGAGGGGGAGGTGCAGGGATTATTGCTACCGGTTCTCCAAACCACCCACCACCATCACTACCGGATCTGGTGATCCAGTCCGAACCAGGAGCATTTCACCCCTGGTATACATATACATATATGCCATACACATTGTTCCACATACAAACCGCAATCTATGAATGCAGCATTAGATACATTTGAAATTCAGCCCATCTGCTTAGAGAACTCAATGACAAAAACTGCCAGCACCCTTTTTAATCATTCATCTTTAAAATTATAGCTGGTCCACCTTCTCCACCAAAAATGTGTTCAAAGCAATTGTGAGAAAAATTATCTCCAACGATTTCTCAAAAGCAAAACTCCCTCATAGTTGTGATAACAGCATAGCTACTGAAAAAGAGGGGCATTTCATCTTGCTGTGGAAATCAGTGCGTAGGAAGCTAAGGAGTCTGGATGGATTGTGTAACAAACACATGAATCCACCCTGAACTAACACTGCATGTTCACAAACAATTTTGTTTTTCTGACCCTGAGACGCATGCTTTCTAGAAGGGGTTACTAATCCTTGTCCTTTACACAATCTTCTTTCTCTTTGCTACTGTGTATTATTATTAAATAAGTACAAGAGCACTACTCCATCCCATTAGTTTTCGCAAACACGCTTTTTCAAAAGGCAGCTGGACTTTCTAGTTTTTCCTTGAAGATGTTTCGCTTCTCATCCAAGAAGCTTCTTCCGTTCTGATTGAATGGTGGGGAAAGGATTTATATTCCTTCCAGTCATCTGATCATTAGCACTCTTTTGGAGAATCATTGAGGCCACTTAGAGTTTTATCTGGGCCCTCATAGTGTAAATGGGTGTGGAGTCATCACAGATAAATCTCCAAGTGGCCTCAATGATTCTCAGAAAGAATGCTAACGACCATTATATTCCAGAATGGAAGGAATATAAATCCTTCCATTCTCCACCATTCAGTCAGAACTGAAGAAGCTTCTTTAATGAGAAGTCTTCAAGGAAAAACAAAAGAAGTACAGTTGCCTTTTGGGACAACCATGATGTAGATTACTGAGAATCTCCATAGACATCCCTTAGTTTCTTCACAATTCTCTTTGCCTTTGAAATATATTTTGAAAGTAAATTCTCTTCCATTAAACTGAATGAAAACTGATGGGGGGGGGGGGAGAGAACTAGTGGAATCCCTTTGTCCAGCATTGTTTAAAACATTATCATACCACGACTGCAATATTAGTCATTTCCAATTCCACATAAAGGTCTGAGCAGGATAAAACGTAGTTTGTCTTAAAGAGGAACACTTTTTCAGCAATATGCAAAACTGAGTTAAGGACTCTGGCATCAAGTACTGTATTAGTATGCAACATCACATTTGTGGGGTCAAAAATCCATCCAATATTGTACGAACATATACAAATGATCATTTTTGGTGACATTAAGATACAGAATTCAGAGTCAGAGCCTTGGTGGCACAGCAGACTAAAGTGCTGTTAAGTAGCACCAGCTGCCTGCAATTATTGCAAGTTCAAATCTCACCAGGCTCAAGGTTGACTCAGCCTTCCATTCTTTCGAGGTAGGTAAAATGAGGACCCGGATTGTGGGGGCAATAAGATGGCTTTGTATAAAAAAGAACACTGCTTAGGGGGCCCCAAAAGCCCTACTAAGCAGGTATATACAAAAGTATGAAGGCTATTGCTTAATGCATTGTAAGCCGCCCTGAGTCTCTGGAGAAGGGCGGCATATAAATCAAACCAATAAATAAATAAATACAATAAATTCCATTTAGAAATTCCTAATCCAGGTTTTTTTTTTGTTTTTTATTTGACAAGATTAGCGTTTGGTCACATTACTTGCAGTATCACTGCCCTTTAGAATGAAACTTTTGGTTTTCAGAATATTTTTTTTTTAATTTGATTTATATGCCGCCCTTCTCCGGAGACTCAGGGCGGCTTACAATGCATTAAGCAATAGCCTTCATACTTTTGTATATTTATACAAAGTCAGCTTATTGCCCCCACAAACCGGGTCCTCATTTTACCCACTTTAGAAAGGCTGAGTCAACCTTGAGCCTGGTGACATTCGAACCTGCAATAATTGCAGGCAGCTGGTGTTAATAACAGGGTGCTTTAGACCACTGTACTACCTAGGCTACCAAGAATTAACTTTTATCTAGTGATTAAGGTGCTGGTAGAAACCAGGAGACTGTGAGTCCACCTAAGGCAGGGGTCCCCAAACTTGGCAGCATTAAGACTTGTGGACTTCAACTCCCAGAATTCTCCAGCCAGCTATGCTGGGAGTTGAAGTCCACAAGTCTTAAAGTTGCCAAGTTTGAAGACCTCTGACATAAGACACGAAAGCCAGCTGGAAGTCTTTGGGCCAGTCCCTTTCTCTCAGCCCAACTCCCCTCACATCTCCTTCACAGACTGACAGATGCTTCTAACTATCAGCCTGCATTCTGTCTGGATTCTATTATCATGGATTACATGGACTGAACTGCACAGGAAGGCCCCTCCCTTCGCTTTCTGCCATTTGCTTAGACAATGATATGTTTTAACAAAATGAATAGCAGTCACAGCTCATATCACAGTAGCAAAATACTCCTTTATCTCTGCAGAATCTGCTAGGAAGCCATAATAACTATTGAAATAATGAGAGGAGTGTGCCTTACAATACACACACTGCCTGTTATTTTATAACCTGCTGGCTGAGATTCTGGAGTGCCTTGAATGCTGGAGATTATTTTGTGGTTCCTGCTGCCAAATAGAGACATGTCTCTTTTGTTCTTAGAACTGATTTATCATTGCATATGTAGATGCTGACAATAAGCAGTATGCCCATTGATTCAGGAGATTCTGACAGCCATTAATTAAGTGTATGCATAACTTACAAAAAGCAAAGGAATAAAAGAGTAAGTCTTTGTTTTGTAATGCCTTTGCTGGCAACATAACTGAAACCATAACAGCAACAGGCTGAAGAAGAATTTAGTTTGCACAATTTGTGTATGCCCAGTTAAGAGAAAGATTTAAAATAGGCAATCATACATTTGGAACTGAACAGCAGAAGACAGAAATTCATGTTGAATTGAATGTACAAACGATGAACATGAAATTGCTAAAATGTATAAATCCTTGCTAAAATTTGAAATAGATAAAACGATCCAAGAACTTTGACTATAACGTATTGTTGGAATGGTGGGAAAACGTGGTTGAAAAAAATTGAAATTCACCCTATGTTACAATTTCAAAGAGAAATTTTATAAAATGATGTACCATTGGTATATGACTGGAAAAATTATCTGGAATGAATGAATTTACTTCAAACTTATGTTGGAAATGTGGACCACATTAAAGGGTCATTTTATCATGTCTGTGGGACTTGTAAATAAGGTAGAAAATTTTAGGTTTTTATTCCAATATAAACCATGGCTTGGAAATTGTAGTAGCTGATGTTACACAGCTTGCTAAGCTTGCAAAACAAACTATACAATATACTATTCTTTAAAGCATAATATCGACTGGTAATATTGTTATTAAGAATAAGAACTAAAATAAAACATAACTGCATCTTGAAAACAATTAGTATAGGCAAATCCTGGAGCAAAAAAAAAGTAACATAAGAATATTAAAATACTTTCCTGATTTATCAGCTTATACTGAATCAAGTAGTTTTTAACCTTTGAGATTACATTTATTATTTCTTTATATTAATCTACATTTGGCAGAAAGTACTGGATTATTTAAATATAATTGTGCAAAAAAGCTAAAAATTTCAGATATTCTTTTGAATTACATAGTTGAAATTTGACAACTGTTTTTTTTAAAGGCAATAGAAGAATAAATTAAAAATTAGTCTACTTGAAAATGTAATGCTTTTGTGAGTGATGAACTTTACCTAAATGGTTGCTAATATAGTGTGAATCTTATATTTTCCATCCTGCTCAAACTTCCTATTTTGTGGATAGGTAGTCTAGGCTGATAGATCCACAACCAACAGCATGGGAAACAGATACCTTGTCTTAGCAAAGTACCTTATTCCCTAGATAGCTTTGCTTAGGATGTCCTGCTTCCCCAGAAACTTTGACATGGAGGAAATTAATGTGACACGGTTGACATTGCAGCAGAACTATGTTCGGTTTTGGTACTGAAAAAATCAGAAGGGGCTTTCTGCCAGCAGCTTTTCAAACTAAATAATATTAAAGAGCTTAGTTTTCTGCAAGCTAAAGTTTACTTCATCAGATGCATGAAGTGGATAGTGGGCAGAAGAGAAGGGAAGATAAGTTGATATGTCCTTTGGTTCCTTTCCCCCTTCCCAGTTCAACCCAGTTTATATCTTACCTCTATCTAGCCCAGGGGTCTCCAACCTTGGCAACTAAGCCTGGCGGACTTCAACTGCCAGAATTCAAGTCCGCCAGGCTTAAAGTTGCCAAGGTTGGAGACCCCTGATCTAGCCACTCTAAGCATCTGATGAATTGAGCTCCAGATCAAGAAAGCTTTTATTTTTTATTTTATTTTATTTATATTTATATGCCGTCCTTCTCCGGAGACTCAGGGCGGCTTACAATGCGTTAAGCAATAGCCTTCATACTTTTGTATATTTTATACAAAGTCAGCTTATTGCCCCCACAAACCGGGTCCTCATTTTACCCACCTTAGAAAGGATGGAAGGCTGAGTCAACCTTGAGCCTGGTGAGATTAGAACTCGCAGTAATTGCAGGCAGCTGGATGTTAAATGCTGCCTTGGTAGGAGGCATTAGCCTGCTACGCCACTCAGGCTCCTTTAAGGGGAGGGGGGCACATGAATGTGCCTTCAAATAATTTTTTGACTCCTGGAAACTACCTGGACTAGTCCTTTCAGTTTTCTTGGCATTGCTTTTCAGAGGTGGTTTGTCCTTCCCTTCTCCCTAGGATTGAGACAGAGAGACTGGCCTCCTTTGTTTCTAAAGCAGGACTAGAACTTACAGTCTCCCAATTTCTGCTAATGCTTTACTACACTGCTACACCACTAAACCAAACTGGCTCTTGTGCTTTTTAATAAAATATATTAGTTGGAAAAAGCGATACCAGACTCTGCTGAGTTTTTAATCTGTGCTGTAAGATTAATTGTCTTTCCTCAGCGTAATTATTTTTGCACAAATCAAAAAAAAAAAAATCCAACAACTTACTTGTCACCCCCTCATCCTTCACAATCAGCAGCGTCTTTGTAAATATTCTCTAGATTAATAAAACATTGACAGCCTGCTTTGCCTGCGCTGACTAGCTATTGACTACAAGGAAAGGAACAGAGACTGTGCAGGCTGCAACCAGCCTCTGAGTCCACTTTGTTGGCACTCCAGAGACCCTAAAGTCCCCATAGCAAATCAATGAACATTCAGCAATGCAGTTTTTCACCAGATGTCATGCAAGACAACAGATATGGTGAGATAGAAGGCACTCCAATGGCAATCAAGGAGAAATATAAAGTATCATCAAAAGACAGATTAGAACACATGATTTACAACCAAGCTAGTTAACACACAGGGTTTGTGTGTGTTTCAGTTATGCAGACCAAGTTACTGCATTATGCAAGCCCCATCTCCTTTCTACATGCCTTGTGACAATGCAAACACACCCAAGAGGACCAGAACTTGTGACACATGGTTGAGATGCTATTATGTCATTCATGAAACCAGCAATAGTCTACAGAGACTGCTGGATATATTTATGGATGAAATGTAATATAGACTGAGCAAGTGTTCCATAGTTCTGTCCCAGGTGTTACTTCCTCTCTACAGCAATAAATAAATAATTAGTTTCTTAACTACAGATGTTCTTTATCATTATAATGCTGTCATAATGCCTTTTAGAAAATTCCCCATCTACTCTGAGCAACATAAGCAAAAGCTGAAACATGCCAATGACTTCATCTAAACTGAATACTAACACATCCAACAAAGGTTGATGTATTAATTGCATTTATCCGAATCAAATATTTTTAATTAAATAAATAACGAGCAATGCATATAGCAAGCAATTAAAAAAAAGTCTACCATTCTTAATTTAACATGGATATCAGGTGCTGTAACTCTGCAGGGGATGATCAGCTCCTCTCCGTCAGTTGTACGTATCATTTCTGGTATATTTGTATGTAGCTTGATAAATGGGTTTTGTGTATCTGCAATAAGAGAAGAAAATCTTAAGAAATGACATAAGAAAATGCCAACAAATACAACCAAAACCATTACCTGATGAATTACATTCACCACTTAATTATGCCATAATAATTAGTGATTTATCTCAGTTACATGCATCAATCACCAAAAGTAATGGAGAAAGGCTTTTATTAGGAATGCAAACCCTTTCCTGGCTTATTGATGTATTCATCTTGAATTTTTTCATCAAAAAACTGCAGAAAGACTTCAAGCAAGTCAAATATAGTGTTTCAAAAATGCATTTGAATTGAACAATATTACATGCTGGTTAAAATGAAAAAAGAAAGGAGGTAGAAAAAACCCCTAAGTATCAAAACAACTTAACGTTTCCTTTTTTTAATATCATCCAAGGAAAAAGCGGACATTTTTTTTAAAAAAAACCCTCTATTCTGCTTTGTTTTGCAGGAGTTTCAGTTATAAAAACGGGTCAACGAAGATGTTGTACCTCTAGTGAAATGTTACTGGTTACTACTCCCTTAAGGCTCATTCATCCTTGTCACGAAATTAAAAGCTATTTTCCAAAAACAGCAAATGTTGCAAAGCAGTTTCCTGTATGTATAACCTGCAGGCCATTTTAAGTACAAGGAAGAGCTGCCTCAAGTCTCTAGACTTTATGTCACCAGTTGTTGCTGCCCATGGTGTACTAGTGGGGGTCACTGTCATCTTCTGAAGAAATGACAGGAAAGAGATCCAGGATACAAAAAACATTTTCCTTCTAAGAATTATGTCCATGGTCTAGTTGCAACCAAAGGTGACAGTCATAGATTACAAAACAGTCTTGCCTTTTTTGAGAAGAATGTTAACAAATGTATATTTTCCACAGTGTGGGTCCCTTCTCTTTAGAAATCAAAAATATATTTTTAAACACAAAGATCTACTTTTCAGATATTTTATATGAATGTCTCAGTGTTATCCAAATAATCTATCAAACATAAGACAAGGTCAAAACTCCAGGTATCTTCAGGGATACAATTCACTCGAGATTTCCTCAGGAGGTTTCAAAAAAAACTTTTGGGAGATGGAAGCCTCTCAGTGGCCAAAGTTTTTGTCCAATTTTACTTTTCATTCTTGTTTTTGTTTTTCTCTAAAAAAAATGTTAAACCAATTTTAGAACTTTCAATAAAGTTACTGCGTATTTCCCATCTATGTTTGGCAACTTCTCTCCTGAAATTTGGTGGTGCAGCGACAGGTAGTTCTGGAGGCCTCAGAGCTGGTATTTGGTCTGGACACAATACTAAATCATTAACTACAATTTACAGATTGCAATGGCTCATTTCACAGAAACACGTTGAGCCCAAAACCACATTCCAGCCTACTGTGATGCGTAATTTTGGCTCCCGCTACAGTTATAGGTTCAAAACATTCAGGAGTACATTTATTCACTAGTAACTCTTTTGAATTAGATTGTCCTTCCATTATTCATGATTAATGTCAGTATTATTTTTAATTTATTGTATGACTATTGCTGGTCGATGACCGTAATAAAGTTTTTATTCATTCCCATTATTCATTCATTCATTCATTCCTAGTGGACTGATTTTTTTATATATATAAATCTTCTCTGTTTCTATTTGGTTCATTGTCTCTATTGATCAATCTACAGGAAGTGTTAAGTGTTTAAGACATTCTTTCCTTCCTGCAGATCCTGTTTCTGCATTTGTAAACATTTGTTCTGCATTTCTAAATACTGCAACCAAGTTTGGAAACCAGGTTTTCCAAAATGCTGGAAAAGCTACACAAATCGCCACCATAGGAAACAACCCAAGCTTAGTTGCAATCTTAATTTTAAATAAATAGTCTTCCAGGAAATAATAATTCCAATATTCTTGATGGCTCTTTTTGTTTATTCCTATAATTTTTTTTCACTTGACTAGCAACTCTGCCATATTTTATTTCCATTATTATGGGCTGATATAGTTATATGATAGCTGATACTGCAAACAAAGCCTGGCATAATTTACTTTATTCGGTTATATATTGAAAATGATAACAAAATACGAAGTTGATCATTTGGGGAAAATGATATCCTTTTCTCTATCACATAGATAGAAAAAAAAAAGAACTGGTGGCATTTAAACTTTTTCTACCATTAAAAGATTTACGTATTTTTCTTAATATAAAAATCTACTCATATTTATGCTACAATCAATAGCAAGCAAGTAAATATTTGGCATAGACAACCTCTTAATCAAAATTGTGTTTTCAGAAAAGTGACCAGATAAAAATATTCATGTTACAAGCTCAAGTGTAAGATAGTAAATCCCAGAACTTGGGAACTTTTATCCATCCCATTTCCATCTGAAGCAAATTTTCTACCACGGCAAAAAAAAAAAAAGCATCATTTAGTACACATTCCATTTCAGAATATCTTGAGCCGTTCTTTCTAAAAGAAACCCATAGACTTTGCTGGAACTTTCTGCATCAAGTCCATGTTACATAAACATAAGTTACTTAGGGCTGAAATGATCTCAGAACTGGACTTACTGTAACTATCACTGACCATTCATGGAGAATTTCAGTTTCCTTTCCCCCACTCCTCTCTTCTTTCCCCCTACTCATCTTCTCTCCTACTCCTATCCCCTACCCTTCCTTCCTCTCCTTTTCCCTTTCTTCCATTCCTCTCCCTCCCTCTCCTGTTCCTACCCTTTACTCCTCTCTCCTTTTTATCTTCTTTGCTGTGGAATATTCTCCTTGTTTGGTATCCGAATAACTCCTGTATTCTAATAGTATATACTTTCTTTCAATTTCTTTTCAGATTTATTCTATCAGTATTATCATCATAATTGTACATTTATTCTTATTATCTTCTTTCTTTTCCCCGCTCCCATCCCCCTTTTTCATTTACTCTGGTGTCATCTGGGTTTCTATTCCTTTTTTATCCTCTCCCTCGTTTAACTTTCTATTATCTAAACCATTTATCTATAGACTGATAGATGTTGCAAGGCCACATCATTCTAATATTTCCTGGTCAAAGGGTTTATTTTTGTACTCTATTACGTTTATAGTTAATCATTGTTTTCCTTATTTACATGTCAGTTTAAAGTATGTTATTTTACTTACAAAGAATTCGGTCACATGATCCATATCAGAAATTTAGCTTCAGGGAATTTGAAACAACTGTGCTTTTGAGTTAGGTGTTCTCTGAGTTTTCAAATGTACCTACTATCTAACACAAGGTTTTATTTATATATTTTGCCTTTCAATATTTTAAACTGCAACTCCCATAAACCTTAGTCAGGACTGCCCTGCAGAAAAAGTAAATATCAAGCTGTATTTTTTTGCCAGCTAAACTGAGTGTCATGTATACTGTATGTGCTTTAATCTGAATATAGAGACTGCTTGGGAGTGGGCTAAATAAAACTAACCCGAAAATCATCCACTGTGATTTTCCAAAAAATTCTAGTGCTTTGCCTTATGAAACTAGACACCACAATATTTGGTGGAAAATTGATGACAGATAAAATATTGACATTGATAGAACCAAGATTTGTAGATTTAGTATCTTGGGATAAGGAATTTGAGAATGACTAAAGGCGTAACAATTATCTTAACATTGCAATATTAAATGTACTTATTATAATGCAATAATAGAATAACATGATTATTAAAATCTCTTTCACATCCTTAATTAATTCCTTGTACCCTGGTACGTGTGCACTTATACTGATCTAGAGGTAGAGATTGCCTTGGAGTGAGCTATAGACACAAACTAAAGTGGAAATTACAATAATTTTCCAACAATTATGAGGTAATCAAGACTTGTCTGTGAATGTCCTGTTTTCACTGTACAGTCATTTCTCCGGAAGTCTTCCGTCTTCCCACACTTTAATTAAATTTCAGTGGAAGCTATCATGAGGGAACTGACCTTTTTTCAATTAGCCAGTGGAGTGAGCAGGAGAGCTTTAGAGTGACAGAAAGAGATGTAACAGAAAAACACCCTCATTCCCACCATGACATTGCAAAATGTCCTCAAGAGAAAATTTAAACAAATTCTCAACACCCTGGTAGAAATCGGACATTTTAAGAAGTTGCAAAATAGCATTAATCAATCCTAGAGTTAAAATCTAGAGGTGCACATCTTTAAAGGCTGTTTCATTGCAACAGAGTAAAATGTTCCTTTAGAGCACTTTACTAAGCAATGCAAGGAGTGACAGATGGTATAGGTCAGGGGTCTGCAACCTTAAACACTCAAAAGAACCATTTGGACCAGTTTCCCACAGAAAAGAAAACACCAGGAGCCACAAAACCCTTCCCGTGCCTGACTATTTCTTGAGCAGCCCCAAAACTAGCATATGTAGTTGAATTATATGTTCTGTTTTCTTCTGAAAATTTCTTTTCTTGGATTTATCCATGGTTGGCCTACCGGGGGTTGAAAAGCTCAATAAATCATGTGCTGGCAGGTGTCATACATTGGCATATTTTGAGTGACAGGGAGTTGCAGTAGAGGAGTGAAAGAGCCACATGCGGCTCCAGAGCCACGGGTTGCTGATCCTTGGTATAGTGGTTAAGGCACTGGGGACAACCAGATGCTAGTGCATTGCATCCATGGAAACTCTCTGGATCAGTGTTTCTGAGCCTCATCAACTTGAAGTTGGTAGACTTCAACTCCAAGAAATTCCCCATTCAGTCATAAGTTGATGAGGAGAAGAAATACTGACTTAGGTATTTTGGTACCACTTACTCCCCTCACTCAGCCTGTCCTATCAGAAAGTTGTTGTTGGGGGGGTGTGTGGAAATAGGCAAAGACAGTACTTTATATGATATCTTGAGCTCCTGAGCAGTAGCTAGGATATAAATCTAACAAGTAAAGTGGAACCTTTACTTCAAATCTCCTGAGTTCTGTATTGCTCTGCTCAGACCATCAGACTTCAACACAACAATAGCTTGGTTGAGCGGGGAGATGTGCTTCCAGTAGGAACATCACTAAATTAAATCAGTTTGAGTACTTCTGAGAGGCAACACCTTCATTAGGATCAATTGTCAGCATTCCACACACCTCCAATGTATGGAAAATTGCTAGTGTGAATTTGTAAGGATAGGATTTAAGCATTCCACCCCTTCAGATTAGCAACAATGTGAATGTTAGTATCAAAGATTTCTCTTTTTTCAGTCCAATTTCTCAAAAAACAAATAGACCGTCGTATCTTATAAAAGATACAACTGTCCATATATAAACAGAGCAATTAAATTTACTAACGAGCATAGCAGTGGTGGGTTTCAAAAAAATTTACTACCAGTTCTGTGGGTGTGGCTTGGTGGGTGTGGCAGGGGAAGGTTACTGCAAAATCCCCATTTCCTCCGAATCAGCTGAGGCAGAGAATAGATGGGGGTGGGGCCAGTCAGAATTTTTACTACTGGTTCTCCGAACTACTCAATATTTCCGCTACCGGTTCTCTAGAACTGGTCAGAACCTGCTGAAACCCACCTCTGGAACATAGGTTGAAGAAAGTTATATTTTTTTTAAAAAGCTGTATTTGGGACAAGTATACATCAAAGGAATAAAACAGGGTAAGATGAATTAAAAAAAATAAATCTGGAAGGATTTAATGTTAACGATTATTCAAATTAGCAAAATATGTATTGCTCACAAGGGGACTTTATACCAGGAGATGTTGCAAATATAAATGATGCAAAGTTTTATACTTTTTTGGAATACAAATTCATTAATACTATCGAAATAATATTGTAAATAATATTTGGTAATCACTGTATAACGTACCACTAGTATGGCATTCAAAAAAGCTTATTTTATACGAATCAATATACGTATATATTCAATGGGAATTCTTTAAGACCAATGAAAGGAAAGTATTTGTAACAATTTTGTGCATCTTGTAAAGACTGTATCTTTTACTTTGTTTTGATGACAATGGAAAAGTCACATGGTCAAGATTATCAAGATTGTCTTCTAGAGTAGAGTTGATTAATGGAAATGAGTCAAGTATCAACAAACTAAATAATAAAACATTAATTTCCTAAACATCCGTAATATTGCTTCAAGACATTCCGGTGTTTTTTCTGTTGGCAATGATTTGGTATTTCACACTTTTTGGTTGAAATACATGTACAGCATTATCCTAACAAGGACATTACCAGCTGTGTATTTCATACTGTGGACATGGCTTAAATAATATTTTAATCATACCCCAAAACACTTCTGGCCTGCTTCCTTTCAGATAAGGCTAATGAATAATTTTAATATTGCATTTTGATCCAACACCACACAATACTATGTCTACTGCAAGAGGTATATGACCACCTCCCAATCCTTATTAAAAAATTTTAAAGAGAAGCCAAATTGTGTTGGTAAATTAAACTATGAGACAAAAGACTTAACCAAGGGACAGAATGAGAATGGCTGCAGGTCTAACACAATTGTCCTGGCCTCACATTTGCTGTCTATATACCCACAAGAATATGTTCCTGAAACAAGTGGTACATTATCAAGTTTTAGCAGAAATATTTTTCTTCTTCTTCTTCAAAATAAAATTTCCAATAGGTTTAACTAACTTTTTCAAAACCCTATTAAACTGCCTGCAAAACTCAAAGAAGACCCCTCCCCCCCCAATAATCACTAATTTTGTCACTGCAGTATTGGTGACTCACCTAGTTTAATCCTTATTCTCAGACAGTATTAGCGCAAACAAAGCCCCACGTCCACGTAATGACCTACTGTAGCTAAATAACAGGCATCAAGTGCATTTATTGCACTAGAATTTGTGGCTGTATGGAGAGGATTTTGTTTTAAAATGAAGAATGGGAAATTGTTTTGCTACCATTGTCCAAGTTCAATTTGGAAGTGTGGGGTATTTGACTGCATCTTCCCCTTACAAAGCCTATTTAGCTGTCAAGTGTACGTTTCATCACACATTCACAAATTACTTTGGAATCATGGAAACGAAAGTGGTTAGGAAACCCAGTTGAAGATCTTCTATACCACATCAGTTTTGGCCCTAAGTGTCCAAGTACAGAGTGAGTCAACAACATCTTCAGCTAGTTTCTCTGATGTTATAGCAAACGGGTTGCAATTCATGTATAAATACAGTGGCCCCTCAGAATTTGTTGTTAATTGGTCCCAAGAAGTGCAACAAGTACCTAAAATGACAAGTGTCAAACAAGCCATGTGACTTACCACATGACCCTTTTTTTCCCACCAGGAAGAATTTCCTGTCTGTTCCTTTCCTATGTCAGTGACCTTCCCAGCACGACCAACTTCCTGTCTGCCTTTTGTGGCCATCTCCTACTTTGACAAACCTTTTGCAGTGACCTTCCTGGCATGGTCGACTTCCTTTCCACAGCCACCCCCATTTTCCTATTGCAGCACATAGAGTACCAAAGAAACAACGAGTACCGGGACATTTTTGCATCAAAATGGGTTGAGTACCAAATCTGATGAGTTTTGAAGCAGTCAAATACTGAGGTACCACTCTGTCTTTTCCCCTTAGCTATTGTGAAAATGCAGCAATCTGTAAAATTCATTATAAAAAAAAATCAGATCTTACCATTAATAAATACATATATTTTAGATACGGTCTTCTTTTTTATTTCACTTGAGGATGGATATTTGCAGCTGTAATATCCCGTGTCAGTTGCTTGAGCTCTGTTCAAAGTCAGGCTGCTGCAGAACTGCTTGTTGTGCCTTCCACAAGCATAAGTCATTGTATTCAACCGGTTGTCATTCTTACTTAGAGTTTCAGGCAGAAACCAAGAATGGGGCACATCTCCACTGCAAATCCAGGTTAAGAAAAAGGTGAAATTAGAATTAACTTTCTAGCTTTCATTTTGATTACAATTAGCTATTTGGAGTCTTCCCTGTTACATTCTGCAAAAGCAAAAATAACAGAAAAGCAAAGAGCCCTTCCAATGAAGGGTCTCTCTCCCATCCAAGGTATGACAGATCATAGGTATATGATACCTCTATGCCACACTGAGTGAGGACATCCATTCCCACTGATACCAAGATTTGCATTTTGGGAACGATTTGGAAGAACGGGCAGTGTCAGCACCCCTTAAACTTTGGTGCCTCAACCAATGTCTACTTAGGCTTAGCCTAAAGTTACCCTGCATCCAAACGTAACATTATAGTAGCCAAGGGATAAATGCAAAGGTCAGTTCAGCCAAGCTAATTACCTGCACAAGATGTTTAAAGTATCTCCTTCTTGTATGACATGGTGCGCTCCTGTAATGTTTAATTTGGGGCCTTTCCATTTGAATCCTGAACTAGATCCTGCAAACAAAACAAGCATATTATTAAAATCTAATTATCGCTTTAGGGCAGGTTAGCACATATTGGTTTCTTTAAATATGTTTTACTGAAGCAAATTCAATAGTAAAGTTCACATATCTTGTTCGTCCATCTACTATGTTCCTAATTCTCAGTGAATGAGTTCACACATTACAATAATCTCACATCAAACTATGTCGTTAACCTGATGTGGGAATTCAGTCATTAATTATCAATGGAACATTGCCAACATCTAATATAAAACCATAATTAGTTTTGTTTCCGGTGATGCAGACTATAAAAAAAAAGATAGTTTTTCACATAGCAACAATTATTACTATGGTTGGCCACAAAGTCAGACAGATGTTTAGACAGAGTTTAGCATTTTTATCCACTAACTGAGTCCTTCCCAAAGGCCTGGAATATGCAGATATTGTCTGTTGATGGTGTTAAAGGTATCGTTGTAGGATATAAGCTATTCCAAGTAAATTTATTATTATAAATATTAATATAAATATTAGTAAATTTATTAATCTAATCTGGTTAAATTCCATTTAAGACTGGTGGAAACCTAATAATTCAAGTCCTTACCAAACACATTAACAATAGCAATAGCACTTAAACTCACATACTGCTTTACAGCACTCTCTAAGAAGTTTACAGTCACCATATCGCCTCCAACAATCTGGGTCCTCATTTTACCGACCTCAGAAGGATGGAAGGCTGAGTCAACCTTGAGCCAGTGAAACCTGAACTGCCGAATTGCTGGCAGCCAGCAGGCATCAGAAGTAGCCTGCAGTACTGCATTCTAACCACTGCGCCACCACAGCGCAGAACAAAGGTTCCAATCACAATTGATACAACAACGGATTTCTTTTTCTATAAGCGTACAACTTCAATCCCCAAGTCACAATATTTTGTAACTTTTTCCAATTGTTTTTCCTCAGTCCTAGAACCCCCAGAATAGCAACATCAATGAACCAGACACTCTTCTTTTCAATAAATGTTATATCATCCATAATATGAGCAAAATGCCTATCTGTTTGGATCTTAAAGTTCCATCGGATCTTAAGCCACTCATTTTCCAAAACCTTCTAAACTTGATAGTCCCAGCAGTTTTTACTACATTCACATCCAAATCTTTAGCAAAGTTTCCAATGATTAATTCTGGAAACTCAGTCATGATACTGCTTGCAATCATTATCATTATTCTGAAATATTTCTGGTCCACCCAATGCACAGAGCATGGGTAAAACAGAGATTTTCCCCTCTCTTTCTCTTAGCGCTACAACCAAGTTGATTAGAAAAGAAATCAGAACAAAAGAAAGTACTTCTTCACTCAGAGCATAATTAAACTGTAATTTAATATTCAAAACTGAATGTGATATCAGTGTGAAAGTAACATCACAGTATAATAAATGTTAATTCTTTTTTTTTTTTTACCTCAAACTATGCTAGCTGGGGAATTCTGGAAGTTGACATCTTCTCATCTTAGAGTTGCTAAGATTGAGAAATAAAAGTCAATGGGCCGGTCATTTGCATTCAAATCTCCCTGCATCAGAAGCAATATTTCCACAAGAAAGCTCTTTGCTTGTGATAAACCTGGATGCCCCATAAGAATAAGTCATTTTGAAGGTGATTAATGGATTAAGATAAGATCCCACCTTCTCCAGGGTGCATCTTGCTCCCTTCCTCTCCAACTTTGTCAATGTTAATGTAATGTTACTATTTATTGTTTTAATGTTTTATATTGAGATTTTTATTGATTGATTGTAATTCACATAGAGGCACCTTTAGTGAGATGGGCAGGGTATAAATTTAATAAAAAAATGAATAAGACATTTTCCCAGCATTGGAAATTTTGGAGGGGGCGGGGTGGATTTTATAACTACTTTCTGGCATCCTGGTTGTCTGTAATGTAATGAAAGTCTCTACTTGGATGGCAAATTCACTTTTGTATATGTTTACGTTATGTTAAAGTTGCCAAGATTATCCCTACTAGAAAAGCCAACCTGATTTCCAAGAACAAAGGCTATAAGTACCTCCAGCTGCCCTTTAATGGATAGGATGTCAATTGTAATGTGACCATTTCTGATGCCTTGCTAAAATTCCAGCAGTAGACTTTATTAAGCAGCCCAGAAAATTCTTCATAACATGGCAGTATGTACAACATTTTACTAAAGATCAGTCTTGGCATAAACAAAATAAGGTCTCAAAAATAGATATATTTTAAAGCCATTTTCTTCTGAGTTTCTGCAGTCTTATATTAAGCAAGCCCTATATATGCCACCTTGAGCTCCTAAATGAAAAGTGAGATGCTGTAGGACGCTATAGACACGACTTTAAAGCGAGTATTCAGAGATGATGACAACAACATGTGCAAAAATATGTGTTGAGCCTGGGAAACAGGGAAACCATTAGGAAGCCTGGACCCTCCCTAGGGTATTAGTGGGAAGGAGGAGAAGACATAGTCAGACTAACAAGACTGATATATCAGCCCTTTGAAGATGATCAGATTAGGAAACAGACTATACAAATCTTACTGAGTAGACCACTGTAAGGCAATCTTGCAAGCCTAACCATATTTCCGCCCCTCCCTTTGACATGCCAAGGAATCAGGAAGATGTCAATCTGAATCTCTTTCTAACACATAGCATAGTCTTAAACTTTCAAATGTGCCCAGTAAACTTGTGCAGGGCAGATTGTATTTATCTTGACAGGTTCTATGCAAGAAAGCTACTTCTCAGGGAATTACAAACTGCAACTAAAAAAGAACTACTGTTGAAATTAGACATATTATATTATATATATAATATTATTTTATAAAATAATATTTATATATATATATAAATATATATATATTAAAATAATATATAATAATATATAAAATATATATTATTAAATGTATAATATTATATTATACATCAGGGGTGAAATCCAAAATTTTTCCCTATTGGTTCTGTGGGCGTGGCTTAGTGGATGTGGCAGGGGAAGGATATTGCAAAATCTCCTTTTCCACCCCACTCCAGGGGAAGGATACTGCAAAACCTCCATTCCCTTCCCCTCCTGGGGGAAGGATATTTCAAAATCTCCATTCCCACCCCACTCTGAGGTCAGCCAGAGGTGGTATTTGCCGGTCCTCCGAACTACTCAAAATTTCCGCTACCAGTTCTCCAGAATCTGTTAGAACCAGCTGGATTTCACCCCTGTTAATGATATGGAGTGCAGATATGCACTCCATTATCTGGAGTGCAAAAATCTAGACAATTACTAGATGGCAGCCAGTCAGAAGGCTGTACCATTACATCTAGTGGTTGCCAGATTTTTGCAGGCAAGATATTATATGCCTAGTTATAAAGGAATGCATGAAAATTAAGGCAGTCAGGCAAAATTTCACTTTTGAGGGAATGCTTCAATTGAATTATAAAAGAAAACCATCTTGAAGATCTTCACAGCCCTCTTAGCTACCTGCCCAAAAGGTTTGCATAGTGTTAAGCTAGGACAAGAAATAAAACAATTTCACAATGACAATGACTGTTTTCATGTTTGCACTATGCGAACATGCATAGTGCAAACTATGCATATGTAGAGCACACCATCAACCGTTGCTGATTCATCCATCATTCTCAAGAAAAGCAAACAAATCATATTATGGTTTATTGATATAAATTTCCATTAATTTAAGCTCCCCAGTTTATCAGCTTTCCTTGACATATAATGAATATCCGATTAGATTATTGTCATAAATATCCACACCTTTTTATAAGCTCCTGTCCATAAACTTAAATAAAACTTTATTTTTCCTATGAATACATTTCCTATGAATTAGCACATACTAGAAATAGAAGAAATAGAATACCTTAAGTTTTCTTCTAGTCCAATTTAAGTGCTTTCATATTAGTTACATGTTTGTACTACATCACACAAGTGGGTTTTGTACTGAATACTGACCAATTAAACTTATATTACATAATTACATCATTTGCTCATGGTGTCCATAATGCACATGCTATCACTCCCACTCACCATCCCTGTAGTTGTGCTGGGGCTTTTGAAGTTCCACTACCTACAGTATCCCAAACTGTTATTATTTGATGGAGAGAAAGGATGTTTACTCAGTTTGCACATGCTGCAAAACCAAGTGGCATAATATGGCAGAAAGAAACACATCAGGAATAGAAGGAAAGATGCCTGCCTTAGTGATACTATTTGTTGAAAAAGGTCTTGAAATAGTTAATTATTTTTCTCTCTTGTTCCAGACTGCCAACACAAACTAATTAATTTAAGCCATATATAGGCAGATTTCAAAGGAACACTGGTTTAAAAAAAACATAACAAGAACAATTCAAAGTAGAAGCTGTAACCATGAAAAGTGATGGACTTCCCTTCCTAACAGATGTTCAACAAACCTTTCTTTGGAAAAGGAGAAGCTGGGAGGAATCTGAATGTTAGCATAGGGAGAGATGAGTGCAAAGATTACCAAGGGACACAAAACCACACCCTGTTTAAGTCATTGAAATCAATGGGAAACGCAAGAGGAAAAATTCCAAAACCTATTAAGATTGTAGGTTCCACTATAGATTCCATTAATACCACTGTAATTTATTTTGCTTTGCTTCCCCAAGAGAAAACCGAGCGTGTCTTCTTAATGGTAAATTTTGCATGTAGGCCTTTCCTTAAGTTGTGATCTATCCACTGGTAGCAGAAAACAAAACCAGCATGAAATTCTTCATCCCTATCCTGCCTCAATAGCCTCAGTACCCAATTAGTGATCTGACTTCCTTCCAACCTAATAGACTTGATAGTTCCGGGACTGTCCTTGGGAGAAAGAACACTGCTTCAAACTAGCAACAACTTAATGCTATTTTGCTCATCAACAAGATGAATGCAACACAGGAAACTTGCAGTTGTCTTTCATGGTTAGGAGCAAGTGAAGATGTGGCCTAAAATTCCAAACCTGTCTTCATACCTGTTCAATTGCAGAGTTTCTTTCATTTCGAACTGCAACAGGTATGAGGGCCAAACAAGAGTTACTATAAATGCATTTCCAAGTCAGTGAGCTTTGTCCCATAAAGCTTAAAAAAAAATTATAATGATTATTTCAAGGGAAAGGGTGGTAAAAAAATATATTCTCACTCATACACTCCTCATGGTCTCTACCCTCTCTGCCAGGCATTTTAGCCACAATGACAAAAGATCCATTGTCTTATATCACTCCCATTTCCTTTCCTTTTTATATTTTAAGGACTGACAAACCATGCATTACACCCCGGGGACAAATGCTTCCATCTTACTTGCTTCCTTTGCTCTCTCAGCCTCTGTGGAAAGATGTCCATCAATTCAAGGAATGCCCATAAAAGCATAAAGTTGGATACAGAAGATATACGGGAAGCATTTTTTCCCAAGTATGAATTGGTTTTTATTTCCTTTGGTATGTTCACATGTTTTACACCCTTGTATACTATCATGGAACAATCAAGTCCTGATAATAGCAATTTCTTCCTTGGCTCTATAAAGTTGCCTTCATCTCCTCTATTTGAGCCCACCTTAGGGAGACAACCTTAAATTTAGGGTTGATGTATTATTTTGTTGGAGTTCTCCAAACTTGGGGAACTGTACTCCAAGTTGTGGAGTACCACAAAACTGTACAACTAATTTTGTACAACTAAATCAATACAGTAATAAAAACAGGATAGACTCAATGTGTATAAGCTTTGCCTTAGATGTGATATCAGTTGATAAGTGGGCTGTGTGCCTAAAAGGTATTTTGGATGTTTTATCATGATTGGAATGCACCTCCCTTGTGGTCTCCAGGAACCTTCAACACACCATTTCTCTTTCACTATGTTTTCTGAGTTCATTTTCATACCCATTAGCTTTCCAACCTCCCGGTGTTGACTCCAGCTTCTCTCAAGACTTCCAACAAGATGAAGAAGAGAAGGAGCTCCACTATTCTATAGTGTTTCTTGCACTATTCCCACTTTAACCTATTTTGTACATATGCATTTCAGCTCTACCTTTTTGTTGTTGTGTTCAGAAAGTAATTAAGGATGTTACAGGGGACTTTTGATGCTTATTTGCCAGTTTCCTTATATTTGTTACTTGCAATCACTCCATCCCATGATCTAAGAGACATAAAATCATTCCCCCCCCCCCCACAATTCTGGGACATGGAAGGAAAAGTAGACAACAAGCCTGAAGAAGCCCCAGAAAAGTTCTGAAGCCTGAGCCTCTTAAATTGTTACCACAGTGCCTATTTAACAAATATTAGCCGCAGTGTCTGAAGACATATGGCAAGAAAAGCAGAAACGATGCCCTACTTTCCCAAAGTGAGATGGGCGTTTTCTAAATAAATAAATAAGTCTCAAATTATTACTGTACCATATACAGTAAATTATCAGCTGATGCTACACCACATGTATACCTAGCTTATTTTCAAACATCGCCAAAGGATGTTGCTCGTGTTGGAAAAAATCTTTAGCTATCACCTTTATTTCTCCATCTCTACTTCTGCACTTCTTTTTGCCTTCAATGACTTCCTCGAAGTCCATTATCCCTGGAACTCTTTCTTAGAATAGAAGTTGGCGCAAGCATCTCCCTTGTCCATACAACTCTCCTGCTCTGTGTTGCCTTTAGCACAACTCTATATTCCTTGTGTTGTGTTAAAATCAAGCTCAAGAATACAGTTGGTCCTACTTATATGGAAGCCAGGGCTTCCGTGTTCTGTGGAAATTACCTTTGAGTGGAGTTGTATAGAATTGCACTATAGTTTAATGTAACTGAAATGGATGCTATCCTTTCCCTGCGTCTCTTCATTTTCCTAATCTTCACTATGTTCAACTGAAAGTATCTGTGACAGAGACACTATTTTAGAAGTGGAGTGTTGGCAGGAGTTCTTGACGGCATTGAGTCCAATCTCCTTCTCAGGAACAAGAATCCAGATTAAAACAATCTTGAAAACTGTCAATCCAGTTTCTGTGGGGAAATTTTTAGCAAAGGGAAGCCTAGTAATTGGTTCTACTGCCAAATAGCTTCAATCATTAGAACATTCTTTTTAACATTCCACCAGAATCTCTCTGGTTGATCCTCTCTAAAATACCATCAACATAAATCAAATAGCTAAACAAAAAATAATTTCAGATACATCAAGAAGATCCCAAGCAGTTCATTCTTGTATCAGTGGAGGGATTCATTCAATTCAATTTTTCCCATATGTTAAGAAGCAAATACTTATTGTTCTTTTCTAGCCAGTTTCTTTTGTTTCAGAAACACACAGTTGGTGGTGATGCACAAGCTAAGATTAGGTTGCTGCTTTAAAAAATGCCCAGACAATTGAGTCTTGCAGTGGGGAAAAAAGATAAAACACACACACACACACACACACACACACACACACACACACACACAATTAAATAAGTCTTTTTCTGCAAGGATTCAATGATACTGTGTGGTATTCTAATGGACAAAAAAGAAAATCTAAAATTCATTTAGATCTAACCAGTTCAGTCCAAGTTATCTACCTGAATTGGTTTCAGATATAGGCTGTATCACTGGAAAATACATAAGTTTCATACAGTATCTATGCTCAATAATAATTTGATTCTTTTGATTGTTCTCAAATGTTAAACAATCCTTTGGAGTCTGCTCAAACAACTCTATGCAGTCTGAATAGCAATAGCAATAGCACTTATATACTGCTTTACAGCCTGCTCTAAGCAGTTTACAGAGTCAGTCTATTACCCCCAACAATCTGGGTCCTCATTTTATCCACCTCGGAAGGATGGAAGGATGAGTCAACCTTGAGCCTGGTGAGATTCGAACTGCCAAATTGCAGGGAGCCGGCAGTCAGCAGAAGTAGCCTGCAGTATTGCACTCTAACCACTGTGCCACCATGGCTCATATAAGAAAGGAAAGTGATGACAAAATATTTGTTTTTTGAACACAGGGCTGTCACAAGGAGCTATGCAAGTTCTGTGCTACAAAGAGACATCAATAATGGTGGTGGGTGGGAGGAAAATTACATTTTAAAAATCAGTTCTCCATTCCAAACACCAATTGTGTGTGCTCACTTACGTCAGATTTTACTTCTTCTGAAACAAGTGTTGTACATCAATTAAAGAAACAATATGCATTGCACAAACTAATAGCACCATTAACATCTTCTGGTCTGCATCATGTTGCAATATTTAATGGATTACTTACCAAATACAGTTTTCTAAAAATTGAAATTATGTATATGTATATCATATATTTACTATTGCTCACTACTTGAATAAAATACACTTACAAGTCTATGCTTATTGATCATTTGTTCACTGACCATTGAAAGTTACAACACTTAGACCAGTCCTTGAAGCTGCAGCCATCACAGTGTCCCCACAATCACATGATTATGTTACAGGCACTTGGCAACTGGTGGGCTTTTACAATAGTTGCAGCTTCCTCTGGTCACATGATGGTCATTTGCAACTTCACATCTGGCTTCCGACAAGTCAGTGGGGAAGCTGGCAGGAGTTGCAAATTGTGATCATGTGACATTGCACTTAACAATCCATGGTGTTTCGCTTAATGACCACAACCGGAACTAACCAACTGATGTTGTAAATCAGTCACAATCATGTGACATTTCACTTTATGACTGCTACTTAGCAATGGAGTTGCTTCTCCCAATTGTGGCCAGTAAGTGAAGACTACTTGTATGTTGTAAAATAAATGATTCTTTGTATTAATGGTTTTCTGATGTTACTTTCATTGATAGATATTATGTATTAAAAGCAGCCATGCTTATTCCAAACTTCTCATCTAGTCTTAACTTTTCCTCAATTTAAAAAAATTAGCAAATAAAATTAAGGGAAGAGGTGGCAAAAAACTTTTTGCACAAAGATGTTTTAAAGGGCAGCAAGTGCCCTGCCTGAAATTTAAGGTGCTAAAATGTTACATTTTCACTTTAACTATCATAACCTGTCTCTCTATTTAAAAAAGCTTCTGATTTGGAAGCTTGGAAGCTTGGATGTGCTGTACATATATTCGTTGTATTCAGGGAATATCTTAAAAGTTGACCCACAAAACACAGAATGTAGCTCATCAGTAAAACAGGATAATAGCTCTAAAACAGATTTACTCAAAAATAAATAATAATGGACTTATCTCAGTTTCTGCCTAAGGATAACTTTCAGTGGCAAATCTGAATGACAAATAAACTTTAGAAATAGTAGTATGAAAAAGGCACAGGGTAACTAAGGCTCCCAGACATATTTATTCTTTATGAGTTTATCATAAGAATTGCCATAAAAAATGACAACTGCCAAACTACTATATCTTGCCAATTATTTTGGAAGTAAAGATGTACTGTAAATCCTAACTTACCTATTTCATTCAATGCTGAAATATCTGTCTTTGGCTAGGCCATGCCCCCAATTGCAGATGATGTTACTTATATCACACACACAAACACACACACACACAAACACACACACACACACACACACAGAGCATCCTACAATTATCATTTCCCCATCTAATAGCTATACCTAATACCTGAGTTCTCAGGTTGGTATCTATATATTTTCAGTTCATCTTTTATTAACTTAAGGCTTAAATGAATGATTCGATACTTTACTATGGATTTTATCAACTATCACACACACTTCTTTGTGTGTGATCTATACAGTAAATTACTGTGATCTGCTTCTTTTAGGGGGGAAAAATCACTTAGCAGAATGCTGACCCAAAATTGGATTTGGTTATTTCTCTAAAGAGAAACTTAAAGGGCTGCTAGCATTCCCAGTGTCTTGTTTTAAAATATAAAACAGTAGACTAACCTAGAGCTTCTTCAACCCTGTGTGTGTCTCCATCAGTAACACTTTTCAAAGGATTACATATCCCTGAGAAGTAATATATAATTTTTTATGTGCAGTACTAATTGGAAAGGAACATTTTTACATTCAGAACCCATTCTGACCAAAGTAGCCTTCAATGTCTTTAAACAACACTGTGGAAAAAAATGTTTTGTTATCAAACTATTTTTACTGTACAAACACTATGAAATAGTTGGCAGACTTTAAAAGTGAATTATCCTTAACTCAAACCTGGAATATTTCTTCAGAAATAAACCCCTATAGTTCCATTCACATATTGCACTAAGGCAAAATTTGGTTTTGGTTTAGTGTATCAGGTGAACCCATCTACTTGTTGGCTTATTCAATTAATTATCGCATAATTAAGCAAACCATGAGATGCAAACTAGCTGCCAAAAATACTAGTGCACTGAATTCTAGTGCATTTTTTTGTCCAGCCAAGGTTATATTTGGAATGAAGGTATTTAATGGAATAGAACAACTAAGAACACTTCAGCTGAATGGATCAGAGGACTGGGGGGGTGGGGTGGTGTTACTCTTCTAGTCATAGGTAAGCACTGATATGTTTAAGAGTCCTGTAGGGTTAATCCAAAGGCACATCAGATTGGCAGCGTATGTCCAACCATGGCTAACCAAACTCATTCAGGGAGCACCTTGGAACAGAGAGGAGAGTCACAGAGGTCTCCTTTGTTTGTTTCCCAGCAGCCACTGATTAAGGCAGTGGTTCTCAACCTTCCTAATGCCGCGACCCTTTAATACAGTTCCTCATGCTGTGGTGACCCGCAACCATAAAATTATTCCTAAAACCATTGAAAATATGTGTTTTCCGATGATCTTAGGCGACCCCTGTGAAAGGTCGTTACCATAGGTTGAGAACCACTGGTAAGGCATGCTGCCTAAGGCCTGAAAAGGCTCCTACTGTTTTAGTCCTTAGCCACTTTCTTCCCTTTCCAAAGCATCTCATCATCAGGCCTTCCCAGTTTTAATAAGACAGCATAAAGATGTACTTCCTCTCATTGCTCTGAAATCTCCCAGTATTTAATTTGACACTGTGGGGGATCATCTTCCGTCCACATTGCTCACTTCTTCAGCTGCGTCTTCTCTTACAGGGTTCTAAGCCAGCCCCACTGATGATGCACCCCTTACTCCCTAAGGCTCTCAAGGGAACACATTCCTCCAATACAAGGAGCGCAGCCAACCCGACTGGAAGTCAGGGTCGATGGTCTCTCCCTCTCTCCCCTTCCATCCCCTCGCGCGTCGTCCCAAGCAGGTGTCTCCTGTCTCCCTCTCTCCCGGTCTCCTCGCCAGGAGAACTATAGTGAACTCCGGTCTCTTTCCAGCGCTGGTCACTTCTCTTCTTCCACGCATCAGCGGACTGGTGAGTTGAGCCTTTGTCCCCCCGGAGCACCCACGCACATCCCTTGCAAAGTATTTGAAGTTCACCAAGAAAAACACTTGCAGTGGGTTGCCACGTAAATCCCGCCAGTCCGGATCATTTAAGTAAGTCCCTTTTCCGGAGGGTGGCTGACTTGTGTCTTGCGGGGCCAGGTCGGGAGAAGAAGCCGATAACTCATAGCATCCTCCTTCTTTTCCAAAGGGAAATCAAGCCTCAGATTTTTCCCAAGACTTTCCTATCCTTTTTTGTTTTTTAGTTTTGCAGAGCTGCTTGGATTCCTAGCCCAGAGCCAGATTTACGGAGGAGGGAATCGCAAAGATTAGCGGCGCGTTAGCCGCCCGTTTTTACCCCATCTTGGTTTGTTGAATAAACCACGATACCTAGGTTTTCGCATCACACTAAACCAAGAGAATCACGTTTTGCGCCATACAAAACTTTACGCTCAGATCAGATGATGACCCCCTGTGAAACCAGGAGTACAAAGTTATCTGATTTTCTACTGCGCCAAACTGAGGCGTCCGTCGTTCATCACCTGTCGCGGTAGATAACGAAAACCAGGACGTTTTTGGTAGGAACCTGTTCTCCAATCCCCCCCCCCCCCAGCCAATTCTGCTAAGCTTGAAAAACAATTCGCATAGACAGACATGCTGTCTTTAACCCATCTGAGTGACAATGCCAAGGAGCTCCCCAAATAATTATATGCAATGTCCCAAGCTTATGCGTTTGATAATCCCGGGCATCCCAAGTCCCCGTTCCTAAAACCTGGACAATCCCTTACACCGATGGTCCTCCAGATCGTTCAGAAGCCCGAGCTCGTTCAGAGCACAACCCGTCCCGGCGTGGGGTGGTGGGGGCGGGGTGTTTCCTTTCCCCACTTTAAGCTGGGAGAAAAAGCAAGGATCGGCTCAGCGAAATAGCAAAAGGGAGGACCAGCCCATCTGCATCCGCGCTACGCTGCGGGGCCAGCAGTTCCAGCTGTGCGGGGCAGCCTTCGTCTAAAAGGGAAAAGCTCTCAGCGCGCTCCATCTCGCGGCTCTTCTCCGCCCGCAGGTGCCTTCGAGGCAAAGCCAGAGGGTAAGGCCAGATCAGGGTTAGATTCTCCCGCGAGTCCCACCAAAGCCGTGCACGAGTAGCCAAGCCAAAGCTGCGCTCGCATCGCCACGGGAGCGTTTGGTCCTCCGGCTGGGACCAAGACTCGCCCAGTCCGAGCGCAAGACACAAGCTGTGCTCGCATCGCCACGGGAGCTTTTGGCTACTGTGGCTAAACCACGAGGCTCAGAGCTTACCTCGGACACCACCACTCCTTCCCCCGTCCCGCCCTGGAACCATTCTAGTCCCGATCCGAGTCGGAGAGAGTCGGGACCGGGTGCAGGGAAAGCAGAGGGCGAGGGCTGATGGGGAGGACTCGCACTTACCTGCTAGAAGAAGGCAGAAACCCAGCAGCCCGCCCAGCACGGCTCCAGGGAGACCCCAGCTCAACATGCCGCCTTCTGAGCCCCACGGAAGGCAGCCGGGAAGAGAGAGAGAGAGAGAGAGAGAAAACGCCCGCGTCTGCCCGAGATCCTCCTCGCCTATCGAGCCCAAGCGCCCCGCTCGCCCGGCGCCCGCAAGGAAAGCTTCTTCTAGCCGGCGAGATCCTCAAGCGTGCCGGGCTCCGCAGGCAGCTGGGGGATCCACACCTCGCGGCAGTATCCGAAGGGTGCTGAGCTCACCGGGCTCAGCTCCTTTATAACTTCCCAGCCCGTATCCTCCTTTCCATCACGCCCCCCCCCCCCCCGTCCCTTGGCCCCCCCCCCCTCCCCCCTTTCCCATTTCCAGCGATGCTTCCTGGCGGGGTAAAGAAAGCGAATGCTCTCTCGGGCACGTTTCCATCTGGGAACCGAGAGCACGACTCTTCCTCTCTGGCACGCTCTGGACCGTCTTGGATCACGTTGGGGAGGGGGGAAGCGAAGCTATTTGGGGGGGGGGGGCGAGGGGGGGCGCTGTGTCAGGTTTGCGATTGAGACCATTCGCTCCCAAGTAGGTGAGCTTCTCTCTCACCCCAGCCCACCCACCCCCATCCCACGCCCACCTTGGCTCTTTAGGAAGGCTCTTTGCCAACCGAAGGCGACTCTTGTGAAATACGTAGTTAAACAAACGCGGGCTGTTTGCACCTTCAGTTTGGATCTTCAGTCTCGGGCACAATTCTTTTTTTTTTCTTTTGTGTTTCATGCAAACTTTCCAACTTCTCTCTGCCCAACGAAGGGAGGGAACTTCCCTTCCTTCACCGCACTATAAGAAAGATGTTGAGGCTATAAAAAGTGCAGATTTGAGCAACCAGGATGATTAGGGGACTGGAGGCTAAAACATATGAAGAACGGTTACAGGAACTGGGCATGGCTAGTCTAGTAAAGGGAAGGACCAAGGGAGACATGATAGCAGTCTTCCAATATTTGAGGGGCTGCCACAGAGAGGAAGGGGTCAAGCTGTTTCCAAAAGCACCTGAAGGCCAGTCGAGGAATAATGGATGGAAACTGACCAAGGGGAGATTCAACCTAGAAATAAGGAGGGACTTTCTGACAGTGAGAACAATCAACCAATGGAACAGAAGTTGCCTTCGGAAGTTGTGGGAGCTTCATCACTTGAGGCTTCAAGAAAAGATTGGACTGCTATTTGTCAGAAATGGTATAGGATCTCCTGCTTGAGTGGGGGGTTGGACTAGATGACCTATAAGGTCCCTTCCAACTCTGTTCATCTGTTAAAACGGCCACTATTTTGCTGTCCCGATCGAGATGCTCAGATTTGGATGGGCGTTTATTAACTCGCCAGTCAGGGCCATCTTAACAGCATTATGGGCCCCGGGCAAAGCAGCGTACTGGGGACCCCCACGACAACTACTCACAGGAATAAAAAAATGTAAATAGTCGATAAAATTAAACCTATATTTGCATGTTAGTATTGATTTTAAAATGTAGTAAAATGTAATAAATAGGTTGCTGTGTTTATATGATACAAGGTGCATTGGAGGGTTGACGCACAGATTAGTAGGGGGTCCCGTGGAATCCACGGGCAAATGCCTTGCCCAGGGAGAGGATTGGTTTTTGCTGCCGATCGCAACTCCAAATGGCATCTTTTTCCAAATAGGCCTTTCCAGTATGGTGGTGGGGGGGGGGGGGGGGGGTTTTCCAACATTTCAGCCCCCTTCCCCCCAGCTTTTTTCTCCCTGTGTCTTATGTTGCCTGCCCTCTCGCTACTTTTTGTCCATTAAAGTTATTTTCGGAAAGTTCCTTGGGATGGTAGTTTAACTGATCATTCTAACCCTCCGTTAGAAAGCACTGATTCATTTCATCCTTTAAGATTCTCCGTATCCAGGTATGGGGGCTCCGGGCCAGTGACTCCATGGCTTCCCCTCCTTTATCTACCAGATCGGTGGGGGACACTGGTCGAGTCCCTAAGAGGAGACAAGACCTCTCTTAGATCTTTGCACTTGTTTGCCATAAGGTGCATTCCAACCCGGCGACTTGCAAATAAATGCCTTCGCGCAGGGTTGACTACCGATACGTTGATTCGGAACACGGACGTTCTACATGTTGCACTCGACGGGGCCTGGACTGCAGGAGGATAGCCTAGCCTTGTTTTTGCAAAGCTGAGACCTTCTCGGCAAGCATGACACGAAACGCGTGACACCTTTTGGGAAAGGAAACGGGAAGGCACCTATCTTAGGAGCTCCGCCGCCTTCTATCTCTCAAGAGCTAAACCTCCCGGTGACGCGCTCGCATTGCACCACCCGCTGGTTATCTCCGAGGGTTCCTCCAACCCCCAATAGGACACCAACCTCGGAGGAAATCCCTCCCCCCCTCCTCCAGGATATTACTCCAGCCCGGAGCTTTCCTTCGCTCTTTCTCGAGGCGGGGCTTTCAAACCTTCTCACTTCTGTGATGGAAACTCACGACTCTCTTTCTTCTCCCGCACCCCTGCTGATAGCGCAATCTCCAGATCTGCCCTGACTTCGGCTTGGAGGTCCACCAACGGAGCCCAACGGCCTGATCCGTGGCTGATTCGGGAACAAACAAACAAAAAAAATCAGTCCCATTTCCGATTAACACGTTTCATTAAAAGGCAGAAAATGTCACGTGCCTTTTAATCAAATTTGCTAATCCGAGAAGGTAAGACTCCCCCGGATGTTTTACTACCCTCAATTAAGGATAGTAAATAATAAGCATTAGCAAGTGTATAATAAGCACTAGCAAGTTACTCTTCCAGCCAGGCCAGGCCCTGATTTGCTGTCCCAAAGTATAATTTTTCTTAGTGTGCTCTCTATCAATTCTCTGGTACTTTGCTCAAAGGAAATGTTTAAAATCTGTTTCTGGTGCACTTACTTACCATAGGGAGAAAGTGTGTATATGTGAGTGTGCGTAAAACCATATAAATATAATTTGTATAACAGCTCAGTGCACATATTCTGGAGAGAGAAATTCCCTGATGATGGGCTCCAGCACAAGCCCAAGAGCTTGGAAGAATAAACCTTTGGTCCCAGTGACTGACTCACATTGGATTCTGCAGCATTATTCTGGCACACATATATCTGATATTATCTTCATTTGCTAGAATGCCAGTCTTTTGTGGAAGTCCCTGGCTTATCACACTTGGCTTCAGTTGTTGTGATCTAGGCTTCCTGAGTCATTAAAACACAAGAGTAGTCCCAAAAACCTCTTTTATTGCAACAGCTGTGAATTCACAGCTGAATTCCAATTAGTTGCAAAAAGTCCTTCGGGACAAGTCCTTCGGGATAATCACCAACCTTTATCTCCCTTGACACACTGCCAAAGACCTACTTGGCAAAGCCACATGGAGTCCAGAATCATAAGGGAGGGGCCAATCATCTCCAGGCCTTACTCCCGAGTCGTTCCTTTTGTTTTAACCATTCTTATTTTCTGGCAGCTCTGTGCATGCGCACACTAGGAACAGGCTCCTCCTGTTCCTCTAGCTCTCTGATGTCCGACTCTGGAGGCTCCGGAGTCCGTGCATCACTCCCAGATGGCCCTGGTCCCATCTCTGCCTCTGACACAGAGCCCTCGTCCGAGGTTTCCCCAAACTCCAGGATTGGCCCATGTTCCTCCCCAGCCTCCTCACTGTCCGACTCCGCTGCCAGCTCCGCAGGCTGCTGGCGGACCACAATATTAATCTACAGAAAGACACCAAGACACCATGGGGAATTTCTCCCTCTGGGGCCTTTTCAGCCTGAGCTATGGCTGCTGCCCTATACATTTTGGAACTATAGGAAAGCCACCCATGATTGTGTGCCCGCTGACCTTTGTAACAATACAGGAAGCTCAAAATCAGCACCTAGAAATTAAAAACATTCTTAGGAATCTTGCGAATGAAACAAATTGCATGAAACATGATTTGATACAGTGCTAGCCGTCATCAATAAGCAACCAATGCAAAGGGCAAAATAGATTTAGCGACATGGTTAAAAAATAACCCTCTCTATTTTTGTTCCCACCTTTGCTTATTATTTAACTGCAGCTTTGGAAGCTACATTAAACTTCCATCCATGCCTGGAGACTTTATGTCACTGGAGGAATCCATGAACATTTCTAACTGATACTACACAGACAGGTATAATTAAATGAAATGCACTTCTTAGGTGGGAAATAACGAAATGCATTTGCAAGGTTAGACATAAAAACTGCATAATATAATTTATAACAGAAATAATAGTGTAGTAGTGCCAGAAAGATATAAAGTTGCCTTTGGAATGAGATGAATCAAGTTTTTACTTGCCCTGAATATGCAACAATGTAAATCATCTTCACCATCACGGTAAAATCTAAGCAGAAAGGAAGGCGATAAATATAACAATAAACAACAAAACAAAGACTTTCCATTTTGAATTGTATTCCATAAGATTTTGCACAGCTCCCATTCATTTCCAGTGGTATTCCACATGAGATTTTTCTGCTGGGCTAAACTGAATGCTTGCCAGGCAGTAAAACAAACAAACAAAAACAATCTTTTATTAATTCTTCTGCATTCCTTGAGGTGGGCTACACATCAACAGGAGCTCATAAGTCAATTCCATCATACAAAAGAATCAAAGCAAGCTGCAAATGAATGATTCTCCACTTTTGGAGGCTGGATGGGTTCAATTAATCAGCAGCACATTAAAACAATAAATCATTTTTTAAAATCACACTCAATATAATAGCTCATACTCTCTTAAAGACATTTCAATAACATCTTATATAATTTTATAATTTTGCCTGAAGGGTCTATTGTCATGGATAATAAACACTAATTAATTTCAAAACTGCTGATAAGACACATCCATATTTATTCCAGGGCCACAGTATCTGTCCACTCACATATAGGCAACACTACTTATCTATTCCTCTTACAGCACCAAATAGTGAGTGATGTTCAGGCCTATCAAATATTTTCCGTCTTCAAAATAGTGGAAAGATGTGACCGTGACATGGCTGTGTTTTTGAGAGGCACGTAAATGTCCACATCCTCACTGAGAGTTGATGCCAAACTGGCACTAATTTGAAAATCTAATGTTTCACCCATGCCTTACAAGAATTGCACCATGTGGAGGTGTTTGAATAAGCCAAGCCACAGGAGGCTCTGGAACTCTTTTGTTTCGTTTTGTTTTGTCCACAAAAGCCAAAAGCATGATTTTGTGCCTGGCTGTTGTGTAAAAAGCACAAAAGCTCTACAAAAGGGTGAAACTGAATACCATGTTTAAAACTGAAGAATTGTCTCCAGCACCACCTTAACAATGGAAAGAAGGAAAATATAATTTTGCCTTAAATATCAAACATCCACTTTGTGTAATTGTCCAAATACTGGTGTTCCAAAAAAATAATAATAATCCCATCCATTTGATCTACCCTTGTAAGGTATTATAATACACTTGGCCTAATGCTTATCCATAAACAACATATTTAAAAAATATTTTAATGGAATTAACATTCTATTTGTTAACATGTGAATAAAGGCTCATTAAGGTAAATTACATTCAATATATTTGGTAGATAAGCAAAGATCATAATCCTTAATTTGAAGAAAAGGAAGTGAAAAGACATGAAAACTAAGCAATCAGTCCAATATTATAGGAAGCTAGTGAAAGAGCCAAGAATAGGAGTTAGATTTCTTGAGTCCCACAACTAACTTGTATGTGAACCAGGATGACAATTTAAAAAAAAAATCGAGCTTCCCAATTTTAAAAATATTTCCAGAATGCAGTGGAAACAGTAAAAAATTCTACCTCACATGTTAAACGATAAAAAGTAGCAGCTTTCATAGAACTAGACTGATCAATGAACCATATTATTTTAGATCCAGGTTTTATGGGAAAATAAACAAAAATTTAAAATCACATCCTCTTTATTTATAGAAATCTCAACTGACTCCCATCACATAAGAATATAAAATCATTTTCTTATTCTGTAGGAAATGATTTCATTTCCCTAAACTCTGTTCCCAACTTTAGCAACTTGTAAATGTGAGGACTTCAATTTCCAGAAAGCCCTAAATGTCATGGCCATTACTGAGAGTCCATATATCTGGACATCCTAACCTGAAGGATAGCCTCTTCCCTATGCTAAATTTCTTTACTAATGCTCCTTGGCAGCACACAATTATAAGGACATGATTTTTTTAAAAAATCATTCTTTGGGGGGATACTTTTCCATCTACTTTATTAAGTAAGTGCCTCTAAATATCAAAATCAACTGTGGGGACTAACTGAAGCAAACCTAACGCTGAGAAAACGAGAAACCAATTCAAATCCAGATGAGTGGATTATATTATGTATTCCTCATGACAGCTTACATTAGCCAGAAGTAAGTAGACCAGAAGACATACAGCTGATTCATAGTTTGATTTTAATAGATGTTGAGGAACTGGGTTGTGTGTCATTTTTTTCTCTTTAAGAATCTGTAACACTTGCTTGAATTAAAGCATATCAATTTTTCAACCAGTTCTACCAGGCATTTGGAGGTGAGCCCTGTCGATTGCCTGGTTTGAGGATCTTGGTTTTTTTTTTTAATTGATTGATTGTGAGATGTCTGGTCTATGTCCTTTCCCACATGAGTCATTGATTGATTGTGGTTGTAATTTCTTTTTTCATTAATTGAATTGTTTTCTGTTTTTTTGTTTGCTGCCCAAAGTCCCATCAGTGAAATGGGCAGCTATGTCAATTGTATAAATAATAGATTAAAAAAGACACAAAACTCATCACAGCTCTGGTTCATTTAAGATGTTTGCTAAAGATTAGCTTTAAGGGTGCTTTTATGTTAAAGAGCCAAGTAATTCATTAACTTGATTTTATATTTAAAACTAAAGTAGTTATTTTAAACTTGCTTTTCCTTTCCTACCTAACATTTCACTTCCTTTGATTAAAAAAAAAGAGTAGAAAATTACGATGACAGGAAAAGTTAACTTGATTCAGAGTGGGAAATGGAACCTTATTCTACTGATGCAATCAAGTTATTTCCTCCCACTGAGTCAGAAGGTTCCTTTGTAAGTTTCAACCTAAGAAAACTACAGCCCAAAGATCTAAGGTTCAAGGCAAAAAGGGGGTGGATTTCAGTACTGACCTGTTTACCCTTTGTTCTACAAGACGCTTTATGGTTGGAGAAAATATTTATCACCACCTCTCTGAATATATTTATAAACGTATTTTCATATTGTGCCTATAAACTGATTTTGCTCACCCAGTGGGCTGTTGAAGAGAACCAGGGATCCACAATCTTAAAATAGTATTGAAAAAAAGAAAATGTTGCAACTGCGTCTTTCGGCTGATGTTGCTAAAGTTGGAGTTCCTATCTTGTTTTTCTTAATGCAATAGGGTGATTTGAATAATTATAAGCAAAGTTAGGAGCAAGAAGATCACATCCACCCTGCCACAAGGATCATTTTTCTGTCTTCAGCTCTAGGATTCTTCCTCTAAACTACATCACACTGATATAGTAGAAGTCATCCACCAAGTGTGTGTGTGTGTGTACATAATTAATACATACACGCACACACACACAACTTTGATAATGAAAAAACAAACTTAAGAAGCAATAGATTATACTTCAAGATGAGAGTGTGCAACGCGCTTAAAGAAAAGTCACCATGGTCAGAATCTCAGTTTTGGATATCTTTAGGGTTTGGAATTTACATGAAGTGCCTGCAGATAGACTATGGACATCAGTTGTCTATTCTTATAATCTGCAAGGCTTGCAGAATACGTGCTATGCTTAATACCCCGCTCCCCCCATTTATCTGGCTATATTGGGGACCACAAAAAGCACAATGGAGGCCACTGCAAATTCCAGAGTGCTCTTTTTGTACCCTGTTTTAAGATTACACTAAGGCATGCCAGAACTCTTGACAATCTAATGAAGTTTCTATAAAACAGATAGGAAAACCAAGATGATGACGATTTAATACATCTATTTTGCAGTTCCAGGGAAGCAAATCAGAACCTTTATTGATTACTTCTACTCACAAGCACTAATAAACTCCATTGGCTTATAGGATTGCTTGTCTGTCTCAATAGGTCACAAAATGTCACAGTACAGTATCAACGCTTGATCATTCCATTCATGATTTTTTTTTCTAGGCTTATAGAATATAAGAAGTATTTTTTCTTCTTCTTGATCTATGTGGTTGCTAAGAAAGGAAAATGACTTGATGGCACATAATCAATCAAAAAGAGTTAAATGGGGAAAAGTAGGAATGGTGCAGTTTACCATCTTCTTTTTCTGTGTCAATCTTTCTTTGAGTAGGTGAATTCTGGAATGTTGTCCTATGTCAAAACAAAGATGCCTTGTATCTTAAATCATGATAAATGAAAAAAGATGCTCTACATCTACAGTACAGGTAGTTCTCGACTTATGACCATAATTGAGTCCAAAATTTCTGTTGTTAAGTGAGACATTTGTTAAGTGAGTTTTGCTCCATTTTACGACCCTTCTTGCCACAGTTGTTTTCAAGTGAATCACTGCAGTTGACAAGTTAGTAACTCGGTTATTAAGTGAATCTGGCTTCCCCATTGACTTTGCTTGTCAAAAGGTTGCAAAAGGTGATCACATGATGTTGGGACATAGTAATGGCCATAAATATGAACAAGTTGCCAAGCATCTGAATTTTGACCACATGATCATGGGGATGCTACAAAGTTTGGACCTGTGAAAAATGGTCATAAGTCACTTTTTTCAGTACCATTGTAACTTTGAATGGACACTAAGTGAACTGTTGTAAGTCGAGGACTATCTGTGTTGGGTTTAGTTTCTTCAAGTAACCTTCCATCACTGTTAAAAAGGTAGCGTTTCAGGGAAAAGCATTCAGAATGGATTCAGATGCTGCTTCCCTTCCTTTTTCCAGAACCACAAAGCCAGGTTTCCCGGGGTGTGTCCTGATTAGCAATAAAAAGGGGAAAGCATGATCCAAGTTAATTTTCCAGTACTAAAAGGAAATGGTGTTTCCTGTATTATACAAAACTGGTGCCAATAAGACTGACACAAGAATCTATTGTCTTTTTTAACAAAGACATGGTAAGAAAGGATGCCTGTGAAAATAGACCACTGCAACAGGGAACTTTTGATCTTAAGAATAAAAGTGCATGCACATTGGGAGACAAAACTGGAGGATACACCCATCCAGCAAGTAGTCACTAACAGTTACTCTCCCAATGCACCACAAGAACTATTAACAGTGTAACTCTATGGTGTAGCTACAATATTCAGAAATAAACTATTAAGTTCACTGGGTTCACTTCCAGGTAAATGCTTTCTAATTTCATATGATTTCACATTTTAGAATGTTTTCCCTTATTCCATCTTATTCCATCTTCCAGTAAAAGAAAATAACAGATAAAAGAAAAGAAAATCCAAGATTTCTTATACAAGTCACTGCTGATATCATTTTCTTGGTTAAATGAACAGAATTTTAACAGATTTCCTGCTTCTGCCATATATACAATTTTAAATGTATGTCTAAAAAAAAAACCTGCATAAAAATATTTTTTGTTCTTTAAATATTCTCTAAGATTCTCCCAAGATGTTCTTATTGCAATATAATGTGGACTTGGGATAAATATATAAAATAGGATAAAGATTTCAAATAAAATTACATATTTTGCTCTGGAGAGATTCTGTAAAGTTATAAGTAGAAAAAGATGCCTTAAAGATGTTGACACCTAAAATCCCCATTCGGCTCTCTTTTGCATTCTTAGTTGATGAATTAATTGGTGACACGTCACCTTTTATTTATTTTATCTATTCCTCTAGGTTTGCTTTATTTATTTGTGATAACAGGAAATAGGAAAGAAAAACTTCAAAATAGTCCCACCTATTAAATTCTACATTATTTTGTGCAGATCCACAAAAGGTACTTAAACAGATTGCCTAATGTGTTAATCATATTATTTAAAGAATTGACTCAGGCAGTTATTTCACTGAGTGGACCCAGGTAGTATAAAAACTTAAACCTAAAATCATAACATAAATAATATAACTATTATTTTTTAAAAAAACTTATATTATTGGACCATAATAATAACTGTCCCAAAATATTTAATGAAAACATAGTCAATTCTGCACAAAATTATTTCTTTGTTGGTCTACTGCATCTTCAAAAGAAGGGACTATGTTCAGACTAAGGACTCTGACAAGTATTTAGGAGAGAAAAGAAATTAAAGAGAGTGAATTCATGACAGGAAAGAATGTCTCCTAAACTGCCTTTTGAAACACGGCGGCTCTTCTTCAGATGTTACTTATCTTTTCCTGTTAAGAAATGTCTAATGCTTGTGTCTGTTAGAGTGTAATGCATCCTGTGGTGTGATCACCAATCCAGGCCATATTTCTTCACAGATGCACTGGAATTCCACTCATTCTTTTAAACCACACAGATAATATAGGAAAATATGAGTGTGTAAGTGCAGGACATATAGTACCCATAGAGATAATTGGTCTTTCCGTGGTAGATCCAGATGGTACATACTCTAAACTTACCATGTTGATTCTAGTATTCAGTGAAATCTTATGGATGTCACAATTAATTGCAAAAGGAATAAAAATGTATAATGCATATTAGCATGTACTATTATTTCATTTAAGTGAAGAAAGATTTTCCTAGAGTGCACATTCTCTGGTACTAATAAATATTAAATTACTGTAGGTAAAAATAGGATTTTTAAAGATCCAGGTATATGATTAGAAGTGAAATAATAATACTGAATAAGTAATATAAAGAAAAAAATCAATATATAAGAAACTCTTGGAAAACTTGAGTGGTCCGGGTTGAAACAGGTCCTCCTGGATAAGATACATCTATGTGGTCATTAAGAGTCAACACCAGTTTGATGGCATATAATCAAATCAAACTTTTTTTATTACTGCTACTTTTATTACTGCTGTTGCATTAACTAGAGAGCTAGTTTTGTGTAGTGGTTAATGTACTGGACTAGAAGGTTTAGTCCCCTCTTAGGCAAAGAAGAAATCATGGGTAATGTGGAGCCAGTCATTCACTCTCAGCCCTAGGAAAAAAAACAATAGCTAACCATTTCGCAAAGTGCTGCCAAGAAAACTGCAGATGCCAAGAAGATACTTGAAGGCATGTAGCCATCTCTCGGTATATTTTATAAGTTTATCCTTTTTGCTATCACATATGCAGCAAAAACAATTATTCTTATCTTTTTTTTTAATAGATTGGTTCAGAATTACAAATTCTGGGAAATCAACAGAAATTCTTGGCTATTTAAGGAAATACATTATTTGATATACTCATAAATGAACAAACAATAAATAATATAAATTTAAATTTAAAAAGAAGTATATTAGGAGCAGCAAAATTTAAGAACTTTTTTAAATTGGAAATTTTGTTGCTCATAACTAATAGGATGTGTGAAAATCTATAAAAGTTACTAACTATGAAGTAGAGATATGGAAAGATCTGATCTGTTTTACCCCCCCCCCCCCCATTCCAGATTTCTTCTATTTCTGGAGTTTCAGATTTAGGGTGATTTCAGTAAAAAAACAACAACTCTGAACTAAGCAGACCATTAAAGTAATCTGATCTATCTATTTATAGGAAATGAAATAATTTCAGCTTGCTGCAATTCAAGGTGTCTGAGTTGGAGATAATTTAGATTAGTTATAGCCATTTGAGTCATATCTAAAGAGTAACTGGTATGAAGCCTCCACTCTGCTCTAGAAAAGTAGGGTAAAATATTCCCAAGTCTAAAAAAATATATCAAAAGATGTAGTTCAGTGTAGAACTATTTCAGATAACTTTGGGGAGATGAACAGCCATCCTCAGGGCAAAATAATAGGTTTTCTTTTTTCCATGTTAGAAGAGATATTCATAAATATAGGAATTTATTTAATGGGAAGCTGCACATTAATTGTATAGAGGAGTAAGGTGATAGCTAGATCCATGAAGATATTCTTCCTGAAGCAGAGTCCTATTACTAAATAATATTTTTGTAAGGTTATTAGAATGAAGTACCATGAAATTATTGCATGCTATGAAAGTTGCATTTAAAAGTTGGTCCATTCAGTTGGTAAGGTTTAACAAAGGATGGTACAAAGATGGTTGATGAGAAATATTGTTTCACTCATTTGTGTGTGTGTATGTGTGTGTGTGTGTGCATGCATATTCTTTAAACTAGAAGAAGCAAACACAGTAACAGCATAGATTTCTGTGGTAAGAAAAATGTAATGGAAATGGTTTGCCATTTAGCATTTGACTTCCCATTACTGAAAACAGACACTGTTAGATAAGCATGCACTAACTCTTGCCCTTCTTTTACACCCCCAATATTTCAATATGCAGTATTTTAAACTATTCAAATTGTTGGTTTGAGCTTCCTAAAGCTTCTTATCTTTCTTACCAATTTCTTAGATCTCTGCCTATTTAAATCCACATTCCTCAATCAGAATATATGCAAATATTGCAGAGCTGTGTCAAGCTGTTATTAGTACATTACTCAAAACACCTTTAGAGGATTTTTGAATAATTATCAAATTGATGAATAAACCCCACTCCCACCCAAAAAAACAACAACCCCCCAAACACTTGAATTACTGCTGAAGCTATGTACAGATGTGGAGCTGGGCAACTGGTAACATCAGAGTTCTTCAAGTCCTCCATTTAGCATACTGAGATTTCTAAAGAAGATGGAGAATATAAATAACATCCATATCTCATTATTGTTTTTAAGCATATATAACTTACTCTTCAGCCTAAAAGTCATTTGCATCATCTTGCGTTTCCGACTGGGTATAGTTCCAATACCAGGATTACTATTTCTAGGATAATGGAATTCCAATTCTTGATTTCTGTTGCTTCTTCCAAAACCCTCTTTTTTTATAAAGATGGTATCACAGCATAGAGGTCCAGTTTCCTTTGGAGTTTTTTGACAGTTGGTGGATAGGATGTCTCTTTCTGGGTAGTCTCTATATCCCTTGTTTGTGCTCTGACCTTTATATTCTTATAGCCAGGATGTTCCCACATACGTTGCCCACATAGATGAAGCCCAAGGAATGGTTACTGGAATTTGAGATCCTATCCTGGTATTTCCTGAAAGAAGATACAAGAGTTTAAAAACTAAGGAACTCAAAATGATGAGTCTTGGTTGACAAAGAAAAGAGCAATATGAGATGGTATCATTGGGGCAATCAAAACAAAGGAAGATTATAGAAGCAATCTTCTCCAATTTCTGTGAACAACTCTATGCTATGAAACATTTTACATAAGCATTCATAGAACCAGAAAAGTGCTATGTGTGAATCACAAAGATTGTAATGAAGAACTCCCTTTTGGTGGCTTAACAGATAGTCTCTTTCTAAGCCAGATTTTGTAGTTTGCAAGCCAGCCTTTTTACTCTTATAGCCAATTATACTCTAGAGCAAACAATCTCTGTTCATTAGATTCAGTTTACTGGCTTTATTATCTGAACAAGATATAAAATGTTATTAGGCAATTTGCAGTCTGTGTCACTTGTTCAAGTCGTTTGTTCAAAACGTTGAAAATTATTCTGCATTTACTTGACATGGATACCAGGGGGACAGGAGGACACATCTAGTACAATACTCTTACAAAATGGCAGCCATTGTGAAATAAGCAGTTACATTCATTTAGCAATATGCTGCCTCTTATTCCTTCTAGATCCCCATTCTATATTATTCTTCTTTGTCTGATTAATTAGCTGCTGCCTATTAAGTGACATCTGCAGTCTGGCAACACTAAAGGAAGTATTAGAGGAACAGACTGGCACCACCAGGTACCATGTTGGACCTACAACAATGAAGAGATGTCCACCATAACTATTCTTACACACGGAACAGACATATCAGTATACTTTAATGTAGAAAGTAGAAAAAGTGGAAATAATTGTAAAAATCCAGATAGGATACAATGGATTCAGTTCTTTCATTGCAAATTTATACCGTATGCATAGCATTTGAGAGGAAGATATTATCAATTTTCTCTTGTAAAATAGGTGGGGCACCAAATGAAGATATTTACTACTTTGAACCAAAGGTGTTTTTTTTTTTCCAAGAGGCAACTGGACTTTCTCGTTTTTTTTTTCTTTGAAGATGTTTCGCTTCTGATGCCTCTTGGATAACCATGGGATAACCATGATATGGATGACTGAGAATCTCCATTGACATTTACTACTTTGAAGTATTTAAATACTGATATAAATGACACTAGTCTTAAAGATAAAACAGTGTTCTTTAAAAGCATTGTCAGTGTCATGGAACTGCGCAGCCGGTGTCCAAATGAAGCCATGGACATGAACTTGTAGTTTTATATAAATAAATATATTTATATCAAACAAGATAGTCAGGCAAACAGGAGCATCGTGAGGTAAATTACAGAGCACACACAGGAAAAACGGTGGGGTAAAGGGAAACTCCCCCTCCACACCCACAGCAACCAATCACAACACAGATTGCCTCACACAGGAGCTAGCAATCTACAACCAATTAACCATCACTATGTGTTCTGGCTCACTGGCAACCCCACTGCCCCAATTTAAATATCTTAATAGTGAGCATATTTATAAAGTATATGAATTCCCTTCTGGCTAAGTCAGTGAATTTTTGTGTCAACAATGTTATTGTTAAAATACAGTGCATTCAGAAAGAATTTAGACCCCCTTCACTTTTGTCAGTTTTGTTATGTTGCAGATTGATACTACAGTTGTTGAAATTCATTTCTTCCCTCATTAATCTACACTCAGTCAGTACCCTATAATGGCAAAGTGAAAACAGAATTTTAGAAATGTCTGTAAAGCTGGGAAACCCTGTTCTACCCTAAATAATTTAACGTATTTTACTCCAAAATCATAGATGTTACTCTTAACAGAGTTGGAAGGGGCCTTAGAGGTCTTCTAATCAAAGCCCTGCTGGAGCAGGAAATCCTATACCATTTCAGACAAATGGTTGTCCAATTCAATCTCTGGATTGATAATTTTGCCCACAAGAAGCTGGAACATGACCTCAGTAAGAGATAAAAGAAAAGGAAAAAAATATGGCTGACGACAGAACTTGCCATTGACTGAAATCAATTTCCCCCCTGCCTTGAGAATGGCAGGAATAGGTTCCAACCTCTAAAAGTAGGGGTGGCCATAGTGTATGGTTTAAAAAAAGTCAAGATGGCTGCCATGACAATACAATCAAGTCTACCACACTATACATAAAAAAAGAACTTCCTTTGCAGTATTGTGGCTGCCATCTTGACTCTTCTAATCATATGTTGTGGATGCTCCTGTCCAAACACTAGCCATATATTTACTTCAGAGAGCATGCCAAATGCATTTTGTAACAAGAAATTGGATTGATCAGAAAAATATTTTAAAATCCCAATCATCTTTCATGTAAACATACTCAATAAATAAAAGTTAAGTGCAAAAACATATGCAGACATGTAATATCACATCACAATATCAATGCCTTCAAGCTCCCTCAAACAAACATATTTATGAGCATCGAGCAAAACACAGACATAAATCCAATGTTATATGTCTTGCTAAAACAAAAACAAGGAAAACACCCCATTTCCCAGATCCTGTAAAACACACATCCTATTAAAAAATATACACCTGGAATAAGCATTCTGGATGAAGGAACAACAAATACAGGAAAGCATACCCCCACACAATAAACAAAAGATACATTCCCATAAAAAATAGGCAAGACAATTTTTTTTGAATGCTTCCAGGCACTGGTAGAAAACAAGCAGGAATTGTCAATACAAACTATGTTTATTCAATTCATTTGCAAAATCAAATCTGGCTTATTTGGCAAACCACGGTTAAAATAAATTTTAGTGAAAAATAGCCAATTCCTTATCCAAGATAATTTTGGAAAAAAATACTTGGAAAACTAGAAAAAATATCAGTTGTTTGACTGTGGTCAGCACAAATCTAAAAAGAAAAATAAACAGTGGAACTACATAACATAATTATATTTTTAATATGAAAATAACATGAAGAAAAACTGAAAATGTGAAATTTAACCTACAAAATAAATATATAATTTTACTAATTACATCACAAATATATCCAGATAAAATGTAAGAAAAGTTAAAGGCAATAACAGATTCTGTATTCATCTTTTATATTTTTCACAGTACAGTCTTGGCTTAGATTAAGAAGAGGAAAATAACATAGTGGTCTCCAACTAATGAAGAATAACTGTCTACAATGAACAATGGAGGTCTATCAGACAACCATCATGTAGCTGTCAGCATGCTTTGAAGGTGATCCAACAAAGAAAGCCAATATTGGCAGTGCATTTGGGTTATGGAGCACTGGCAAAGTTGAATGGAAAAGATTCACGGTAAGAGTGCATTTCGTGTATTCTATTTAGAACAGTATCAGATGTTTAGAATTTATACATTATATCTCAGAGCATTGTGGTAATATTTTGAACAATACTGCCAGATACACAGTGAATTCAGCTTCCATGAATTACATTAGCTCAAGTCTATGTGGATAGTGGACAGAACTGATGCAGCACAAGCAAATTAGTGTTAATTAATTTTTGCTAGATATTCTTTTTTCATATCCTTGTCAGAAACAATACCTAATTTATTTCCATTGTGGAAAAATAAATTACACGCAAATTCTGCAGCACTGGTAAAATATGTTGATGAATCTCATTCAGAATATTGTTCTAATTCAGTGTTTCTCAATCTTGGCAATTTTATTTGACTGGGGAATTCTGGGAATTGAAATGCAGACATCTTAAAATTCTTACATTTGAGAAACGTTGCTCTAACTCATAGATTTTCTTCTTAATGCTACTTCATCATATTTAATATATTATTCACTACTTTACATACACTTCCGGATATTGTTTATAGTCTTATGCTTACTTCTGCAGGTTAAAACAAGATGTGATACTTCTTGGTTTTTGCTGAAAAGAGACTTGAGGAAGGCTATTTGGATAAAGACTCAGCACTAGAAAAGGGGAAGCCAAACTACTTCCTCTCTTATCTGCAGAATGGACATAATCCTAATCAGCACCACAAAATCTCTGTAAGGAGAAAGCAAATAAGATTTTTCCTTGAACTGGAATGAATCAAAAGGGAAGTGCAAGGAGAAGAACAGTAAAAAAAATTACTATATAATGCCATCTGAAGCTTGTAAATTCAAGGAAAAATAACACCTAAGTGTAATTAAACTTATATTATAGATTTCATAAAAGTAAGTCTAAATAAACTCAAAGCAACTGTAAGCAGAAAGCCATGGCAGCAGAGGCTAATGAGTTAGAGCGCAAGACAGGTAGAAATTCTTATAGGAGATAATAAAAGGAATAGGTGATGAGAAAAAGGGATTAGGACAGGAAAATAGAACTGTTTAGTAAAGATTTGGAAACAAAAGACAATTCTATAGAAAATGGAAGGGCCAGATCACTAATGGAAGGATCTAGATAGCCTGGGAATGTACATCGGTCTACAGAAAACTGAAAGATCAGGAGAGGGAGCGGGAGAGGGAGAGGGAGAGGTAGAAGGAAAGGAAAGGAAAGGAAAGGAAAGGAAAGGAAAGGAAAGGAAAGGAAAGGAAAGGAAAGGAAAGGAAAGGGGCAAAAAAAAAAGCAGTATACCAGCTGCTTAATGAAGAAAGCAAAATGCCAGTTGAAAATTGAAGCACTTTAACTGCTATTTTGGTTCATTTTCCACTAGGATGAATGGATAGGTCTGAAACTTAAGATCGACAGAAACATGATCAGAGGATCTTTATTTTGAATGAATCTAAATCTAGAGAATCAGATGAATGGCACTTAGTCTACTAAGGAAATTAGCCCATGGTCTGATGGAATCTGTACATTATTTGGTATTTTTGAGAAACCATACAGAAATGATAACATGCCAGATGAATAATAGAAAGCAAATATTATCCTATTTTGGAAGGGTATAAGTAGTTCCAGTATAGTGTGACCATTTCCTTTGATGATATCTAGAAGATTCTAGAAGAGATTATAAATCACTCTTGAAAACACTGCAGTAGTGACTGGAAGTCATCATGAATTTGCCAATAACAAAACTTTTCAGACTAATCTTAACACATTTTATGATGGTTTATGATCATAATAAAGATTTGATTGTCTGATTTTCTGATCATGTAATTTCTTTTATAGAGTGCTGCTTTCATTTGGCTTGAAAATAGTACTTACCTACACTCCTAGTGCTCCTATAGACAAGCTCCATAGTGCTTATCTATGGCTCCTAATTAAATTGAAATCTTATATCACATAGAATACCACAAGGATCAGTCCTAACCTTTTAAAAAATATTTTCATTAATGATTTGGAAGAAGAAATAGAATGCTTATAAAATTTACAGATGGTATACAGTACAATTGGGTGGGTTGACTAATACTCTATAGCAGGGGTGTCAAGCTCAATTTTATTGAGGGTCAGATCAGGGTTGTGTTTGAGCTCGGGGGGCAGGGGTGGGCATGGGCAGGGTTGGCATGGTCAGATTGACATCATTCATGTCTGTGGTGGCCTGAGTGCTCTGCCAGAGAAAACGGGCCGTTTTCGCTGGCAGAGGCACCATGGGCTGGTCCTTTGCTGTTCCCAGGACAACCCCACGTGCCAGATCTAAACACCCGTGAGCTGGATCCGACCCCCGGGCCTTGAGTTTGATACCCCTGCTTTATAGGATGGAAATAAAATTAAAAACTATCTTGACAGAACACATAATGGGCTGCAAGTAACAGAATGAAATTTAATAAATACATGCATTTAGGAATAAAATATTAGATGTGCAAATGTGAGATGAGCAATACCTGGCATGATAATAATACTTGTAAAAGATCTCTGAATAATTGATTGCATAGTAAAGAGTAAATATTTTGATACAGTTGCAAATAAGGCAAATGTAATTTTAGGGTATATTAAATGGAATTTAATTCCAAATCACAGGAAATAATTGCTCCACTTCATTTTTTTTGTAGTTAGATCCCACCTGGAACATTGATTTGTAATCTAATTCATTAGTCTCTTAAAATAAATATAAAATTGAAACCAGTTTTCCTTTTTACATTTGATGGACAAAAAAACTTGTTATTATATTTGTTGACAGCAGCAAGAATCTTATATGCAGAAAGATGGAAAGATACACTCATTTTCAAAATGGAAGAGTAGATGGTAAATGTGACAGTTAGTGGAAATAGCAAAACTACTCTTTTTATTAAATAGAATATAGTTGTTTCTACTTGGAGAATATCTAGTTTGTTTATATTTGGAAACCGCTTCTGGACTTTTTGCCTGAAACTGAAAAAAGAATCAAACTTTTAGGTTTTGATCATTAGAACGATTTTGTTATAGAAATGGCTTAAAATGTTATGAAATGTAAAGCAAAAGGTTGAAGTTGTTGTTTGTTTCTGAATTTTCTGCACTGAAAAAAGTTAGAAAAAAGTGTTTTACCCTTTTGCACTTTTCTTTCTCTTAGTTCCTAACTTTTGGGTTTTTTCCCCCTGTATTTTTCTTATAATGAAAATTAATAACATTTATAAAAGCAAACAAACCAAAATCCTTTGTGTCTACCTTCTCTAATGATCCAGGACTCAGACTCTGATACTGACTCTGAAGAAATTGCTGCAGTTGAGCCATTAGAACAGGAGCCTAAGGGGACACCAAGACAGGAATCCCCTGACAAAGGTACCATGAGAAAAACTAGAGCAGTCAGATGATGACATACAGCTTCCCAGCTCCCAGACCCAGGGCTCCTTGCCAAGCAAGGAAATAACTCTCTTAATTAAAGAGAGCTGGCTGCAGCCTGATTTAAGTGGTAATCCTGATCCATGTTTCTCTGTTAGAAACAGCAATCTGACTGCCTGTTCTGGTGTGTTGTTCCTGTGTATTTTGCTCATTTGGAAAATCTTGAACTTCCAACCCTTGGATTGGCTAATGAACCTTGGCTCGCTGAATTTTGGATTGGATTTTGTCTTTGCTTCTGTGCATTCCTGTTGGAAGCAGACTACCCAGGCAAGCTTTTATTCCAAGAGACTGTTTTGATATACATTCCATTCCCTCTCTGTCTTTCATCTTCTCAGCTCTCGCTAAATTGCTATTATCAGCTGGCAAATACACCTGAAACAGGACACTTTCTATGTATATGTTGAGGAAACAGCTATTATCAGATAGACGTTTACAACCCTGCCAAAGGTGTAGAGTATTTAGCTATGGAGCAACCTCTAGTGATCGTTTGCAAATATGACATCCCAAATATTTTGCTTTCACTGTAATCTTGTATATTTCTGCTTCTCTACAATGTGCTGAGATCTATTTGTGTGAATTTGTGTTATATACAAAAATTCTACTTGAATTGGCAATCTTTCACTATAATTGAATTGAAAGGATATTTTGATTAAGTAAAGGCAATATAGCAGTAAATATAATACACAACGTTGCCATACCTCAAAAAGGCAAAAATAACAGGATTTTGAGACAAGTAAGCAAATAGTTGTGGGGTGAGGTATTTTTGGCTACAATCAAAAGTTTTTTGGCTATTATACGATAGATGTAAACTTTTTGCCTCAGGTAATCTTAACAACTGAGGTACCAAACAGTAAATAAAGTTAGTTTGTAATATCTTGTTTGGGACTGATTCCATAATGGCCACAATATCAGGTTTTCCCATCTCTTTCTTTTTAAAACATCTCGTCTTCGGAAAGTCTTGGAAAAATTAAAACTAACTGTTTTATTTTACTTTAACATCCAGGTTGATCTTAACAGAATTTCTGTCTTCCTCACCCACTAGACTGTTTTATTTTTACACTGAAAGTTATTTTTAAAAACAGTAGCATTATCAATATGTTGGACACAAACTGAAATAACTGGTAACAGCAACCAAACAAAGCAATCTGGTCTGGTAAAGTTAGCAGCAACTTTTTTCACTGCAATATTTTTAAAAATACTTTCACCAGTTTCAGGAAAGGGTGGGTTCAAGTAGGGGTTTCCTGAGGCATTCAGAACACGATTTTAACGTAGCAGTGTGTTAAAAGAGGCCCCCAGAGAGTTTTGTTTTGGAACACACTGACGCCTACACATTATTATCTTTGCTACGTTTTGCAGTGTTGTGTGAAAATTATTTTTAATCTTTAGCAAAACATGCCTGTGTTTATCTAATATGCAGAAAAAGCTAAATAATTTAAAACAAAATCACTTTTCAAATAACTACATCTACAATCAGCCCTGAAACATAAAAGTCTAGCACAGATTAACAAGAAAGGGTTGGTCAGGGATCAAAGAACAAGTGTTTATTTTATTTCATGAATGCTAATAAAGACTTTCACTTTTTTAATTTATTTTTTTTAGAAAAAGAACAAAACACAAAGAAAATTACTATGCAAATACATACAGTCTTGAAGAAAATAATGCATAAAAACTGCTGAAAAAACCAGGAGAAAGAAAAAAACAAAGTACAATATACTGTTATAACAGCTATCAGTTACAATTCTATAGATACTTATATAATGTAAATATTATTCAAGTATGTAATTTATTTCTAATACATTTATTAAGACATTCACTTAAACAAGTTCATGAATCACTCCTGACAAAGTTCTCTTAGTAGTTGAAATTTTCCTGAACAGAATTATTATTTTTTCTATAGAAATTAATATATATATATATATATATATATATATATATATATATATATAACAGGTTGTTTACTGACATTGCAAAAATAAGTTAATACTTCCATTACCGCTTGTACTATTAAAGTTCTATTACAACATCTTTTTGAAAAGAGTCTTTTTTTGTCCTCAATTCTGTCTATTCCAAGACTGAAAATTTAAAGCTACTTATCATGTATTGGTCAACACAATATAAATTACCAAATAGAATTATACACTTATTGAAATCAATGTCCATGCTTGAATTTATGTATTTTCATGCAGGGAAGCATAATCTACTTGCTTAAAACAAGTCATAAATTTTGAAAGTTACCATCTTCATAATTAACTATGTACATTGACTATTATCAGTTCTGGAGAATTTTCCCTGGCTGACACTATTGTTTTTATGAACATAAGGATTAGGAAAATAAAAGTTAAAAGACACAAGTGTATCTATTTTTTATTACAGGTAACTATTGTAAAAGTTTCAAAAATGTACATACTTTACTCACATGAGCGCTCGACTTAGGACTCTAATGCAGCCTGTACATTATAGTTGCAAGATGTGATAGTTGTTAAGCGAGGCACTCATGATTCCTTCGCTTAAGAACCCCTATCCCTGCTTTCCCCAATGTGGTTGTTAAGTGGGAGACCTGGGGCAGTCCACACTCCACTTCCTGTCCCTTAGGGTCCCTGTAGGCCTTGGGTCTGCTCCCCACTCTATTAGGTCTTTTGCCCTCCCCCTCCCCCTCCCCACCTCCTATCATCGACTGCACACTTATCTTCTGTAGATCTCTGAAGCTTTATGTTGGGGAAGGTGAGCAGGTCACTCCCAAGGGGAACATCTGAAGACCATTCCAGAAGTTGGCACCATTTGTGGAGCAGCCATAATTCATTGCAGCTTCCCCCAAAATAGTGCTGTTTCCTGGGTGGAGCCCTTCATTCTAGTAATGCCAAGGGGTGGAGCTTTCTGCTCTCCTTCACTGATGCACATTCGGAAACTCTGGGGATCACATTGAGCAAGGAGAGTGGGCCACTTCACCCGTTGGTATCCTTGAAGGCTGCGTGGCTCCATCTTGGAAGTGGGTGCCATTTTTGGAATCAACATAATTTATGGTGGCCACTCCAAAAATGGTGCCTGCTTCCTGCAGGGATGCCGAGAGGTAGAGCAGCCTGCTCCCCTTCCCCAAATTAGATTAAATGGGTGGCCATACAAATTGAATAAATAGATAAATAAGTGCCAGCTACCAGAAGACTAGCATATGATTCAAGTCATTCCCAACAGAATGTATCCAATACGATAGGAATTTGTTTTTTTAAACAGAATGAACTGAAAGAGTGGACCAGGTCTGATTCAATACAAGTTTACATAACTAATGCAAATTCAGTCTTATTTGCTAAAAGTAGGTGGTCCAAACTATTTTAACTTTTCTGAGTTAAAGTTGTATAGGTTAATATCATTCTGCATTTTTTAATGGAAGGGTTATATATACTGCTTAAATTAGCTTCTGGAAGAAACGCAGGAGATAAAGCTAATGAATGAATGAATAAACATTCAAAAACAAACAAATAAACATTCTGAGGTGAGAACTTTGAGCTCAGTTAGATTTACTCTGTTAACTTGGATAAGATTATCGTCTACCTTAAAAACTTCAAAGATTAATTAAAGGAAAGGCAAACCCAGGAGGGTGGGGGGAAGGGGAACAAACCTGTTGGCAAAACTTTCTCACTATTTATATTTAGCATGTTACCCTTTTATGGAAGTCTGCTTTTAAGGGAAACCAAATTATTAGTGCAACAATACATTCTTTTGTTATATAGCCTAAACATATGTCAATTATGTACGTGTAATGAGGGTGTCGTGTCTATATCCTACATCTACAAGGACAACTTTGAAATGTAAATGATTCACATCCTGATCAACAAACACAAATATAAGAGAGAAACATGAAAGATTTACTTTTTTTCTAGGATATTAGCTAAGCATAAACTTAAGAACATTCCATACTTTTTAATAAAAAATCCCTTACATTAATTAAGCTAATATTTGTTTTGCAAAATATAAGTGTGTAGAAAAAATACACTCAAATATCAGGTATTAAGTTGTTCTATTATACTATTTGGCAAAGATCAACCTTTATTATAATATGACTAAGTGTTTTAAGGTATGATGTCATGCAGATCATGCTAAGCAAAACAACAGAAAAAAATTCTGTTATCAGAGGCTGTGTTTGAGCAAGGAACAGAAGCATAACAGCTGATGCACTAAAAATATTTTGCTAAAAGATGATACTGATGCCCATACTGATGCCCATACCTACCAATAAAAAAAATCCTTGTCATTTGATTAGTAGGTATCTATAGGTAATCCTCGATTTATGACAACAATTGAGCCCGTAATTCTGTTCTAAGAATGACAATTGTTAAGTTTTGCCCCATTTTACAACCTTTCTTGCCACAGTTGTTAAGTGAATCACTGCAGTTGACAAGTTAGTAACTCGGTTGTTAAGTGAATCTGGCTTCCCCATTGACTTTGCTTGTCAGCAGGTTGCAAAAGCTGATCACAAGACCCCAGGATTCTGGAACCATCTTAAATCTGAATCTATTGCCAAGCATTCAAATTTTGATCATATGGCCAAGTCTGAAAATCACTCATAAGTCACTTTTTTCCAGTGCCATTGTAACTCTGAATGGTCACTGAACAAATGGTTGTAAGTCAAGGACTACCACTAAATTAATAGTTGTAAGATGAGGCAAGAAATTATTCACTCATCATTTTATTATGCTCCAGCACTACAGTCCCATTATAAGCATTTCCTTTTCTTTTTTTTTACCCCCTATGCTTCAAAAAAGGGCATTGATAAGTGAAGTCAAGACTGGTTTCAAGCTCTTTCTATGCTGTTCTACTTCTGCTATTTCTCCTTTTGGATTAATTTAGATAATGAAACCTCAAGGAAATGAGGCTTCATTTTTTACAGTGGTGACCCTTCAGAAATATCTCTCACACAAAACTACACCATATTGTATTGTATATCAATAAAACCATCCATTCACATGCTAATTTCGACGAAGTGTTGGATGTAAATATGTTAACCTTTTCATAGTTCCGAAAAGAAATGTTGCTGGAAGGACAATGACAAGCCTGGAGAAAATCCAAAGAAGAACAACCAATGATAGTAAAGGAAGGCATTGAAATAAGAAAGGTATGAGAAACAGTTGCCTAAATGTTTAGGCTGGGAAAGAGAAAACTGCAGGATATCCGAAGGACCGTAATGTTGAACGTGAAACAAACTTCTTTTAGAGTTGCCTGCAAAATATAGCTTAAGAAACAATGGATTTAAACTGTAAGGAAGAAGATTTTGGGTTAATGTCAGGAAACATTTCACAAGAGCTTTTTAGTCATGGAACAGATGGCGGCCACAAATAATAGATGGCCAGTAGTTCTCACAACTATTATAAAACCAAGCATTTAATACCCGTCTTAGAAGAGTTCAAGAAACGTTGACTGACTGTGCTTGGGTCGCCTATATTTTGCACGCCGTAACATTAAAAAATAAAATAAAATAAGACCATGCAACTCTTTTTCCTCCCCACTTTAATTTTGACCTCCCAGAGGTTGCAACTGTGAGAAAATATCCCAGCAGGACTTTCAGAAATAGAAACCAGCTAATAATAACTGCAATAATTTGTGAAGTCGAGACGCTTAACATCCCCCCCCCCCCCCCCCCCCCCCCCCCCCCCCGTCAACAAAGAGAGAAGAATAAACGCAGTACAGTACAGTAGAAAACCAATTTTCTCTCCGCTGCCTCCTATTGGCGGGTAGAGGAGCCTTCCAAGCCCCGCCCCCTCCCGCGCCCCGAGCTCATTTCTCAACCGTACTTTCCTTTTCCCGTCGCGCGAGAATTTCGTACACGTCGGGGCGGGCGTATTTGACGTCACCGCGCGCTCTCGTCACCTGGAGCCCGCGGAAGGAAGTAGCCGCCGGTGACTGTGCAAAGATGGTGAGTAGGTTGTCGCGGGGTTGAAGAACGCGCGGTGGGTGGGTGGGCGGCTGGGCGAAAGGGGTGGGGGACACGAAGCGCGGAGAAGGGGAGATGTGGGAAGATCCGTCGCGACGAGCCGAGGAGCGTCGGCTCTCGCGTGCTGTGGAGCGATGGCCGGACAGAACGGGGATTTTAGGCAGTGTATGTGTGTGGCTAATGTAGAGGTCTTCAAACGTGGGCGCTTTAAGACTTGTGGACTTCAACTCCCAGAATTCTCCAGCCAGCATAGCTATGCTGGCTGGAGA
>WNWU01000016.1:4971646-5012953 GCA_012654045.1 Ptyas mucosa
GGACTTCAACTCCCAGAATTCTCCAGCCAGCATAGCTATGCTGGCTGGAGAATTCTGGGAGTTGAAGTCCACAAGTCTTAAAGCGCCCACGTTTGAAGACCTCTGGGCTAATGTGTGGTTAATGTTCAATGCTGGCTTATCCCTGGCTTCCCCGACGGGGTTCTGCGTTATTAGAAGCAGGCCTGGTGGTATCTTGGTTCCGAGAATCCAGATGGGCGGCTACATTGTCACGTGGAGTCTTTCCCCAATTTTGCGGATTCTGCATCTCTTTCCTTTCTTAACTAGCAAGAAATTCTAGATTTCTGCAGGATATCGGTGGGTAAAGGATCGCGATTTAATATTTTATTTATTTCAGCAGTTTATTCAGGCTTTAGGCGCGGTTCGGGGTGGCTAGTAACGGCATTATTACGTATTCACGTTTAAAAGGTTTATATAAGGGCAGTTTCGCTTTTTAATTTGCTGCTATACTGGTGCAACTGCAGCCGAATAACAACAACAACAACTTTATTGTCATTGTAGGTGTATACACAGTATACCCATACAACGAAATTCACTTAACACCCAAAGATCAGGTCCAACACACATAACAATCCTTCCTTTTAATGCTTCCTTTAAAAAAAAGGGGGGGGGGGTGTTACTTGTTATTCTGTAGCCCAGAAATATGACTGCATGCATGCTTGAAAAACCACCAGTGATGGAAAAATGATAATCCTACAAAGATATTAAACTAAGATTGGGAAAACCCAAGTTACAGTAGACACTCATCTTTGGAAGTTCATGTTACTTTAGGCCAGCCACTCTCTTTCAGCCCACCTTACCTCATAAATTAGGCAATGGCAAGGGTCTGCAACCTTAAATACCCAAAGAGCCATTTGGACCCGTTTCCCACAGAAAAGAAAACACCGGGAGCCACAAAACCCTTCCTGTGCCCGACTATTTCTTGAGCTGCCACAAAACTAGCATATGTAGTTGAATTAAAAGTTCTGTTTTCTTCTGAATTAGATTTATCCATGGTTGGCCTACCAGGGGTTGAAAAGCTCAATAAATCGCGTGCCAGTGGATGTCGCACATTGGCGGTTGTGATGCATATTTTGAGTGATGGAGCCGCAGCAGAGGGGTTGCAGGTTGCTGACCCCTGGGCTATGGGATAAAATTAGAAGAGGGTATGTTTGGTGCTGGAGAAGAGGCTGGATATAAATTAGAAAATAACATCTGTATGCAAATATTGGTTCTTCTGCCTTTGTTAATCCTGCTGAATCAGTCTAGAAGAAAAAAAAATTACGTTGACTGATACAGGTGAACATACAACAAGTTCCATTATTTGCAATTGCTATAAGGAAGATTCAAAAGCATATATTGACAAATAGTGTTAGTCAACACTATTGTTAGTATTAGAGGGGATGTATTGAACTAAAGTGGATATTTGTAATTTTACATGGATTTTGCTAAAAATCATAGTTGCAAATAAATGTAAATACCACAATTAAGAAATAGTATCTGTTGGTGACAAGATCCAACACATAAACACTTGCAGTATTTATGGGGAAAAAAACAAAAGTACAATCATCACATGGAATGGACAACTAAACATAAGAATAAAATGAATACTTGATTTTTTAAAAAAGTCCAGCAGTGGCTAGAAATTGTGGAGATGATTGATTTCTAAGCAGCCATGTATAAAAAGACATTTTACTTATTAAATATGGTAGCTTCACTCTTAGTGTTAATGGAAATGCAGCTTTTGAACAACAGCAACCATTCACTTTGCCCTGGGACCAGACCCTTCTTGGTTACTTTTGCTGGATCGCTGGCAAGATTTTTGCAGGATTTACTTTGCAAATATTTCACTTCCACAGGGAAGCAATAGCACATTAGTTTCAGTGTCATTGTTGGAAGGATTTCCTGCAGTTCAGCCTCTTATTTACTTAATCTATCCAGTTTCAGGCCTTGTGCTTTAATAAGTCCGCTCATTTTAAATTTATACACTCTAAATATTTGTAAAATAGAGGTGTGTGTTTGGGCAAAGGAAATGCCTGGAGATTCATGTCAGGATTATGTGGTGCAATAACCCATGCAGACTGGTTGAAAGAGACACAAATGTGCAGTTAAAATAAACAAGAAAAGCTGATGGTGGGAAAGGAAACAAGTGTTGCTAATACTTGTGGGAATCTTGGCTTCATAGTATAGCATCAGTTCATAAATTAGTCTGTTCTATATTCCATGACTGCTTGTCATATGGTCTTAATTTTATTTCATTGTATTGTTTATAGTGAACAACTACTTAGAATTATGTACAACCTTATGGGAATATTTAATATATTTTAGGGGGGGGACCCTGTCACTAAATAGGTAAAGCATTGGGGAGTCTTGTTCTTTAGCTTGATCACAGACCTTATTTCTACAATTTATGGTAAGTGTTTTCCCTCTTTATATACTCTGCCTGTTTTATAATGGATTTTTGTTGTAAATAATTTTCCATATCCCTGATTTTTCAACCCCCCCTCTCTTTCTCCCTCTCTCCCTTCTCCCTCTCCCTTGTTTATCAGATAGATATAGTACTTGGCTGCTAGAAGTAAAAATATAATTTTTCTCTCTAAAACATTTTAGTAACTAACCCAAATTTATGGTTTCTATGCTCCTTTCATCTTCCTGGAAGTGAGAATGTTTAGAGATACTTTAAATGTAGAAAGAATTGTTGCCATTGTGGCAAGTCCCTTGGTCAACTCCCTTTGATTTTTACAGTTTGATAGAAGTATGTTTACTCAGATTGCAGGAACAAAGGTTTAAATTGTATTGTTGTATGGAGTACTATGTTTGCTGTGTTGAGTTGACCAAGTATATGTATGGATAAAAATATAATAATGTTTCTGTATTGTTGTATAAAAAGATCTTAGTAATTTCAATAAGCCTTGTCACATATTAATTGTTGTAGAAATTGTAGTCTCAAGAACTGTTTAAGAACAGCCTGCATACCAAAGTAATTGATTTAGCAAGTCAGAGAACAGCTAGTTACGTGATGAGTTGCACTGGGTGTAAATTTAGTAATTATCAAAGTATCTAATCTATACTATTAGGTCCAAATAATTTATAGATTAAGCTTTAACTTCATTTCCTACTTTGACAGGACATAATAGATCAAAACTGTTAGAGCTTTAGTGATACAACCCAGATTTACTACAAGATAATATGCTTCTGTGTTAAAAGTGTAGTAAACGGGAAAATAAATGATTTAAAAATGTTTTGCATTAACCCTAACTTTGAATGCTGTCATCTATAAGTAGTCCTTCACTTGTGACCACAGTTGACCCCAAAATTTCTGGTACTAAGTGACACAGTTAAAAATTTTGCCACAGTTATGATCTTTTTTGCCACAGTTGTTAAGGAAATCACTGCAGTTAAGTTAGTAATATGGTTGTTAAGTGAAATTGGCTTTCTCATTGAATTTGCTTGTCGGAAGTTTGCAAAAGGTGATCACATGACCCAAAACACTGCAACAGTCATAAATATGAACTAGTTTCCAAGCATCCAAATTTAGATCACATGACTCCGGAGATGCTGCAAAAGTTGTAAGTGTGAAAAATGGTCATATCACTTTCTTCAGTGCCATTGTAATGTTGAATGATCGCTAAATGAATGGTTGTAAGTCAAGGACTACCTGTATTTAACAAGCAATTATTGCAAAGTTTGAAGTCTCAGTTGCACAGAATTTAATTCTATTAAAATGAACAACGTTGCCTGTCTACAATAATAGCTTTCTTCTGTTTAAGAATACCAGAGGGCTTGGATCTCAGCTGAAGGACTGCATTTCAGTGCCGGATTTTTCAGCTAGTGGAACATTTGAAAGTTATGATGTGATACACAGAGGGTAAGTACCAGTGGTTTATAGAAATATTAGGGTGACTTTCCTGTGTAATCAGATCAAGTCATAATGATTAAATGCTTCTGCCTGACCTTTGTGTACTTTTGTGAAAAATAGTGTGGAAAATAGTTTATTTCCAAGTTCTAGTCAATTTCTAGACTAGCATCTTATTTGGGGGCTGATCTTTGCTTGTAATAAACTGACACTTAAATCTATTTGGATATGCCAGATCTTCAGTCATTTAGTATAACTTCAACTCCTTAGTAGACGTGTTCAAGATCAAGATAGCAAACCACCTTTAACTTTCAAAGGAATGGAGTCCATTTGTCACTTGTGGGCTGGATATTTCCCTTTTCCAAATATCATTTATTAAGAATAATTTACCTTATTCTTACAGTAAAAGTAGTTAATAATTTTTAGAATTTAAATCCAGTTATCCAGTTCTAATAAATAAATGCTTAATATATAGATATATAATATCTATACATTAATAATCTATATTAATATATAGATTATTTCTACAGAATTATGGCCCTAAGACATTCTCCAGAATGCTTCAAACTTTAGGTAATGGAACCAATTCATTTTCTTGAATCAGGTGAAAAGTTCCTTCTACTAGTAGTAGGTAGCTACCATTTCCCATCAGCTTGATGTCTGGAATAAGGCGTCTGTGCAAGTGTGTGTAGTTCTACATGCTGGAAATGAGCGAGACTTCTCCTGTTAATGAAGATTTTGAAGCTGACCCCTTTGGTTACCAGACTGGTAACAAAAATGTTTGTATGACTCTACAAATATAAATCACATTTTGTCTTACTAGTTCTGTTGCACTGTCTCTTTGGAATTCTTTTATCTATGAGTAACCAAATCATTGTCGAAAATATGTGGCTGCAAAGGGTTGATACCAATTTAATGGTAAAATAAGTGAATGACTAGGCTACTGAATATTTGGAGTCACACACCATGCTAAGATATATTTTATAAAATATCATTGGCTGGGTTCATATAGTACTGCAACTGCATGTCACACAGAACTCTGGAGTGGTCAGCCTAGTTTTCACGCATATTATCTACTCGTGTCTCATTTTTCTCTCACGATAGATACACCGTAGTGCTAACAGAATATCCTGATAACTGATAGAGAGGGGTCAATTAAGAGTAAACAAAATAAGGCTGAAATCTTAAATGTTATCAGTCATGGGGGGGAAAATTCCTTTTCTTCAATCGTGTCCCTATAGTTTTCTTGGCAAGGTTTTCAGAATTGGCTTGGCTTTGCCAGCTTCCTGGGGCTGAGAGAAAGTGAGTAGCTCAAAGTCACCCAGATGTCTTTGTGCTTAAGATGGGACAAGAACCTATAGTCTCCTGGTTTCTAACCTGATGCCTTAACCACTACACCAAACTAGCTGGTTAAGGGAAAAATAAGTCAAGTAGTGCTTGACGTATAACTAGAATTGGGACCAGAATTTCTATTGGTAAGAATTGTTGTTGTTAAATGGTGGTTAAGCAAGTTGTGCCCGATTTTACAACCTTTTTTTGCCACAGTCAAAGGAAATCACTGAAGTTGTTAAATGAATCATATGATTGTTAAGCAAATCCAGCCTCCTCTATTGACTTTGTTTGTCGGAAGCTGGCTAAGAACGTTGTAAATGGCAATCACATGACCCTGGGACACTGCAACCATCATAAATACATGCCAGTTGCCAAGCACCCATATTTTGCTCACATGACCATGGAGATGCTGCGATGGTTGTAAGTGTGAGAACACTTCATAAGTCACTTTTTTTCTTTGCTGTTGTAACTTTGAACAGTCGCTAAACAAATGGTTTTAAGTCAAGGATTACCTGTATACAAGAACTATTTATCTCTACTATTTATCAACAGTGGTAAAAATGAAGAAAAAATAATTAAAATAATTGTTCTGTCAGATTTTCAGGCTTTTAGAATTCAAAGTCTGTATTTGGAATGGCTTCTAAAGTTGGTGTAGGAAACAAGACTGACATGTATATCTGCCTTCATTCACAAGACTTTGACATAAGATTTTATACAGTATCTCTGTTTACTTGTGTTTGTAGCTTTCCACATGTGAAGAGTGAACTTTTTCCTGTTCATCCTTTGGAACTTTCCGAGAAGAATGTAAGTAGAAAGAAATATTATAGATAGGTATAGATGTAGTTATAGATATGAAAAAACCTGACCATAGCAAAATGTATTTTTCAGGTGCCTGAACTAAAACTGAGACGTTCTAAACAACCAATAATTTACAGAATAGTTACTTTTGAATAATTAGTACAAGCTGCAAAAATGATAGCAGAGTACAAGAACACCTTGGTAGGGTTCTTTATGAGCGAAGTTGAAAATTCCATTGGAACATAAAATTCCTGTTGTCAATCATATCACCTTAGAGACTAAATGGATAATAAGACACTCCAGGGTATAAGACGCACCATAGTTTTGGGGGAGGAAAATAAGGGGGGGGGGGAGAAAGTTCTGCCTCTGCCTATCAGCATCCATCGGTATTCATCTGGCTAGCGTTCTTAGCAAACAGCCTGGTCAGCTTCAGCACATTAGTCTGATTCGAGCAGCTGATTGGTGGGTGAATCAGACTCCCGGAATATCCCCAATCAGCTGTTCCCAGGGGTGAACTTTAGCAACAGGTTCGCTGATGGTGAGCACGTGCCTCATTGGGGCAGATATGCAGCTTCAAAAATGCAGCTGATCATCGCAGGGTGCTCTAGTGAGTACAGCTGGGGAAGCGCGGAACCAATCCGACAAGGCAGCAGCTGTTCTGGGTTGCCATTTTGGCCTCTGTGCCTTGCTTTTTCACCCTCTGAAAACTCCGTTTGAGAGGCTGCGTTTACAGCATCTGAAAGCTCTGTTTGAGAGGCTGCCTTTGCAAAGAGAAGCTCCTTTGCAAACAGAGCTTTTGGAGGCTGCAAAGGTAACCTCTCAAATGGAGGTTTTGTAGGGTGTTTGAGAGGCTCTCCATTTGAGAGGCTGTGTATGCAGCCTCCAAAAGCTCCGCTTGAGAGGACGTGCTGAGGCCGGCGGGTGGGGGCCGGCAGGTGGGTGGGGCTACATTTGGTGTATATGACGCACCCAAATTTTCACCCACCTTTAGGGGTGAAAAAAGTGTGTCTTATATGCCGAAAAATACGGTAAGTCTGAAGCTTTATGTGATAGAAATTTATAATTATATAATATTATACTCAAATTTGTACAAATTTGATGAAATAGACTAGTAAGATAAATTGCCCAGATTCTTATAAAACTTTGGCAAAGTCATCTCTTTTCTCAAAATAGTCAAAGTTAAGAGGGCAATGCCAAATATATTGGTGATTTGTGTAGAATTTGGATAATTCACCTGTTCATTACATGCGGGTCACATGAATTCAGTTGGTGTAAAAAAGCAAAGCTGTATGATAATGGAAAGGAATGCTTTGTTCTGACCCAACTCCCCAAACACAGCAACCCCTCTGACGTGAACCCAAAAGATTCCTTTTTTAGAAATGCTGGCAGGCCTGGCAAAAAGTTTATCTCGCAGCCTAAAAAGTCCATCCAGCCGGAAGATGAATAGTTGTCTGCCACACCTATTCATCTCCGTCCCCTGCCTTTTATCCCCAGAGCTAAGGTAGGGCCTTGTTAGCAGCCATGGCTCTTCCTTCCCCAAGATCGGCCCACGGCTTTCCACTGCTCTCCCCTTCTCTGCCTTCTGTGCAGCCGTGAGTCGGGTACTGGACCCAGCTGTTCCTCTTCTTCTTCATCAACCACCTCCAGGGGACTGTTGACACTCCATCTGAGGGCTGACGGACGGCTCAAGCTCTGCCTTTGTCTCTCCCTCTCTGTCAGCTCCATTCTCTGTTCCCCCTCAGAGCTCCCAGGTCGTCCTGATGCTGATCCTGACTCCCATGCCTCCTTCTCCTCCTCTGATTCGGCTGCTGGAGGGGCCGGCGGCCAATAGGCCACAATATGCCTATTGAATTTTCTTATTTTGGACAGGAGATTTTCTTTTTCTGTACAGTGAGAAAAAAGTGAATAATAGCATTCTCTATGTGCATAGTTTTTACTAAGTTAATTCACATCTGACTGCCTAGAATGTAAAATAATGTTTTCACCATTTCTTTCGGTAGTTTTCCTTAACTCAAGATAAAATGAATTTTTCGACTCTGAGAAATATTCAAGGGCTACATGCGCCATTAAAGTTGCAAATGGAATTCAAAGCAGTGAAACAGGTATGCTTATTTTCAACAACAACAAAAAAAAATCTCCAGATTTTAGTTTATTTTTAAAAATCTAAAACACAAATTAAAATTTACAGAATTAAAATGGCTACTAATTATTATCTATCCCAGTTTGAAAAATCTTGAACAATTAATAGCATGACACAAAATTAAAATGTAGGAGAAAGGCAAAAAACCCCAGCACAATAATATTTAAAGTAGCTATTAACAGGGCATCTTATACTTAACCAGAATAACTTGCAAACTGGTATTCTTGGATTCCCTAAATAATGGGCAAAAATGTTCATGTTCAAAAATGTTCAAATGTTCATGGGCAAAAAAGTTAATTTTGGTAGGATTGTATCTGAACTTGTTTTGCTCTATCCAGAGCCTCACGGTACTAGTTTAGGGCTTCCACAGTACAGGTGGTCCTTGACTTACGTTTGGTCACTTAGTGACCATTCAAAGTTATGGCAGCCCTACTCCCCCCAAAAAATTACGACCGAGTTCTGATGGCTGCATACACTTCCCCACAGCCACATGACCGCAGTTTGAGTGCTTGGCAACTAGCTCATTTTGTGACTGATTGCAGTGCTCCAGTCACATAACTGCAATTTGAAGAGCTGTGGTGGCCCAGTGGTTAGAATGCAGTACTGCAGGCTACTTCTGCTGACTGCCAACTGCCAGCAGTTTGGCAGTTCGATTCTCACCAGTTCAAGTTTGACTCAGCCTTCTGTCCTCCTGAGGTCGGTAAAATGAGGACCCAGATTGTTGGGGGCAATATGCTAACTCTGTAAACCGCTTAGAGGGGGCTGTAATACTACTGTAAAGCGGTATATAAGTCTAAGTGGTTTGGCTGTTTACAATGGTTTTTGTTATTTTTGTACCTCTTCGGCCGGCTTCTAGCAAAACACCCATTGGAATACATAAATTACCACAAAAAAAGAAATCAAATCAGGTCCAGTAATGTGGGTGCCATCATGGCTGTCATGATTTATAATGGAAAATATGGCTCTGTTATGTAAGTTGAGCATCTATAAGTTTGGCATGGCCCAAGATGATGATTTATAATTGTGGGACTGTATACTTGAGCATCCATAGTATAAATTAGATTTAGTTGAACTTCATATCTCATTTCTATATTCTTTTAATTTACTATTTCTTAGTCCTTCTCTGAGTTTTGCCTAACTTTGCTTGGGTAGCTACGTATGTGTTTTATCAAGATTATTAGCTGAATATAAATTAGTGCTCTGGATTTATTATTTGGAATAAATCTCAGTATCTGCACTGAAATTTACTTTTTGATAAGTACGCACAGAATTGTGTGAGGCTTCTAAAGGAAGCTTCACTCACCCCTTGCAGAGCCATTATTTCAAATTCTTTAGGGAACCCTACTAGGCATTACGTATTGCCTAGGGGAATTACCCCTTCACAGAATTTGCCATTTTACAATATTAAGTATAATGTAAAATACTGTTAATTAACACTGATATCTTTATTGCCTGAAAAGTTGTGTCCCCCCCCAATAATTTATTTTTCAAATGGAAAAATCATATTAACTAGACAAAAATGAATGTGAGGCCAGGACAGAAATATTATTTTAAAGAACAATTATTTCTCCTTGCTGACATCTCAGAAGAAGAGGGGAGATATTGTTTAACTGCAGTATTCCTGTATGGTGGCAAAATGGTAAAGTTCATATTTTTAGAATGTATTTTTTCAGTACATTTCATACTACATTTACATCCTCCTTCAAACATTAAATGGGTGGAATACAAAAAGTACAGCCTGAGTGAGCAACTTGATACTGTTTCGCTTGTTCCTTTAATATACCTCATTATTAGTAAATACGGATGGCTAACTTGTAAAATCTTTTGTAGATCCAGCGCCTGCCTTTCCTTCACAGCTCTAATCTGGCACTGGATATCTTAAAAGGCAATGATGACTCCATTGGTTTTGAAGATATTTTTGGTGGTAAGGATCTTTCTGAAGTTTGGACAAGTTTTAAGTTCTAGGGAGACAAGACTGAACTTGGTCATATTCCCATGTTGGCATAGTTATATCCATGGCTGTACATTGCTGAGGGCTAGTAATAGAAACAACCTAAGGCCTATTTATTGTCCCCTGCCCTTGGGCTTCTTAAGCATTTTAATAGGCATCTACAGATAATCCTCAGCTTATGACCACAATTGAGCCCAACATTTCTGTTGTTCAGTGAGACATTTGTTAAGTGATTTTTGCCCCATTTTACAATCTTTCTTGCCACAGTTGTTAAGTGAATCACTGCAGTTGATAAATTAGTAGCCCGGTTAAGTGAATCTGGCTTCCCCATTGATTTTGCTTGTCAAAAGGTTGCAAAAGGTTTATCACGTGACCCTGGGACACAGCAACGGTCATACATATGAACCTGTGGCCAAACATGATCATGGGATGCTGCAAAGTTCATAACTGTGTAGAACAGTTATAAGTCACTTTTTTCAGTGCTGTTGTAACTTTGAATGGTCACTGAATGTTCTAAGTCGAGTTTACTATGTTGTAGTGGTTTACTGTGTTGTAGTAGTTTACTATCAGGAAATGTTGGATCAGAATAGGTCTTCAGTTCAATCTAGTAGAATTCCTTTTCATATGTGAAACCGTCCATTTAGACATTTTATAGTCTGAAGGGAAGAGAGGAAATATTTGTGGGATGTCTGGACCTGAGTAAACATTGTAAGAAATTACTTGTTATATAAGAAACAAATACTAGATTTTATTCAGGCCAATTTGCTCAATACAGAATAAATGAAGAAACAAAGTATAATGCATAACTGAATAAATTAAATTTGCTCAGAATAGAATAAATGAAGAAAAGTATAACGCATAAGTGACCTGTTTTCTGCCAAACATGCCTTCAATTGTCTTAAATTAACATTTTACTAAATCTCTTTTCCAGATCCTGCACAAAGTGAACTAATGGCAGAGCCTCATATGATGGTTGAACATAAACTTGGTTTATTATAATACTTACACATTACAGCTTTTTCTGTTCATCAGAACATTCCTACCTGTGTCTGTGAGGGTTGAAATAAACTATATTAAATGAAAGTAAAACAATACTTGTTTTGATACGCAGTTTCTCAGCAACTCAGTGAAAAAAGCACAATAAACGTTACAAACATCCTGTTCTGTGTTTACTGCCAAACATCTTATGAACTGGATTTTTTAAAAGGAGATATGACTATATCCAACATTATAGTGGCTCATATTTATAGTTAGAGAAGGCCACACATCTAAATATAATCAGAAACGGGAAAATATGAAACTGTTTGGATTAGAAAATCTTTGCGGAAGAACTTTTTGCAATTTTAAAGCAAGAGATTTGCTGTTAATTTTTCTTTGCTCCTGATGGTTGATGTCTTTTAAACAATAAATAACATTTTCAATAAGCATTGGGACTTTTTCTGAGTGTTCAATAGCATCTTCAAAATTGTTCACCCCAAGCAGGACTTGTTTTTGTTAGGAGACTGTTGAGTTGCATGTAATGCTAGCCTATTTGTCACTAATGCCATTTTAAGACAGAAGCTGAATCTGGTGATAACCAGTCATAAGAGCAGGTTGTTGTTGTTAGTTATGAAGTTGTGCCCGACCCATCGTGACCCCATGGACAATGCTCCTCCAGGCCCTCCTGTCCTTTACCATCCTCTGGAGTCCATTTAAGCTCACGCCTACTGCTTCAGTGACTCCATCCAGCCACCTCATTCTCTGTCGTCCCATTCTTCTTTTGCCCTCAATTTTTCCCAGCATTAGGTTCTTCTCCAATGAGTCCTTCCTTCTCATTAGGTGGCCTAAGTATTTGAGTTTCATCTTATATGCAGAGCACATCATGAGAAACGCAGGGCTAGATGAATCAAAAGTTGGAATTAAGATTGCCGGGAGAAATATCAACAGCCTCAGATATGCAGATGATATCACTAATGGCAGAAAGTGAAGAGGAACTAAAGAGCCTCTTGATGCAATTGAAGAAGGAGAGTGCAAAAGTTGACTTGAAACTCAATATTAAGAAAACTAAGATCATGGCATCTAGCCCTCTCAATTCCTGGCAAACAGATGGGGAAGAAATGGAGGTAGTGACAGATTTTATTTTCCGGGGCTCCAAGATCACCGCAGATGGGGACTGCAGCCAAGAAATTAAAAGACGCTTGTGGGGAGGAAAGCTATGGCAAATCTAGACAGCATTCTAAAAAGCAGAGACATCAGCCTGCCAACAGAAGTGCGTATAGTCAAAGCTATGGTTTTCCCAGTTGCAATGTATAGCTGTGAAAGTTGGACCATAAGAAAAGCTGAGCGCCAAAGAATTGAGGCCTTTGAACTATGGTGCTGGAGAAGACTCCTGTGAGTCCTTTGGACTGCAAGGTGATCAAACCGGTCAGTCCTAGGGATCATCAACCCTGACAGCTCTTTAGAAGGCCAGATACTGAAGGGCAGGTACCAGCCTCTAATACATTCTTTTGTCTCCCTGAAATAATACCTTTCTATTGAGCCTCATTTCCTTGGCAGGCACTCTTGCTTTTAGAAGAAAGCAAGGTATGTAGTTTCCTTTTTGTCAGGACGCTTCTAATATAAGTAAGGCTGGATTTCAGCTTGTGTTTCTCCATTCCTGGCATGGAGCAGAGTGACTCTCAACAAGCAGTTTAACAAGCATTTTGGGGCTACTTAGTTGTAAATTAGGAAAGGAGGACTGTGAGATCATTTAAACGAAAGGGGAAATATGCACAATCTGTTACCTATTCCCTAAAGCCACCAACGGCTACGTGAAACACTCAATTACAAACAGGAACACATTGGACATTCAGTGGTAGCTTCAGGAATCTACTGGAAACCAAAAAACAGCTGAATTTAATTTGCCAGAATGGATTGCTCCCAGCATCTAGTTCTTCATGTGGAATAAAAGAGCCTCAACAGTCTGAGCAAATGGCAGGAAGCAAAAACATTTTCCTCACTTTTGGTTCCATGTATAAAATCCATCTGAAGATGGTTCATGTATCTGACTTCCAGTTTAAATCTCAGTACTGCTCATGTGAAAAACTTTCAAGATATGGCAGCAGAACACTACAAAATAATGTGAAAATAAAACAATACGCACATGGAGTTAAAGTTACAGGAAATCCACTAAGCCATCTGCAGAACTTTTCCTATAGACACTGAATGGGATTCCTTGAACTGCAGACCAAAGTGCTAGGAATTGCTTTTATTTCATTGCCCTATGACCGTGATGGCGAACCTATGGCACACGAAGCCATATCGGTGGGCACGCGAGCTCAGCTCCGGCACGCATGTATGCGCCAACCAGCTGATTTCCGGGCTTTCTGGGCCCACCAGAAGTCAGGAAACCCTGTTTCCCGCCTCTGGAGGGCCTCTGGGGATGTGGGGAAGGCCATTTTTGCCCTCCCCAGGCTCCTAGAAAGGCTCTGGAGCCTGGGGAGAGCAAAGAATGGGCCTACCGGGCCCACCGGGCCATCGCATGCCAAAAGTGGGGGGAGCACGGGGTGGGGCAGAGCGCATAGAATTATGGATGTGGGCACGTGTGCGTGTGACCCCACCACGCTCCTCCCGCTTTTGGCACGTGATGGCAAAAAGGTTAGCCATCACTGCCCTATGAAATGATCTAAGGAGTTGGGATGAGTTAGCCCTTTTAGATTAGATTACTCACACATAGGTATAGAAATAGATTCATGTCTCACAGTAGCACTGAGCAAGTACAATGACTTATGCGCTTGCAACATCTTGGAAGAGAAGCATAATTGTATAGTTACATGGCAATTTAAAACAATAGCTGTAGACCAATTAGATGCATATCTTTGGTTTAATCGCAGAAACATAAAAATGCAAAAGGTTTCTGAGCCAGATGGAAAATATATTTATATAAGAATTATATTAAAAACACATGAGAAAGATTACAAAATATGCATAATTACAATGGTGGGCAACACAATACAAGACTGCTTCTCTAATCATAGCTTTTAGTCTTTATTAACAACAATAAAATGGTATATACTTAAAAAAATACAAAAACCACAACCCACTAAAGGTTGTAAGATACAACCCTATATGGAATTACCTAGAAACCACAGTGTTCAATGGAGCCAATACATTATCAAGTGCACTTCGCTGCTAATGCATTTAGGCTACCCCCTTCTTGCTCATTTCACCTCAGTTTAAACATTGTCTTCAATGGCAGCCTGAAGGCATAATAAATAACCTGCTCTGCAGGCAGTTATATATTGCAGTACAAGCACTGTGGACCCTGTGTATGTCCCTTCCATTATTCATAATAAAATTCTCCTAAAATCACTGATGCATGGCTCTACCACTTGCCAGTTCCCAAGCAAAATCAAAATACCATTAAAAGTCTATTTCTTATGTCAAATTACATAGTGCACTTCAAAAGAAAACACAGAAGAAATATTGCGGATTAATTGCCTTTTTGGCACATGTGATTTGATAGGTCCTGTGACTAGCATGTCTAAAGTTGTACATTTTAATACATTAGGGCAGAAGTGCAGTGAGCGCATTTAAGGAGTTAACAGAAGGTGGCAAACATCAGGTAGTGGCAACATATTTTTCTGTTAATATTCTAACATTTATATATCTCTTATTATTTTTATAAATAGCACAAGGCGAAGATACCTAATACTACTCCTCTATTTTCTCCAAAACAACAACCCTGTGAGCTGGGCTGAGCTGAGAGTGAGTGACTGGCCCAGAGTCACTCAGTTGGCTTTCATGCCTAATGTGGGACCAGAGCTCACAATCTCCTGGTTTCTAGCCTTGTGCCTTAGGCGTGATTCTTCTCTGTTGAGAAGAATCTATTTTGTTTCATAAAATCAAGAGGCAGAGGCTTTCAGAGACCATGTGCAATAAGAAGAGAGGTTTTCAGTTGAGTTTACTCTTCCCCTCATTCCCATAGCCCTCTGTTCAAAATACACCTGTACAGGGGATACAAATTACAAATATACCCGTTTGGATTCCAAGTCTTTACAGTATTGTTATGATTTTATGCTCATTATAATTGCTAAGAAAAATTTGAGGTAGAGGCAAGTATCCAAGCAAGGATTTCTCAACTACATAAGAGAAATTTATACAATTCTGTTGGATCAGGGCATGCCTGTTGGTCATTCATTCATTCATTCCTTACACTTTTTCTGCCAGAACTTATAACTCTGTTTTTTTCTCAATAAAGATATGCTTTCTATTTTCTGAAGGAAATTCTAGTTTACAGATTCTTGGACCCAACTAAAAAGCTATGTTCGCCTATTGGCTGACCCTTTTCTCCATCCTAGAGTGCAAATGTATGATTTTTGCTGTATCTTCTACATCAGAGGTGTTAAACTGGTGGCCTGTGGGCCAGATGTATCACGCGCAGACCACGTCCTCCCCAGTTCCCACAAAAGGGAGAAACGTCATGAAACGTCACATGACAGCGCGAGTTTGACACCTGTGATCTACATAATATCCTCTTTACAAAACTAAATAAGTTAGGAGAATGGAGGGTTATGATTTTCCGGGTGGCTCACCACTCCTTCTCTTTGCTTTTCAATTCCTGTAAGGAATATGAATCACTGAACTTTACTGTTATTACATTCCATTCTTAGCCTTTAAGTTGATATTTAAGTGGGGAGCACCCACTATCTGGAACGATCTCCCCCCAGAGATTTGGCGGATCCCGGACCTTCGTGCTTTCCGCCGTGAGTTAAAAACTTTTTTATTCCATCAAGCGGGCCTGGCATAGTATCTCCCCTTTTTATAAGAAAATTTTAAATTGTATAATCCAAATTTTTAGATCTGGGATTTATATATTTTTTTAAAAAATGGGTTTGAATTGTTGGGCAATTGTTTAATTTGGTTTTAATTCATTTTTAAATTTTGTATTTATGTTTTTTATCTCTGCCTGTTCACCGCCCTGAGTCCCCTCGGGGAGAAGGGCGGTATATAAATCAAATAAACGATAAACGATAAACAATATACACTGTGGCCTTCCTTGTTTTCTTCACAATAACCAGTGAAGTTAAGTTTGGCTGATTTTTGTCCCAGATCTGACTGCACTATGGCTGAGAGCAGACTTTATCTACCGTGTTTCCCTGAAAATAAGACCCTATCTTATATTTTTTTGAACCCTTGGCCTTATTTTCGGGGATAAGTGCTTGGCCTTATTTTCGGGGATGTCTTATTATTTTGGGGCATGTGGAGCAAGACAGGGCTCCTCTTGCTGTCTTACCTGATTTCCAGCTCTATCTCCCTAAACTCTAACCAAAGGAAATGGCAGGGACCAGCTGTGTATGCGTTTAAATATTTTCGGGGAGGGCTTATTTTTTGGGGGGGGCTTATTTGAGTGCATGCGCTCAAAAACTTGATTGGGCTTATTATCAGGAGATGTCTTATTTTAGGGGAAATAGGGTAGTTCTCCCCAGTTCCAACCCAATTTCTTACTAACTACTTTACACTTTCTCTCTAAACCTATGCATTTATTAAAAGAGGAGCCAATGAATATAATAGAGGTTAAAGAATTCCGACAGAGACAAAAAAAGAAGAGATACTTACTTCATAGGGTGATAGTGAAGGATTAACCTTACTGACCTAAATAAATAAATCTTGAGAATTTTGAATTCAGGATGCAGATTAGTGGAGGGATTAGAAAACACATATAATCCAATCAATATTTTAAGCATAACTTGCTTATTTATCATAATAATTTTATAATCTGCGATCTGACAAAGCAAATACATTTTTTTAGTAGACCTACGGCTTGACCTAGTTTGGATCAAAGGACAATGTGCAACAGGGCAGCAATGGGAAGAAATCTAAGAGGAAAACCCCAGAGTCAACATTTGAGGAATATAGAGCACATTTAAATTTACTTTGCATCCCTTGCACGGCACCCTACAGCAATCCAAGAGAAAAGCAAACTTGAGTCAATCAATTATTGTGGAATTCTCAAAATGGAGCCATTGAAAGCACTGAAACTCTGGCAACCCCATGCACAGGTGAAGCCATTATAGAACGTGAGAGCAGTAGCTGCTAGGTGTATTCTCTGTTCAGCTGTCATCATTCTGGCCAGAACAGCTCTCTTCAATTGGGAGTTGCGCATAGTCCTCTTCGTGCCAAGTAACATACATAAACCAACTGGGGAATGGGGGTGGAGGGAAGGAGATAAGACATATTAATTCAACTGAAAAGAAACATAAGCCAGAAAACTGCCATAAATTGTAATGCAAAAAGCCTAGAATTCTCTTTAGCACGAAAGAGATGCAATCTTTCTTTTCTTTGAAGTTAATTTAGGAAGAAAATGTCCATTGTGCCATTTTTAGATTAAGACTAAAGGTGGCTCTAAATTGTTAAGAGCGTTTCAGACACTTTAATATGCTTTCACCAGGACAATTGAATATTGAAAAATATTGGGGGGGGGACACCCAAATAGACAACAGCAAATTTCAGTGGTTATTTAGAATATATTAGCTTATAGTTATTTTATATTTGTTGTGTATATTTTAACTTAAATTGTATTTTTAGCATGTTTTATCACAAAATGCCCCAAGACCTTTAGTTATTGGGTAGTTTCAAAGTGTAAAATAAATATATAATTTTAAAAAACCTAAAATAATATGCCTGTAATGCTATCTCCTTCCTCACCTTCTTTAAACAAGCCATTTTCAAGACTATTTTGTCCAGATAAAATACTAAACAAGCCAAACGATAATTTCAATTTATCTAACTCTAAGCCTATTACTACATGAATAGATGTTTGTCTTAATTTTCCTGCTCCACTGTGCTCTAGGCCCATTGAAAATCAGATTCAAAGACGTCCACACTCCAGATTTTCAGAATCAATTAGAAATATTCTCATAATAATATTCTATTATTTTAGTTCTGTTTACATTCTTTTCATTTCTTCTTGTTGCAAACCACCTACTGTAGCCTAGGGGTGGGTTCTAAAATTTTTTACTACCGGTTCTGTGGGCATGTCTTATTTTGTGGACGTGGCTTGATGGTCATGTGACAATTTAGGATTTAGCAGAGGTACTGATCTACCAGGCTTTAACTGCTTGCAGAGCTGTACCGATCTACCCATTTATTTTTTGCAGGCACTGGTCTACCCATTTATTTTTGCAGGCACTGATCTACTCATGTATTTTTGCAGGCATTGGTCTACTCATTTGTTTTCTTTTAACACTGATCAGTTGTAGGGCGGCCCTTTGAAGCCCCGCGGCAAGAGTTTAAACAGTTTTTTTCCCCTCTAGCCATCAGCTGGGACTCAGGAGGCAGCAATAGATTGGGAGTGGGGCCAAATAAAAGGTAAGAATAACGCGGGGAGTGGGGGGGCGTGGGGGGGGCAGCGGGTAGCGTCATATCGTCACTGCTACCGGCTCGGGAGAACAGGGCCGAACCAGGAGGAACCCACCACTGCTATAGCCCCATAGTGAGATGGGCGGCAAATAAATGTAACAAATCCTAACCAATTTAAAGGTGATATTTGCAATTTAAATAGATGCTACATTTACAGTGTATTCTTCTAAAACTCTCCTTCCCACAAGATTTAACTGGTACAAATAAGGCATCATAGGGCAACAATTTTTGAACCAAGATACCTCAATTGGGCTAACCTACAGAATGTGTCCAAAATCCAGGACTCACTAGTTCCATCACATGGGATTGATGTTTGGCAAATTTTATAAAACATTTTATCACATAAAATTGATCATGAAAGAGTTTATGATGTAATACAAAATGTCATAAAACATTTCTTGCGCAGATGTTCATGCTACACAGTTCAACACGGGCTGTTTTCAAGGCAGGTGTATACAGTAACAGTAACAGAGTTGGAAGGGACCTTTGGAGGTCATCTAGTCCAACCCCCTGCTCACGCAGGAGACCTGTACTAGGGATTTGAACCGCCGAACTGCCAACCTTTCTGATCGACAAGCTCAGTGTCTTAGCCACTGAGCCACCTAGTCAGGCTTCTCTGAATTGTATCCCAATTTTTTCCAGTGAAGGGAGTACATTAGAAGTTCTATCACTGATGTAGGCCCTGAGAAATTTCATAAGGAAACATCTCTAAAAGGACCATTCAAGGGGTCATGGGTTCTCTAGCATTCTATTTATAAAAACAAGTAGTGGTATGGTCAACATCATGCAGATAAATTTTCTATGGTTTTATTGCTAGTTTTCATTCAAACTGATATCAGAGAATCTGTTTCTAAAATTTTGTTTTTTTTAAAAAAAGGACTTAAGTAAAATAGTGCAATGTTGCAGGGGGTTGGACTAGAAGATCTCTAAAGTTCCTTCCAACTCTGTTATTCTATGTTCTTCCACTTAGTTAAGAGGTGGTCCATAGCTGATATGTGACAGTCCTATTCTTCAGGGAATAGCCATCTCTCCTCCCTAGCTTTGTGTGCTTCAATTAAATCATGACGGAATTCCTCCCATAGACCTTTTCTGACTAAGAAGTGTGGGCAGTCAGGTTGGTACAGAATAAATGGAAAGAGGTATCATAGAAAATAACAGTGTAGAATTTTTATTTAATTTATTTGCAGCTCATCTCCTTTCAAAGTGACCCTAGGTGGCTTACACCATAAAAATAAGTAAAATAATTAAAGATAAAATGACAATACAAACAAAATCAAATCAAAATAAAATAATACATTTTCTATCATTTTCTACGATTGAAAAATACGACTATATGAACGATGAGAATTGGAAATAAAAACTAATATCCCTTTTGTATGGAGATGACATTTCTGGGAAATTACAAAACAGAGTAAAAAATGAATGGTCCCTGCTTACCTCATTAAACTCAGTGGAATTATGCAGAAGCCAGCTGCAAAGAGAAAACTGAAGCCAGGAAACCATGCTACAGTCACTGCATAGATGGTATTAAACACGGTAATTGAAATGGTCCCAGTCACAACCTCTAAGCAGGCAATGCAAGCAAATAAAGCTCCTGCCAAAAAGGAAAAAGAAAAACTGGATTAAAGAGATTGAGACATTTGTTTGTGTGTGTGTGTGTGTGTGTGTGTGTGTGTATAACTACACTACACTACACTACACTACACTACACTACACTACACTACCAGTGGTGGGATTCAGCCAGTTCGCACCACTTCGGGAGAACCGGTTGTTAACTTTCTGATCAGTTTGGTGAACTGGTTGTTGGAAGAAATCATTAGGGCAGAAAACCGCTTGTTCAATTATTTGAATCCCACCACTGTACACTACTATGTACTATGTGCTTTCTGCACATACCATCCAAGGCATTTCTCTGACAGGCAAATGTCTGAACCACACAAGTTAGAGCCCAAGAATCAGACCAGGTAAGGTGGTCTATCTGTCTTCCTTCCTTATAACACAGGTTCTGTAACCTTGCAAAAATATGCTACTGTAACATTCCCCCAACCAGTAGTGGGTTCCTCCCGGTTCAGTCCGGTTCGGCCGAGCCGGTAGCAGTGATAATATAACGTCACCAAACCGGTTCTCTTTGTTCGGGAGCTAGCAGAGTAGACCGGTGCCTCCAAAAACGAATGAGTAGACTGGTGCCTCCAAAAACAAATGAGTAGTTAAAATCCTGGAAGACCAGTACCTCTGCTAAATCCTAAAGAACTGTCACATGACCATCAAGCCACGCCCACAGAACCGGTAGTAAAAAAATTTAGAACCCACCCCTGCCCCCAACCAATACTTTCCAAATAGGATGATACTCCTATCTCTACAATTATTGACCACACTGACTGGAATTGTTTTCTATGATTTCTGTAATGTTGCACAATGGAATTAGCAAGGATGATTCTCATAAGCATTTTAACAGTATTTGATCTGGAGCTAAGGGTGGGCAAATCTCTTTAGCTGGAGATTTGTCTGGCTGGGGTCTGAAAGAAATATGGCTGACATCATAACATCACTGGAGCAGGGGTAGCATTTTGTGGATGTTAAAAAAAAGTTGGAGGGGCAGTCAAGAAAAGAAAACAGTGCCTTTGAAAGACTTAAGAACTCCATTTGGTCCCTTAATCCCCACCTACAGGGAAAATAAGTCATTCTGATTTTGGATGGGAAATCCAGATTTTAAAGAGGCAATATGTTTAGGTTTCTGCAAGATGCCCGTTTTCCCCTATAAACCTTCCCTTCTCAACCCCATATTTAATTCTGCTTACACAAATTCTGGGGAAGTGTGCACTACGCAGAGGGGGTGCGTTCCTTATCCTGCTGCTGTAGTGATTAGTGTGTCAGACTAGGTTCAAATCCCCACAGTCAGGATTTTTACTGGCCCAGATCCTGTATCTCAGATTGGTTTACCTCATAAGACTGCAGTAAAGGGAAAATGGAAAGGGGTTATACAATGTATATCTTGGGGGGAAAAAAACCCGAATAGAAATCTAACTAATAAACCAGTTTTCGTTGCTTAGTTTTCGAGCAAATTAGAGTTGCAACTTATGGTAGGCGACTTAATATTTAATATTTATAAGATGGAAACTGACTTTAACCTTCCCAGACAATTATTACGGTACACCCTCAAGTTATCCTTGTTACGCCTTAGCAGATGGTTACCATAAAGTTAATAATATATTGTGAATTGTGTTTAGATACAAAATATGCTTAAGCATGCATCCAAGATTGAGCCCTGCTATTAAGCCAGCATTAACTTTTCCTACTAAGCTATCCTCACAAGTTTAGTAAATAAGAGTGCTGGTCTATGATTGAATAAAGATTGATTGATGAAAGTCTACTATGCAGGATACTTCATTTTCCTAAGAATCACAACATTTCAAAGGTGGTCAACAAATTAATGATGATGATACTCAATGCCATGAATCTGGGTATCCAATGGCAGAATGGAACTTATATTCACCAAATGGAAATGGTGTTATTGGTGCTAGAATTACAATTTTATTACTGTTTTTATTTTTTTATTTTTATTATTATTATTTTAAAAAATAATCTTTGGTGCTTGAATTAAGATAATACAATATAGAGCTGTTGCTTCAGGGAGAAAATACAAACTGACACCTGCAATTAATTCTTTAGCAGCCCCAACTCACCTTGTTCATTAGGAAGAACTATTTTTGACAACATAGCTCGAATAACTGGAATGGGTATGAAAAGGAGCATCGATGGTATTCTCACTGCAAAATAGGTGTCACGAAAGTCAACAGTCTTTAACATAATTACCCCAAATAGCTAATCAATTTATACTGTGACAAATACTGTAACAGCAAATAATTATCTGGGTAACAAGCATGGTAGCATCTTTCAGAAATCCTCATGGATTTAAAGTAGGGAAAAGATGCCCTCCACCAAGGACATTTTCATTACAGCTATTCCTCAATTTACGACCACAATTAAGCCCCAAATTTTTGTTGCTAAGCAAGACATTTGTTAAGTGAGTTGTGTCCCACTTTATGACCTTTTCACCACAGTTGTTAAGAGAATCACTGCAGTTGTTAAATGATTCATTCAGTTGTTAAGCAAATCTGGCTTCCCTCATTGACTTTGCTTGTCAGAAGCCAGCTGGGAAGATCACAAATGGTGATTACATGACCCCAGGACACAGCAACTGTCATAAAAACATGCCAGTTGCCAAGCACCCAAATTCTGATCACATGATCATGGGAATGCTGAATCTGTTATAAGTGTGAAAACCAGTCATAAGTCATTTTTTTCAGTGCCACTGTCACTTTGAACGGTCACTAACTGAATGATTGTAAGTTGAGGACTACCTGTGTTTGTCAATTTAGGATTTTTGTATGAGTAATAAAAGTAGTAGCCAAAATATTTAATGTATATCTCTTTCAGAAGATATTGGACATTCCTTTGTGTGCACATTTTCAACTGTGGTATGTGGATAGCAACAGCAATAGCATTAGATTTATATACCGCTTCAGTGCTTTACAGCCCTCTCTAAGCGGTTTACAGAGTCAGCCTCTTGCTCCCAACAATCTGGGTCCTCATTTTACCCACCTCGGAAGGATGGAAGGCTGAGTCAACCTTGAGCCTGGCGAGATTCGAACTGCCAATTTGCAGGCAGCCGGCAATCAGCAGAAATAGCCTGCAGTACTGCACTCTAACCACTGTGCCACCATGGCCCATACAAAGCTGCAAGGTACTATTCATGCATAGCAATTGTAAGAAGGATTTCATTACATTCAGATTTTAAATGCAACATCAGACAGGTGTTGTTTCCCTTAGTTGCATATAGTACCAGTCATGGTTTAGGGGGAGTACAGCATGGTAGAAAATGGACAAAAGTCATGAAATATATTAAATTAGTTATAATGTTATCTTATTTGAAAGCATTGTGGGGACAGTGGACAAAGAAAATGGAAAGTTATCACATTCCCTAAGATGACAAACTAACAGAATGAAATCTCCCTAGTTATAGAAAATGCCTAAAAGACAAGAAAATAATAGACGCAACATAGCCAAGTATTTGTTATGGGCCTCTTCTGCAAACTGGGGACAGGAAGTGGAAGATTCAGCTCTATTTTCAAATAAAAATGTACCGAGTAGCTAGATTTTACTTTTACTGCTAGCTTTCAGCGGCTAAGTTACTGCTATTTCAAGAGGGTCTTTTGGTATAATTTATATAAATTGTTGCCACTGGTAGTTTTGCTGTTTGCTGTTGTTTTATTGTAGCTTATATTTTACGCTGCTATTATGTTACCTTACAGATCCTAAAGCGGATCCCCAGCCCCCGGGCAACGACCCACTACTGGCCCACGGCCCATTCAAAACCGGGCAATGCGAGGGTCGGGTGAGCGCGCAGTTCCACTTGCACAAGCGGCAGGTGCATGCCCTTTTGCGCGCCTATCATTCACACAGCACCATTCCCTACCCCCTACCACCACACCACCCGCCGGTCCACCAAGCCGGAAAGGTTGGGAACCACTGTCCTAAAGGCATGGGAATTATAATTTGAAGCACAACATTTCTAAAATTCACTTGCATATTACAGAATTGGAATGTAGAGGTTGAAACTTGTGTTTGGAAAGTCTTGGTTAAATCCCCTGGCATTTCCAACTAAAAGTCTGGGCAGCTGATCACGAGAAAGATCTGAGTCTTGGATCAGTGTCATAAATAATGTAGAAAATAACAAGCACCACCAATTTTCTAATCACTTACATCAATATTTCTCAGTCTGGGCACCTCTGAGATATGTTGACATCATTTCACAGAATTCCCCAACTTGGAGAAATCTAGGAGTTGAGATCCACATATCTTAAAAGTGGCCAAGATTGAAAAACAGTATTTACATTATCAAAATGTTTTATCATCAGCTTTGAGCTTAACCAAGTGAAACTTACCCAACATCATCAACAATGTAGTGTTGGCAAAGGCGGCCATGATACTTCCTCCCATATAAGAGAAAATTCCAATAAAAACAAGGTAGCTATCTCTCAGATACCGAGAAAGGAAAACAATCCCTAGGAATCCAGTCACAGAGACTGAGGTGGACACAGCTGAGCCGTATCCGATGTAAATGGCGTCCCAACAGAGTGGAGCATTCAGTTCGTATAGCACATAGAGACTAAGCCCTCCAAACACAGTGAAAAGGTAAGTCATGAATGTGCAAAGCAGTAAGATGATTAAAGTTCGCTTCTTACAGGAGTTGGATTTAAAGAGCTTATATACTCCAGAAACAGTGTCTTTAAGACCTTCCCGCCAAGACTGTGTCTGGATTGCAGAGACCTTCACTGTTTCATCCAAGCAAAATATGACATAGAAAATGTTGACCATGTGAATTAGAGAAATCGTGGCAAATGTCCACATAAAGTCTATTTCTTTTAGAATGTATCCTGAGACCAATCCTCCCAATCCGGATGTGAATCCAAAGATTAAGTCAACCACAGCTATTCGGATGGTCTTTTGTTTCTGAGTCTCACAGCAATCAACTACAAAGGAAAAGGCTCCTCCAAGAAAAGTAGCCAAGTCTCCAAACAGCCCTCCAACCAAGGAGAAAACAAAGAAAAGGTAGAGGGGCAAAGATAAGTCTGACATAACAAAGAGGAAGATGCTGCTGGTAAGACTCCCCACCAGGGGAAGAACCAATGAGATTTTGCGTCCATATCGATCTCCATTTGCTACGAGGACAAAGGCCACCAAAATGCTGAAAATTGCCCCACATAAGTCTGTTTTCATAGCAAAGAGAGAGGCTTTTTCTTGGACTTCCTGAAAGAAGAAAATAAAACAAGAATAGAGACAAATCAATCAATGTATGGATTATAATTCAACTTCTGGTCTCATCTACAAATAGCAATTCTGGTTTGCTACAAAGCTTTGTGTATAGAAACCAGCAATGAAAGATACTATGAATATTCTAAAGCCATGCTACCGGTATGATAGCTAAATAGCAAACACATTAAAAATGAGCTTTGTAATGGTGTAATGGATTTATTAGACTAAATCTTTTATATACTGAACTCCAACTTATCCAGTGCATGAAATATTAGTTGACAGTAAATTGCTATCTATCTATCCTGGATATGTACCGTATTTTTCAGAGTATAAGAAACACTCCCCCCCCAAAAGAGAGTGAAAATTTGGGTCCATCTTATAAACCGAATGTAGCCCTGCCCACCCATCTTTGGCCTCTACCTCCCAGCAATTTGCCTCCTTGCAGCAAATAGCCTGTTTCAGTTTCAGTTTCAGTTTCCGCACAGCCTGATTAGCACAAGTAGCTGATTGTTGGTTGGATTGGCCTCCCAACCGTCAGCTGTTTCAGGCTGCTGGGATTGCCATTGCCTATTGCCGCCTTCGTTAGCCTGACAATCCCTGCTGCCTGAAACAGCTGATCCACGAGAGGCTGATCCAATTGACAATCAGCTGCTTGTGCTTATCAGACTGTGCTGAAGCTGAAACTGAAAAGGGCTGTTTGCTGTTTGCTACAAGGAGGCAAATTGCTGGGAGGCAGAAGCAGATTTTTTTTTTCTTGTGCTAATCAGGATTTGCTGAAACAGGCTGTTTGCTGCAAGGAGGCAAATTGCTGGGAGGCAGAGGCACATTTTTTTTTCTTGTGTTCCTCCCCAAAAAAGGTAGGTGCATCTTATAGCAGGAGCATCTTATATTCCGAAAAATATGGTAAGTAGTTTGTATGTAGTATAAACAAACTATGGAATCAGCACGCTTTGAAATGTAACAGATACATTACATTACATTACATTACATTACATTACATTACATTACATTATCCAGTGTCCAAGTGATTAGCATTCAATTTGCTTAACACGTAAATAGGTTTGAATCAAGTATGTTATATTCTATTATCAACTTTATCCAGCTGAAGTACTGTGAAATCCCTGAAATATTCCATTTTCCCTTAAGATGATGTGAGGGTTTTTAATGTTCACTATGCTTCAAGCAATTTGAACAAAACAGCCAAAGGAATCGGAATATATGTTTCTTTAATGCCAGCACATTGTTCCAAATTCAAATTAAACTCAAAAAATTGCCTTATACCAAGGGATTGCTATAGCCCCGTGATGGCGAACCTATGGCACGGGTGCCACAGGTGGCACGCGGAGCCATATCGGTGGGCACGCGAGCTCAGCTCCAGCACGCATGCGTGCACCAGCCAGCTGATTTTCGGGCCTTCTGAGCCCACCAGAAGTCAGGAAACACACTTTCTGGCCTCCGGAAGGCCTCTGGGGGCATGAGGAAAGCCATTTTTGCCCTCCCCAGGCTCCTAGAAAGGCTCTGGGGAGAGCAAAAACCGGGTCTACCAGGCCCACCGTGCCATCACGTGCCAAAGGCAGGGGGAGCACAAGGGGGAAGGGCATATAGAATTATGGGTGTGGGCACGCGTGCATGTGACCCCACCGCGCTCCCCCCGCTTTTGGCACGCAATGGCAAAAAGGTTAGCCATCACTGCTATAGCCCAAAACAGCCTGAACTGACTAGAAGAGATTTCCAAGAGTTTAAAATGTAGACTTTTCCCATCTTTATCCAGAGTTGTCAGAGATTGTAGCTTGGACCTTCTGGATGCAAAATCCAGCCCTGGAGTTACAGTTGTGCTGGCAATGCAAACTACACCTAAAAAGCACCTGCCAAATAAGAAAAAGACTAGCAAGGCCACAAAAATGATGATCTGAGAACTTGGAGGAGGATGAAAATGTAATAGCAAGAACAAAGATTTAAAGTTATCTATCACTGTTACTTTTAGCATATTATTTTCTAGTCCTATATTTAATCATTTCGGTATGCCCTCCATCCTTTCTCTTGATATTATCATCACTGATTGTGTGTGGGGGAAGATACATTAGTGTGGGGGTGTCGCGGGGTCATGTCGTCATGTGACATATCATGACTTTTCCCCCCTTCACTAAAATAGGGGTGGGCATGCCCAGCACATGACGTATCCGGCCCATGGGCCACAAGTTTGACACCCTTGCATTAGACAAAAAAACTCCAGAAACTCAGCTAATATAAATTGAGCTGGCTTAATTTAGTATGCCATATAAACGAAAATCAATGTGGTTGAAACATAGTTATGGAAATCAGAGGGATTTAGGCACTACTAACTTTGTCTCGGACTACATCCAATGAAGTTTTTATATCTGCATATCAACCTTCACCAATTAATAGATTGGTACAGCAACTGCTTCCTGGCAGCATGGTTAGAAATCCTGAAAGCTGAAACATGGACACATGTTGAAATACTGGATTTGGAAGCTGTGTTGTAAAGATTCCTCGAGTCAGTTTGACTTCAGGGGACTTCCTGGACATATTTCTATAGTTTATTTGGCAGCAGTATGGCAGAAGGCCTCTGAAAAAAGGTGCTAAAGTATTTATCCCCAATTTATGGAAAACCCTGAGATGTTCTTGAGAGTTGAAAGACGAGAAAGGACACATTTGAGTCTAAATCGGATAGGGTTGTGCATTTTTCCAAAACTTTTAGCTCAAAAATAATTTCTGCATTTTATTTTGCAATGCTGATAAAGGCATTTCCTTAGTGAATTGCATGTGTGTATGACATTGACTGCATCCAGGAAAATAGTGCTTATGGGGGTTTTGTTTGTTTGTTTCTGGACTACTCTACAGCTCTCAGATTTGCTGGGGGCTTCCCCTCTAAGTACCGTATTTTTCTGAGTATAAGACACACTTTCCCCCCCCTAAAAGAGTGTGGAAATGTCCGTGCGTCTTATAGACCGAATATGGCCATTTTTGGCCTCCCGAAACCCCACCCCGTGTGTCCCGTTTTCACGAAAAACTGGTCCATTTTTTTGCAAAAGCGAAACAAGCAGAGGGTTTGGGAGGCCTGCAGAGTGCTCCTGGGGGCTGGAGACAGCAAAAATGAGATGCATGGGGGGTTTGGGAGACCAAAAACAGGCCCAGTTTTCACAAAAATGGGACACGCAGAGGGTTTGGGAGGCTTGCAGAGTGCTCCTGGGGGCCGGGGAAGGCAAGTACGTCTTGTGCGCCAGTTGCGCCCTTTCCTAGACTGAGATGCCCTCGCCACAGTCACCCACATCCTTGTTACTTCTCGGTTGGATTACTGCAATACCCTCTACATGGGGCTGCCCTTGGGATGCATCCGGAGGCTCCAGCTGGTCCAGAATGCGGCCGCGCGGGTAGTTACGGGAGTTCCTCGTTACTCCTGTGCAACACCTCTCCTGCGCAAGCTGCACTGGCTGCCGGTTGCTCTCCGGGTCCGTTTCAAGGTGCTGGTGCTTACCTATAAAGCCCTACATGGCTTAGGCCCGGGGTACTTGCAGAACCATCTTCTGCCTTCCTCCCACCATCCCATGCGCTCCCACAGAGCAGGCCTCCTCAGGGTGCCGTTGGCCAAACAATGTCGACTGGCGGCCTCCAGAGGGAGAGCATTCTCTGTCGGAGCGCTGACCCTCTGGAATGATTTGCCCACCGAGCTCAGGATAGCCCGGACCTCCTCTCCTTTCGCCGTGAACTGAAGACGTGGCTCTTCCGTCAAATAACTTGATTTACTAGGGGTTGTACAAACTGTAATAATTTTAAATATGGTTTTTAAGGGGTTTTTAACTTATTTTGTTATTTTGTGATTTGTATTATTGATAGTTGTTGTAAGCCACCCTGAGTCCTTCGGGAGAATGGCAGCATATAAATCGCAAAAATAAATAAACAAACAAATAAATAAATAAAAACCAGATGCGTGGAAGCCAAAAACTTTTTTTCCCTTGTTTTCCTCTTTGAAATCTTGGTGCGTCTTATACTCCAGTGCGTCTTATGGTCTGAAAAATACGGTAATTGCAGCTAAGTGAAGAGATGCTTTGCCAGGCATGAAACCTCTTTTCTGAACATGTTAAATTCAACATGATTTGCTATTATGCATCATTAACTCTGCTTAACTTTGTCTGGGGCACAACCAGTGCATAATCTGATCTTACCTTTTGCTTCACATAGGTTGGGTTGCTTTGATTCAGTTCACAATGAGATATATTATCTTGAACTATGAAGGTAGAATTGGTTGTTTCTTCCCAGATCCTCTTGTATACATATTGCTGCTTCAGAGGAGTGGTCAAAGAATAGGCAAAAATATATAAGGAAATGGCAGGCTCCAGTAACAAGGTTTTCTTCATTCTTGGAGTTTTGCTTTAATCGTAATTTAGGAAGAAAACAATAGGTTAGCCTTTTCAAAGGAAGAGAATTCATGCAAGCCTTACAATTCTTTCACCGATCATTAACCAAATAATGGAAAAGTTGGCAGGTGATTTATTTTGTGTTCCTTAATTCAAAGGGCTTACTGGGAAATCATGAACAATTCAAAAGTCATGTTCTGAGCATGCTGTACTCACCTGGCTTACCTGTTACATTATACATAATGCATTCTACCAAATACATTTGATAGTGCATGCTGTACTTTTTAAAGCTAATTTTACTTTCTACTGAGGTATTTTCATTTTCAGCTTTTCAGTTTCTTTTTCTGCCATTAGAAGCTGGTTAGCTATAATGAGACTCAAGGGAAAAGGAAAATAATGAACAACTTTTTATTTGTAAGCAATGCAATGCAATGATTCAATGGGCTCTACTGAACATGTTCTACAATCTTGTCTTAGGCATCTTCTGGACACTCTCTGAAGAAGAGTTTGTCGCTTTCTAATTTTTAAATGCCAGTGTATTGAGAAGTTGTTTTTTAAAAATATTGGAGTGTAACTTTGGAAAAAGGGGCAGTATACAGTGGCAATGATGAAGACATAGGATGAAAAGGCTGGACATTTCAATTCTTCTCTCTCAGAAGCCTTAGCTCCACCTGTCTTTCTTTAATCAGCTAACTTTTAGAGCAGTGGTCTCCAAACTTTCTTGCACCAGCGATCAGTTTCGGAAGAAAAATGGTTTTCCACAGGCTGGGGAAGATTTCACACGTATCTAGATCCTGAGCATGTGCAGCAGGTGTGAAAATGTAGCTTTGCTAGCTTGCCTGCCTTGTTTTAGAGAGCATTCCAATGAGCAATTCCTCACTAGTCCTAGTGCGAAATGTAGGGTTCTTACACTGAGTTAACACTCAGAATTTTAATAAACTGACAGATTATGCTATCACATTGATGTTGCTTCCTACTTTCTCCATGATTATATGTCTTAACCTGATCTTTCAGATCTTCCAACAGTTAGAGAGAGAGAGAGAATAAGTACTGCAACTCTACAGCACCCTTAAAAACCATGTGACACCTCATGAATACAACTAATAATTTCAGTGGGTTTAGGCTGTGGCAATGCTCTCACATTTCCTGTGCAAGGCTGACCAAGTTTTTTTTTTAAATGTAACAAATCCTTCTAAATTGCCACCTGGAGGCCTAGATCCATCATTTCAGAAATTCTACTGAATAAGATAAAGAGCTAAAATATGCATACCTATGTAGCCAAAAGCTAATACATTTACCTTAATCCCACCCCATATCATCACTTCCCCTGGATATGAAGCTTTGTTCTTCTGGTTTATATCTACAAAGTGGTAAGGATTACAGAATATTAAAAATAATTCTCTATTGCTCCCATCTTGCAAAATAAATGTGCAGATTCTGTTTGATAAATTAAGGAAGGTGCTGCACAAATGTGATTTTCTATTTGTTACAAATTTCAAGACAAAGCTTGTTCAGTTTGTGATTGCACAGAGCAATTGCAGCTGGTATGTTTTCATTACAAAAACAGAGTGCTCCAAGTTAAAATATAAAATTCCTACTTTCTCCATGATTATATGTCTTAGCTTGATCTTTCAGGTCTTCCAACAGTTAGAGTTAACACAATCATTTTTAGGATTATAAAGTGTAGAATTTGGAATTTGGCATACCGCAGAGATGTAAATATTGGTGGTTTTCAGTTCCACCTTCAGTTTTGCACAAACAGCAAATCAGTAAGTGCAAACTCATCTTGCCTCTTACACTCTGTAAAATTTAAGAGAAGTTGTAAAAATATCTTTTGGAGAAGCATATTTTAATGTCTGGCAGCTACCTATATGGATATTGCAGTAGCAATGTTATTCTGCTAGGTTCTCAATTAGTTATAGTATTGTAATCTGAAAATCTGGTATATCAAGCAGTATATAAGTCATTAAAATACATTAGTGAATTAAGTCCATATTACAGCATACAGGGCTTTCTGCTATTCTTTAGCAGAAATTGGTTTTCATAGTATAATGTGAATAGTTCTGATGATAGGCATGATTCCCACAATATATTGACAATGTCATGAAATGTTTGTGAAACATTCAAAAATGGATTTTTGAGACCAGGCATGATATTTGGTCTTCCAAAGTGTTACATACTGATCAATGGATAAGAAACATACACAATTATTAGTTCAGTGACATTTTTCTTCAGAGCATATTCACTACAATGAAACGTGGGACTCAAAACCACAATATCTTATTGGGCAAAGTAAAAAATATGGCAAGGCACAGTAGATAGGCAAGGATTTTAATTCCCAATTATTTAATAAAAAACAGCAATAACTTATATCACAGAAATTGCAAGTATCCAGGATTGGGATTCTCAGTAGTATGCCTTAGGATTTGTCACTTGGTAGTGACAAATTCCTAAACCGTGAATTTTTAAAACCTAAGTATATTTTGATTGCTTTTCTCCAATTAATAGATTTAGGGATCTTAACAAACTTGTGAAATTCTGCTATATTTGAAGATTTCTCTGTGCAATGCTTTTGATGTCTATTGAAGTGTTTTTCTTTCCTCAAACCTGCACTTGATATTTAATATTATATTGTTTTCTATACTCTCTAGGAATAATTGTACTAATGAGCAACCTAAATTATTTTAAAACAATAAACAAACACAAATCTGATGTTTATCTACCATAGTAGAGGGTTGCTTTTTTTGGAACAGGAGCAGCAAGTAATAGCACAACTCAATGTAAACATTGGCTCCTTAGTAATCTATTACATGTCAAGATGTTTTGCACAGAAATTCTACCGAAAGTAGTTCATTCCAGGAAGTATAAACGTATAAAATACTTGTTCTTTTATAGCTTCATCCAAGCAGGGTTTTTCTCAATAAACAGGTACATGTACAATACTGTAAAAATGGAAGGTGCTATGAAGTTAAAGGAAATTTGGGCATCTTTACATATTCTGTTATCTTCACAAGACATACAGCTCTTACGCAACTATTTCAAGAAGCATAGAATGTGTCAAGTCAGTGAAGGGAGAGCCTTAAGCTACCTCTGAGCCTGAAATAACCTTTTACAAAAATCCCTTGCAAACAACCAGCGCTTTGGGTTGTCAGATCCCAAAACTTTCCTGCATTAGACACAGCAGTCTAATGCAATTTTCTTATTTCTTATTTCTGGGAGTTGAAGTCCCCCCATCTTCAAGCTACCAAGGTTGAGAAACACTGGTCTAATGGATCGGCTTTGAGAAAACAAAGCGGCCACCGCTTCCCACCCGAACATAGACGCTTACACACGAAAACAACAAACCCACAACTTTAAAACACTTCGGAATTTTAAATTAAAATCCAGATCCATGCATGAGTGCAGCCGTCGTAGTTTAAATGGGGGGGGGGAGAGAAAATGAAAGGAGAAATGTGGCTAATTCTCTGTTTCATGCATTTTCCCGGAACGTACATAAAAAAACATTTCCCAGTGTTTTTTTAAACATTGCATACGTTGCCAATAAACCCTTATCTTGTCCAGGCGCTCAAGAACGTAGCACAAGCACATAGGTAAGCAAGCAAATCCGCACTATTGTCCGGCGGTTCTCCTTTCCAACCCCAGCCTCTCACCTCCGAAAAGGCGATTCCAAGCGCTTGGGCGCTTTGGTGCAGTTCAAAGAAGTCCGAGCGGTCCCGAGCCGGGAGAAGATGCACCTCGGCTGCTAAAGAAACTTATTGTAGCCGGCGAACGGCAGGTTCCTCGCCGGCTCTACTTCCAAGGCTGGTTCACCGGGTCACCACTAGGGGAGCTGGAGGGCGAGGAGGACAGCGATTGCTTCATTCGGATATCACTCTATCTGTGGGCGGGGCCTCCCTTCGGACCGAGCGACTGACCTTTCTCCTGCGCGTGACGCGTGACGCGGCTTCTCGAGTTTCTGCGGCTGCGCTCACCTCCGGGGAGGAGGGGGGAGGGAGAGGAGACGGTTGAAAGGGAGGGAGCGCGAGTCCTTAAATGCCTTCCTCCTCAACCTGCATCCAAAGAGGCGATCCTGGGTGGGGAGTTATGTGATTTGTAATCCAGCGAGTGGGGTGTGTGGGTGTGGGAACTGCTGCAGACGAGTGCAGCTTTGCAAGGAAATGTCTATGGAGATTCTCAGTCATTCAGGTCGTGGTTGTCCCAAAGGTGCTTTTTTTTCCCAAGGGGGAAAAACCGGACTTTCTGGTTTTTCTTCGAAGATGTTTCGCTGCGGAAGCATGGATGAGAAGTGAAACGTTTTCAAAGAAAAACCAGAAAGTCCCTTCAAAAAGCACCTTTGGGACTTTGCATGGAAAGTTGCTGGTGTCAAATTCCCCTTTGGCGTGTAGATCAGTGGTGAAATCCAAATTTTTTTTACTACCGGTTCTGTGGGTGTGGCTTGGTAGGTGTGGTAAGGGAAGGATATTGCAAAATCTCCATTCCCATCCCACTCCAGGGGAAGGATACGGCAAAATCTCCATTCCCACCCCGCTCTGGGACCAGCCAGAGGTGGTATTTGCTGATTCTCCGAACTACTCAAAATTTCCGCTACCGGTTCTCTGAACTGTTTAAAATTTCCAGTTCTCCAGAACTGGTCAGAAGCTGCTGGATTTCACCCCTGATGTAGATGTTAAGTTCACACCTTGCATTAAGATTTTATTTATTGCTGTATTTATTTCCCACCGGTTGTATAGACTGGTTGACTTACCAGTGATTTGAGGTTCAGGGTGATTGGTGCCTCCAATGACAATAAATCCTGGACGTTGAGATTGTGCATTGGGAAAACGCAAACGTTGTGGTTTATAAACTATGCTTTATAGTTAACCATTATATGTGTGAACAAATTATCATTTATTCAACAATATGCATGGATTGGCTTGTTAATCACTGGGTTGACACATCACCTGTCAAGAGCAGATTACTTTATGCTGAAACATGATGTCTGAAGACAATGTTCCTTTAAAGATGATTTCTTCACTTAGGAATCCAGCAAGAGCTTCTGCACCAGATCATTTTCTGCTGTTTTTCCCACATGGAAGTCCTTAAGAAATAACCAGAATACTGTATGGCTGCCCCTTGCTATTTTTTTGTTGAAAAGGTTTGCAACTGGCTTAGCACTAGACAAATAGATCAACGTTTTGCTGACCAAATTTGAAAGGCTTGTAACACAAAGCTTCAGAATCCCCTGTTAGCGCTTGCTTATAAATTGTTAGTGAAATATAATTTGAACAAGTCAGAGAATTGTGTGATTAAATAACTGGGAAATGAAGTACCTTGTCTACAGTAATTAATGGGAGGGTAGCAGCTCAAGATCCACCAGATTCAAAGTGGCCTGTAATCTATTTTAGAATCACTCATTAATAGACAAATGTAGAAACAGAACTAATAATAAATGGCAGACAATGTGAAAGCTAAATGCCCAGCAGTAATAATATTGAAGATTAAAAACCTGTTTGTATACTATTTGTACTATAGTGCCAAAATATGAGAGCCTTAATAGGTTGAACTGAATGTAGGCCGAGATTCAAAATCCTCTTAGACAATAGGAGTTAATTATGTGATTTTGGAGAATTCTCTGCCAGAGATTTCACATTGTTGGTACCAGGTGTTTTAGGCTTCCCTTAGGCATGAAAACCAGCTTGGTGACTGGGCTAATCACTCTCAGCCCAACCCACTTCATAGGGTTGTTGAGAAAAAAGGAGCAGGAAGGAGTACAGAGAGTCCTTGACTTACAACAGTTTGTTTAGTGGTGGTTCAAAGTTACAACAGCACTGAAAAATGTGACTTATGGCCATTTTTCACAGTTACAACCTTTGCAGCATGCCCATGATCATGTGATCAAAATTCAGATTATTATCTTTATTCATTAAACATGATGTATCACAAATATCATTGACTGGCTCTGATGGTTGATACAGGTTGCTGCCAGCATCTTAGGTTTCAACTAGGTATCTTCTTAAAAATGTATGTTGTTCTGAGTAGTGCAGTCTTTTGCAGTTCCACTGGTGTTATTGCAGGAAGCTGCAATTTTTTGATGTACTTTGTAAAATTCTTGGACATGGTGCCAAGTGCCCCGATGACAATGGGTATCACTGTCACATGTTTCATCCATAATCGCGTAGTTTCGATGACCAGGTCACGATATTTCGTGATTTTTTCCCGTTCTTTTTCTTCGAGTCTGGCATCTTCTGGTACAGGGATATCAATAAATTGTACTCTTTGGTTTTTGACAACTGTTAATATCTGGTGTGTTGTGTTCCAAATGACGATCTGTCTGTATTCGAAAGTCCCACAAGATCTTCACCTTCTTATTTTTAACAATTTTTTCCACTTTATGTTTCCATGACTTTTCAGATACAGATAAGTCATATTTTTTACATAATGTCCAGTGGATTAATTTAGCAACTTGTCTAGCTTTGTAATCAGTTTGTGTGATTTTGCTGCACTCGCATATTAAATGTGAAACAGTTTCAACTTTGTCACTGCAAAGTCAGCAGTTTGGATTGTCAGTAGATTTTGTATTTTTGCTTTCATGGCATTAGTTTGTAGTGCTTGTTCTTGAGCAGCAAGTATTAAACCTTCCGTTTCTTTCTTGATGGTTCCCATCTTAAGCCATGTCCATGTCAAGTTGTTATCACATTTTCCTTCAATGTTTTTTAAGTGCTGTCCATGCAAAGCTTTGGTTTTCCATCTATTTAACAGCTGTTTTTCCTTATATTCTGTCTTTGTTTTTGTTGTTTTAATAATGTTCTCCATTTTCACAGCCAGCAGCAATTTTTCTGTACTTTGGTTCACATAGTCATTCAAACTTCATTTTTCTTCTTCTACAGTTTGATGGATTTGCAATAGCCCTCTGCCCCCTATTCTTCTTGGAGGGAACAACCTGTTGATGTAACTTCGTGGGTGTAAAGCATGGAACATATTCAATAGTTTACATGTTTTCCAGTCACGTTTTCCAGTTCAGCCACAGTCCAGTTGATGATTCCAGCTGACTAGCGTATCACTGGATTAATTTAGCAAATCGGTCATGTCTAGCTTTGTAATCAGTTTGCACGATTTTGCTGCACTCACATATTAAATGTGAAACAGTTGTTGTTGTTCTTATTATTGGAAGAAAGCATCCCATGTTTACTGTTTCGTTCTAGAGGAAAAGTGGAATATAAATCTAGCAGCAGCAACAACAGTGTTATCTGTTGAAAGGTAGTTCTGGGTTAATGAAACTTTAATCTGTCGCTGGAATGTATTTTAATAGCTAAAATAATGTTTTCTGTCAGAAGAGGGAGAAGCGAAATTGCTTCATCTATAGGGAAGCAGACAGAGCTCTTAATATTTTTAATATTGCAGTTAACAATTATGAATGTTTTTTTAATAGAAAAGTGAATTGTATAAAAAGATCTGTGTGAAAACTAGCCCTGAAAATAATCCAAACAGTTTGTAATTCCAGAGGATTTACAAAACAAATACTTTTACACAAACACAGCACTGAGTTCATTTAGATTAATACCCAGGTAACAGAACACAGAAGTTCCTTTTTAAAACTACAAAGTTCAGTCAATCGTTTTTGTATGCATTGTTACGAAACAAGATATCTCTGAGTGTTCTTTGTTTTTTAAGTGAGCAAAATATATTACAACAAAATCTGAATGGTGTTGAAACTAGTTTTATGATCTTTGGAGGTCATTTCTTTCCTCATATTTATGTTCTCTACATGCTGAGTAGATTATTCTGGATGCAACTTGAAAGTTCCTCCAAATTAGGAACAAATCAACTATTTTCTGTCAGCCAACAGTTGCTGTTGTTTTTTACAGTTTATAGTTTTGTACAGGATACCTTTTCTAATTGCTCTATGATTTTAGGAGCACTATATTTTCCTTTCCTTTATCACTGAATATTTTTTCCTATTACTATTTTATACATCAAATTTATACCATCACATATCTCACAAGAAGTGACAGTGGGAGGCAGACAACAAAGAAAAAACAAAAAGTCCATTAATATTAAATAGTTTAAAAGAATGCAGCACACAAGAGATGAGATTAGCAAGGGAGCCACGGGTCCACTGAGACCCCAAGTCTGATGACAAAGCCAGGGATTGAGGGACTTCTGGAAAATAAAGAGAGATGAAGCTGACCTCATCCTTTTCCTTTTTTAAAAAATAAAATTTATTTATTGCTTTTAACATTGATTTCTTTCTAAGGAAGGGAAGGCTATTTTCCCTATTCACTTACTTCAGAGGTGTAAGCTTAGACGTGCCACTATAGAATTGATTGAAAAGATCTTTTTCTTGCTATTTGTCAGTAATCCAAAAAGGCTGTGGAATCAATTTCTGTCCCACGTGTCAGTATTAGCAAAGAGGACACTGGATAAATATTTATTCAATCAAAGTTATATGGTTGCGGATCTTACAAATGTGATTCTGGGCAGCTAGCAATGGGTGTGGGTGTGTGAGAGAGAGAAAAGAGAGACAGACAGACAGACAGACAGTGTGGTGTGTGTGTATCTGTTCTGACCTAGACTTCCCAAGAGCATGAAGCAGACTCCTTGTCCCAACAAAAAACCCTTTTTATTAGGTTACTGTGAATTCCTCTCATTCACATCCAGCAAAGTCTTTCAAGGGAGAATTTACAGTCACAGACCTTATCTGGCTTGGAGAGCGGCCAAGCTGATATCTTCAAAACTTGGCAAGAAGTGTCTGAGAGTCACAAACCAATTAAGCGAACTAATTGTCTCCTGCAAACTCTCCTCCCTTTTTGCTCCTCTTTATTCCCTATGGGAGGGGCCATTCACCGTCCACCTGTGGCTTTACTCCTGAGTCGACTCTTGTTCCTTAGCTGTTCCCTTCCCCTGGCAGTTCTGCGCATGCGCACACTGGGAACAGGCTCCAGTTGTTTTTCTGCCCCACTGATGTCCGACTCTGAAGGCAGCTGACAACTGTCAGACGGCCCTGGCCCCATCTCTGCCTCCGATGCAGAGCACTCATCAGAGCCTTCCCCAGACTCCAGGACTGGCCCATGTTCCTCTCCAATCTCCTCACTGTCAGAGTCTGCCACCAGCTCCACTGGCTGCTGGCGGGCCACAACAGTATCAGTAAAAGCAGAAAAACCAACAGTGGTTGACAAAAACAAACCAAGAAACACTAAACAGTAAGAATAATATGGGTCATTTAACTTTGGACCTCAAGCCATGGAACACATCCCTAATTTCAGCACTTTGGCTCTGATTCTGCTAGCCTTTTACAGTCTAATGTTTGGGACACGGTGTTCCAGAGAATAGGCACTGCAACAGAAATAGTCCATTTTCTAGCTCCCATTAGATTATAATCTTTACTGTAACTGAGGGAACCAGAGTGTGCCTCTCCTGGCAGAACCAAATGGGTAGAAAAAGCTGGGGAAAGGTGTTCTTGCAAATAACTCCACCTATGCCACGAAGGGCCAGCATATTCAATTCAATTTAGAAGCACACTAGAGCCAGTGCAGCTCACAGAGCACAAGTAAGATGGGCCTACCATATATCGCTCTGTTGCTGATTCTGAGCTTCTCATAGCTCCTGGATGGTCTTTAAGAGCATTGGAGCACGTTGCAGTAATCTTTGTAGGAGTTGACTAAGGTATGAGTGATCATGAACAGTGCGTCCTAGTCCAGGAAAAGGTGCAGCTGGCACACAAAACAATGTTGTGCAGTAGCTGCAAGTGATGCTACTCTTTGGAACAGGAGCTATAATCCCAAGAAACCCACCCCTCCATCTTAGTGCAAGCCCATGCATAATGAAAGATAGAAAAATACTGGATTCAGGGGCCCCTAAAATTCAAAGCCGTTCAGTCCTGTCAGAGTTGAGTTGAGGCCTCTTCCTTCTCATCCAAACCTTCATAGCTTTCAGCCACCACTTTGTCATCTGGTTGACCCTGATGGAGATGTAGAACATGTCTCATACTGATGAATGACCTCATGCAATAGCTTCATGTAGACATCTGTTAAATAGTGGAGAGAATATCAATCTCTGAAGAAGCACAGAGAAAGGGCCACCCATCTCACTAAAGATAAGTGGTAGTCACAAAAAATACCAATCAGCTTTCCAAGGCAAGAAAAACCTGGAGATTTTTAGAAGAGGAGACATTTAATCTTTGACCCTATGGGCTCAGGCCAACCGCCACACAATTACTTCTAACGAACTAACTAACTTTCTCTTTTCTTTGACTCATGTCTGTTTGTTTATTGGTTAACTATTACATTCGTGTCTACCTATTGTAATGTTTAATACCCATAATTTACAAGGTTAGTCATCATTGACATTTACAAAACCAATAATATAGTTTGGTTCTGTTAAGAAATTATTTTTTTACACAGGTTTCACAACTGACAAAGTGAAAAACAACTAGACATTGTACGTACATAGAACCATTTAATCATCAAATTTAAGAATGTCAAGGTACCATCTTGGAGAGAACAACTCAGGCTCTTCCTGAAAATTTTCCACTTGAAAGGAGCGCATATTATCCTTGTATCTTATAAAGTTTTGATAGCTCAGATCTTGTGTCAACAATTCAAGACTGGGATTTTAGAGACATTAACTTCCTTGAAGCTATTTGGTCTTAGTTCTTTATGACTCTTCATGCAGTGCCAACATGCAGTAATACTGCTGTACTTTATTACAGATGAGTTTACTCTTTCTGAAAGCTAGACTTTGGTATCATCATTTTAACCTTTTGTTACAGTGAGCTTTTCCCTCAATCGGTCTGTTCTTAAAGATTCCTTTTAGTCAACCTGGATTTATTTTTTAAAGTTACTGGTAAGCTTTACTTCTTAGGACCATCATTGGAGAAGCTTTGTATACTAGGCTTTGAAAATGCCAGAAGGATCCTTAAGTACCATATTTGGGATGTGAGTCTTCAAAACAGTCTGTTTCCCAGCCTTGCAGCATGTGGGAATTTTAGATGTGCCAAGATGCTTACCCCATCCATCACAGTCCTGAAAGTCTGCCATACTTCATTCAAATCAGGTTGGATGTGTTGCCTTCTGCTATCTTTTGGGTGGCATCAGAAAAATATCCCCCTTTCTCAGCATATATTCCTGCAGATGGGCAGAGTCAGTACAGCACTTAAGCCTTTACAGGAAATCCTGGTAATTTGATTTATTCTATCCTCTATTCTATCTATCCAGAAAGACAGTGCACCCAGGATTTGCCAGCTGGCCACCATTTGCCACTGCAATGCCACCCATGCTCCTTCAGCAATGTCTATTGTGCCATAAATTTAATTGTTCTTTAATAAATTCCTATTAGAATCTTGCATACGGGAAAAGAGTATTTTTTTTTTTAGTGAGAGATTAAAACAGAAAAAGATTCCCATTTCAATGGGATAAATTGGGAGGTGTGAGTTTTACTTTTAGGCAGCAAAGGTTTCGCCTAAATTCTGTCCATCAAGTGAGAGAATTTCTAGAAAAAAATTAAAGAGTAATTGGAGGAGTTTCAAATGGGGTGAAAACAGATGAGACTACAAAAACTTCACAGGTACAACAGGAAACTGAAAAGATGATACATGATACTATATGTACAGATATACAGGTATAGGTATATACTTACATAAATATATATATATATATATATATATATATATATATATATATATATA
>WNWU01000016.1:5012963-5039332 GCA_012654045.1 Ptyas mucosa
ATATATATATATATATATATATATATATATATATATATATATATACAGAGAGAGAGACATACACAGAGAGAGAGACACACATACACGTGTATACTGTATTTCCCTGAAAATAAGACCCTGTCCTATATTTTTTTAAACCCTGAAATAAGCACTTGGCCTTATTGCCATGCGCTCAAAAGCCCGATTGGGCTTATTATCAGGGGATGTCTTATTTTGGGGGAAACGGTATATGTATATGTGTGTATAGGTATATACCTACAGGTATAGACTTTTCTTAATTTTTTGCTTGATTATGATTACAAATGCTTAATGTGAAATATAAATGGAGCAAATGCTCCTCCAAACAGTCATCGTTTGAAAAAGGTATTATTTGCCTACAAGAGACACACATTAGATAAAGGGACATAAAATATTTGTTGTTTGTTTGTTTGTTTCAGATAATGCCTGTATTGGCAACTGATGCACATTTAAACAGTGGCAAAAGATAATCTAAAATGAATATAAGGTGTTAAAAATGCAAAGGAAAGCGGGAGGTTGGGTTTACTTGTGTTGAATTTGTATTTTGCAGCTTGCTCTTTGGTTTGGATGAAAGAAAGAGTGTGTGTTGTTGAGAAATAGAAGGCTTCGGAGTTAGAAGAACATGACCTGAAATTTAGGTAGCATCAGTATCTTTGGTACAAACAAAGCCAAAGTTAATTTGGAATTTAAAATCATGTTAGAAGTGTTATATTGAGAACTTGATACAGATAAAAATTAGGTTATGCTTGAAAACCTAGAGCCTTAAAAACAAAGAGCCTTTGTGGCTCTCAGAAGAACAAGAATAAGAAACACAAGAAGCATTTTACAGTTGAGAAATGACAGGTAAACACAATTTATCATAAGAATAAATTGCTAGAATTTTGTCAAGGGGAATACAAAATAAAATCAAGAGAAGAACTGGAGGCAGAAGAGCAGCTTCTTGGCAGCTCCCTAGGTGGCTCAGTGGCTAAGACGCTGAGCTTGTCGATCAGAAAGGTCAGCAGTTTGACTCCCTAGTATAGGTCTCCTGCATGAGTAGGGTTGGACTAGATGACCTCCAAGGTCCCTTCCAACTCTGTTATTGTTACTTCGAGAGCATAATTTAGCAATACTTTTCTTATTTAGAAAGACAAAAAGAACTTAAAGTTTTGAACATTGTCTGATTAAGTCTGAAATAGAATTGTGCACAATTCTTGCAGATTTAACTTTTGCTTTTTCTTTCTTACTTTATATTAGTTTTTATCTCCCTTTTTAAAAATTATATATGTAATTTATACTATCCTGAAGAAATTTCCTAACAGCAAGTATTACTCCCATTGTCCCATCTCTTGTCTATCCATTTTCTGATATATCCTTCTGGGTTTTCCAGCTTTATGCTTCTACATGGACTATCACACCATGTGTTGTGACCCCGGCCCTGGAGGCTGATTTATCTTCACATGCTGATTCAAAGGATGATATGGAGGAGGAGGAAGCTGTCATGAGCTATGTGCTGGAGGGGCTGTCTTCACTGGTGAGTCAGCAAGAACTGACAGTTGCTGACGTGCCTATGGACCCCAGCCAAATTGAGGAGGAAACAGAGGCCGGTAACGACGAGGGGGAGATGTAGGAGACGTCATAGAGAACAGCTATTGCCACATCCTAAGGAGACGTAGGGCCACACCCTACAAATTATAAAAGGGGTGTGACTGGCTGGAAAGGCATGGTGAACAATTTGTTGGCGTTTTGGATGCAGTGGAGTTACAACTGTTAGTTTGGAGTTTTTGACAAGAGTCTGCATTCCGGCATTAGCCTGCTGGCTCTCTGCCAAGACCTTTGGAACATTGCCTGGTAACTATTGGACTGATATATGCTTTAGAAGAGAACTATTTATTAAAGGGCCAGCTTCAGTTTCTCTAGCCTGCGTTTGTTACTGCCAGGCTATTTGAGCCTCTGCAAGGCCACTCGTGGGAGGGGACAGAACACCATGGAGATGAGTGAAGACTTTATAAGCCCCATCCCGCTCTGCCATTTTTCAACCACTATGGAAGGGGAAAAAAGGATTATCTGTTCTTAGGAAAGCTCCGTATTTGTTGGACTTCTCCAAAACTTTACCCTAGATTTGGGAAGGGACAATTCATCTGTGTCTCTTTAGCTCTAAAATGAACACATCTAGGGTCAGAGTATTAACTGCGTTAGAGTGCTCACATAGCAAACTCTTCTCTGAACTCAATTGAATTTATTGTCAGAACAGGGTGTGTATTAAAATTTGCTCTCTAATGCAGGGCTGTCAAAGTCGCGGCCCATGGACCGGATGTGTCACACAGTGGCCACCCCCACACCTGGTGTAGCAAAGGGGAAAAAAGTTCTGATACATCACGTGACTCCGCCATGACACCGTGAGTTTGACACCCCTGCTCTAATGTATGCATATTCAATTGAAACCACGTTTTTTTAAAGAAATTCTTCTGTTTTTTAATTTCTTTTCTTACATTTATTAACTTCTTCTCCCAAGGGAAGAAATCAGCAGAAGCAAGAGGGGAAGTCACACAAATTGTTTAAACAAATGTATCATAGACATCTGATTGCAGGGATCTGGTTATAACTGCTGGATCTGGTGATATTTGAAGTGTGACAGGTGATTTTTTTTTTAAAAGGCGCTGTGAACATTTAATTCATTTTTTATCATAATGCTTCCTATCACTTTCTCTTTTCAACGTTATTAAAGCATTCTTCAGTAATCTGCAGCTAAACTCGAACAGGGAGGGAGAAATTCTGAAATTCTCCAGAACCACTTGCTAGTCTGCCTTTGAAGTTTTTGCTCGTAGTATCTCTGCTTTTATCCAAGCTGCTCTTGATGCAGTTGTCAACTATCATTTGCACACTAGAGCTTGACAGAGTGATGAGAAGAGATCACAGCTTTTTCCTTTGCAACTGGAATCTATAAATAAGATTGCAGCTGTCTTCTTGACAATAAGCTCTGATTGGCATATCAGTATCCAAGGAAACCTTTTCTCCCCCTTCTAATCCATGCTTTTTTTTTTCTTAAATTGATCCCTTCATCCAAAGGAAAAGTACCTGCCACAGTGAGATCAGTAGCTCTATAAATTGTTTAAACAAACAAATATCACAGTCATCTGATTGCATCGATCTAAATGTAAGTGATGGATCTGGCACTTTGAATTAAATTTATGTTAAACAACTCCTCTTTAGTTTCCATTCAAGCACAGACTACAAGTCCTATGTCATACAACATGTGAAACCGTCATCTAGGATGCATCAGTTATTCTTAAAGCCCATTCTTAAATTCTACTTAGCATCATCTTAGTGAGATAGCAGCTGCTTAAGATGAATAAATGGATGAATAAAACTAACCTGTTTTTTTTTCTTGCAATATTTTCTATATCATATATTTCTAAAGAGGGGAAATAAAAGAGTTTCAGAAAGTTTAAACTGCAATTGACAATTTGTAATATTAAATCAGTTAAAATGTTGACATGATTGGAAAAGGTGCTTTATGGGTCAGATGCAGGGGTGAAATCCAAAATTTTTCCCTACTGGTTCTGTGGGTGTGGCTTTGTGGACCTGGCAGGGGAAGGATATTGTAAAATCTCCATTCCCACCCCACTCTGGGGCCATCCAGGCATGGTATTTGCTGGTTCTCCAAACTAGATTCTCCAGAACCTGTTAGAACCTGCTGATTTCACCCCTGGTCAGATGGATCCTTAAGATCCCAAAGAAATTTATTGGGAATTTGGGAATAAACTCACATTCCCTCTAACCATTTCGAAAAAGAAACCTCCTCACAAAGTTTCTCAGTTCTCTGGCAATGACACCCCATTCTTTGGGATAACATTTGTAGCAAGATTGGACACACTGAGAGTATGCGGGATCACTCATGAGGGGTTTCAAGGAATGTGTCAAAAAAGTCAAAATGGCAAATACTATTGTGCAATCAATCACAACCTTCCTTAAAAAAAACCCCTCTCTTTATTAAATTTCAGAGTCAAATATTAAAATACAAACCAACATAAAAAAAGGGAAAGGCAATAGCAAAACAAATTAAAAGTGACAAAATATACATCAAACAGTTTTGTACCAAAAATGACCTCTGACTTTCTTTTTTTAGTCCAGAGATAATACAAATACAACAATCTTTCTCTAACTTTAAACAAATAACACCTATGTTTAAACTACCTTAAAATATTAGTAATCAACATTCCAAAATACCAATATTCACATGTTCAATTTTAATCTAACACATCATAAATTGTCAAATGTAAATAACCTTATATTTAAAAAGCTGGAATATTTCTCCAATCCAATCCAATCCAATCCAACCCAATCTAATCCTCAAATGTCAAAAGTCAAAAGATGATTTTTCTCCTTGTCTTGTAAGAAATCTAACAGAAGCCTCCAAGTTGCAAGAAACTTAGTCAAGTTATTGTCTCTAAGCAGAGCAGTCAATTTTGCCATCTAATTCCAATGGATTTCAAGATCCATTTTTCCATTTTGGGTATACCGTATATTCCTCTTTCCGTCAAACATAAAAAAAGGTGAGGCTTCAGTCTTGCAATTGCATCCATCATCTTGAGTGTTTGGATCCCTCTGTCGACATCCTACAGACAATTATTAATACTTTCTCTCCCTTTTGAGATAACATAATGCCCAAACAATATTTTTTTAAAAATCCTGTTCAAACCAAGAAAAAGCCAAAAATCTTAGTTCTACTCAGCTTCGCTGCATCATTACCTAGAAGGTGTGTCCTCATCCCACCTGGCTAACTTATATTAATATTATTAAAAAGGGGATGCAAGCTTTCTTGTTAAACAGGAAGCTTCATTACACAGAATTATTTATCATAGCCACCCTAACATTAGCTTGGCAAAATATGTAAATTATTCATAGATCTTATCCCTCTACAGCTTCATAAATATTTTATAGCTCAAGCACTTTTGCATTTGCATAAAATATTTTCTTGGAGAAAGTAGGGATCTGGGGTTATAAAGTCATTAACACTATATTGTAAAATATGTTGTCTGGAGGGTCTGGCCCGCTTCTTAAATGCTTTTAATCTGTTGGGATAGTGACAACAGTGCCAGATGTGAAACTGGGAATGGTGACAAACCTGGGGATTATGAGATGCAATCGGAGCCCTTGATTCTTAATAAACTGAAAATCTTGAGAGAGAAAAGAAAAAGAAAATGTAATTACCAGCCATATTGAGAAGACCCTTTTAAAAATATCTTTTGGATTCCGTGCCTAGCACAAAAAGACATGAATCACCACAGCAGGATGCAAGAACTGGGGAAGTAGCTCTAACAAGATTGCTTCCGTAATTTGAGTTTCTTAATGAAGCAGATCAGCTTCCAAAGAATCTGTAGGAAACTGATAATGGCTTCTTTAAGTTTAGGCACGTTAAGGGGAAAAAAGGTCAAACAAAGCCAGAGTGTTATTCACAGCATTTCTTTGGCTCAGCTTTCTCCTGGTACCTTTCATGGGTTAGAGCTCCAACTGCTAGAATCCACCAGATTGATTTAGATTAGATTTAGATTTTATTTAATTTTTATACTGCCCTTCTCCAGCTGGACTCAGGGTGGTGAACAGCCAAAATAAAACAGAGCATACAAAATTTAAAAAACAATTTAAAATAATTAAATAGTCTTGGCCCACAATTTAAAACAACCCAGTTAAAACCAATTTACAATTTAAAACCAGAACAGTAGGGTCAAGTCAGGCCGGCTAGATAAAATAAATGTGTTTTCAGGGCTCGACGGAAAGCCCGGAGGTCAGGTATCGTGCGTATCTCTGGGGGTAGGTCATTCCAAAGGGCGGGTGCCGCCACAGAGAAGGCTCTCCCTCTGGGGGTCGCCAGCCGGCATTGTCTGGCGGACGGCACCCTAAGGAGGCCCTCTCTGTGCGAACGTACTGGCCGGTGGGAGGCTATTGGTAGCAAAAGGCGGTCTTGTAAGTACCCTGGCCCTAAGCCATGGAGCGCTTTAAAGGTGGTCACCAACACCTTGAAGCGCACCCCGAAGACCACAGGAAGCCAGTGCAGCTCGTGCAGGAGAAGTGTCACATGGGACCGTCCCATTGCTCCCATAATCCCCCGCGCAGCCGCGTTCTGGACCAACTGGAGCCTCCGGATGCACCCCAAGGGGAGCCCCATGTAGAGAGCATTACAGTAGTCCAGGCGGGAGATGACGAGTGCCTGAGTGACTGTGCGTAGGGAGTCCCGATCCAGAAAGGGACGCAATTGGCGTATCAGGCGAACCTGATTGAGATTGAGTGGGAATTTGGGGGATTCTAATCCCAACCCATATAAAAAGGTATAAAATTGGCACATTTAGATCTTGTGGTTCCATAGCCCTTAAAAGCCTTGTACAACAAAGAGTTGGCAATGCTGTTGTTTACTGCTTTAATGGTCAGCTCAAGAACACAAGCATATTTGTAAACAACTTTATACTTATAAAGTTACTCATTTTTATAAATGTATATAATTTCTGAACAGCTTTGGAAAGCAGAAGGAAGGGGAGGGCTTGCCAACTAAAAAAAATTACAGTACAAATAAAAATATTGCAAAATAAACTTCTGATTGAAGCTACCATGCATGTGATATATTCCTCAGACCAAATGTGGTTTACAGATAAGCCAGAAAAATACTGGCTTTTTTGTGTTTTATTTTTCCCCCCTACAGAATAAAACTGTGAACTAACTGTCTATATGTTGGTTATCTGTGGTAGGAGCCCTCAATCTTATTCCAGATTTACGCCCCTCAATATCTCTCAATTTTGGATATCTTGCCTAGGTCTATATAGAAATAAATCAATTACATCTGGAAAGACAAAATTTATTTAGCCCTGTCTTGAAGTACTTTATTTACTGCTTCATTCATTTTCATAGTCCAGAGCAGGGGTATCAAACTCAATTTCAGTCCCTCGGGGGGCTGGGGTGAGTGTGGCCAGGGTGGGCATGGCCAGCTTGATTTCACTTGTGAGGGCCAGTGGTGCCTCTGCCAGAGAAAACGGAGGTTGGGAGCCCATTTTGTCTGGTAAGAGGCACCACAGACTGATCTTTCACTCTTTCCAGGGTGGGCTGGAAATCTAAGCACCCTGCGGGCCAGAATCTCGGCTCCAGGCCTTGAGTTTGACACCTCTGGTCCAGAGAAACCATCAGTGCTGGCAAATATTCCTTCATTCATGCATTGAAAAAGCTTCTGACCATGGTCCCTGGATCTTCTCCCCAAGGTACCATTGTTGACTTTAAGGTTTGCTCTGGCTCTGCTTTAAATGAAGTCAAATTGCAGATGCTAGAGATGTTAGATCATCAAATAGATTTACTTTTACGCTATGGAAAGCTGCTTCTTCTGCTTTTTGTATGGAAACCCCAAGATCAGGGTTGTCTTGTTTTATTTATCTGATGGGCTATTGGACATTTCAGACTTACATAATTATTTTCTTATCTTTTCTTCAAAACAGCTTTACTGCTCACCAAATTTCTGAACACCCGTAACTTTCATGTACTGTATAGAAGACATAACATGGAAGACTGAACTTCACATTAATATATTTGCGTCCAACTCTTTGAGTCATAAATGTTCAAATTTTTATCCTGGGATTATCTTGGAGGTGTATTTCATTTTTCTCTGCATTTCAAAGTAAACATGCACCAACAGACAAGACTGAATCCCTTGTGCATCTATTTCCTTTAATGATGTAATTTATTTGATTTTGTGGGATGCATTGGTTTTCCTGCACACTAAACACGTAATGTCCTGGCATTCGTTCCAAAAAGGCTCCAGTTGAATTTCCGAGAAGTTACTCCACAAACAAATGGTAAATAAAAAATGTATCTGACAATTTGATTTGTCCTTCTCATAACTCCCTCGCCCCTGTTTTTCTAACCTGGATATCCTTACTTTTTCCTTTGCTCCCACCCAAGTTTACAAAAACATCTTATTTCTACTTGCTAGATTTTAAAGAATTCAGAATTGCTTGGCTGAAGCTTCTGCAAGTTTTTGGTTTCTTTAAAAGAAAAACTTTGTGTGACTTATGGGATGTATCAAAATCCGTTCGGCAGGGCTGCCTTTCACATTACGTGCCTGTTGTGCCGAAGCAAAAAGAATATTGGACGTGCTTCTTCCTGGCTGAGGGCAGCAGGACGCGGTGGGATTCTGTTTCAGTATTTCTGTGGATATGACTCTGCTTGCTTGCACATACGGCAGCCCAGTCACAGTAGTGGGCAGCACGTATCCCCTGCACAGGAAGTTTTGGTTTTGCCAAGGAAAACTGTGTTGTGTAAATGGAGGTGGGGGGGGGGGGCGGAGAGAGAGAAATGGGTATCTGTCTTTGCATAGTCCCAGGATGAGATGTATGTCTCCACAGGGACATTGATAGGGTTGTATGACAGGGCACCAACTCAATGACCCTGGGGTTCCACATACACAAATAGAAGTATCAGCAAGGAAGAGTAGAAGCTCCTCTACTTTAATGAAAAGAAGGACTGGGGGTGACATGATAGCAGTGTTCCAATATCTCAGGGGCTGCCACAAAGAAGAGGGAGTCAAGCTATTCTCCAAAACATCTGAGGGCAGGACAAGAGGCAATGGGTGGAAACTAATCAAGGAGAGAAGCAACTTAGAACTAAGGAGAAATTTCTTGACAGTCAGAACAATTAATCAGTGGAACAACTTGCCTCCAGAAGTCGTGAATGCTCCAACGCTGGAAGTTTTTAAGAAGATGTTGGATAACCATTTGTCTGAAGTGGTGTAGGGTTTCCTGCCTAAGCAGAGGGTTGGACTAGAAGACCTCCAAGGTCCCTTCCAACTCTGTTATTCTATATTCTAAGCCAGAGGTCCCCAAACTTGGCCGCTTTAAGACTTGTGGACTTCAACTCCCAGAATTCTCCAGCCAGCATAGCTGTTTTAAGCTTTTAAATAACTCCTAGGCAGGTAAAGCCAAGATGGTGGTATTTCTATTCTATTCTAAGGGTAAAATGGTGATCTCCAGGGTGGGGATAGGTAGACAATTCCAGGACCCTCAACCTGGCAATATTAAAGCCTCCGTTTCATAGCTTTATGGAAAAGTCTAATACTTTATTCAGGTAGTATTCAATTTAAGACCACAATTGAGGCCAACATTCCTAAGTGAGACAGTTGTTAAATGAGTTTTGCCCGATTTTACAACTTTTCTTGCCACAGTTGTTAAGTGAATCACTGCAATTGTTAAGTTAGTAACATGGTTGTTAAGTGAATCTGGTTTCCCCACTGACTTTGCTTATCAGAAGGGGCAAAAGTTGATCACATGACTCCAGAACACGGCAACTGCCATAAATATGAGTCAGTTGCCAAGCATCTGAATTTTATTTTTATTTATTAGTCATATTTCTATGCTGCCCACTCTCCGAGGACTCTGGGTGGCTTACACCAAAGACAGAATACTAAATAGCATATTGCCCCCCAACAATCTGGGTCCTCATTTTACTCACCTCAGAAGGATGGAAGGCTGAGTCAACCTTGAGCCGGTGAGATTTGATCCGCTGATCTGCTGAACTAGCAGTCAGCTGAAGTAGCTGCGATACAGCACTTTAACCACTGCACCACCTCGGCTCTTATCACATGATCACATGATGAAGGGGATCTGCAACCGTGGTAAGTGCAAAAAATGGTCAAAAATCACTTTTTCCAGCACTGTTGTAACTTCAAATGATCACTAAATGAACTGTTGTAAATTCAAGGAGCACCTGTAGCTTGTTTGAAGATATAGAGGGATGGGATTGCTTCCAAACTGCTTAGAGTTTTATCAGCCTGTAAGTCTGTCTTCAGATAACAGGGATTAAGGTTCCAAGTGTTAGTAATTATCAGATTAAATCAAGCTTTTTGCTTGGCTGATCATATTCAATCCCAGCTTTCCTGGCTTGGGGTTTTTCCCTTTTTTAAATAAATGCTGTAAATAAAATACAATATAGCCAAAAATACATTTTCTAGACACACTATATTAAACCACCTTTTTACACTGAAATATTTAGCCACAGCTAAAGCAATTTAGCTGAAATCGCAAGAAACAAAGAATAAAGCAAGAGGATAAAACAAATTTACAAGTTAGTACAGCTTTTAAAGGCAGTAAAATTAAACAGATCTTTAGTGGATAGCCGAACAAATGTCAACAACCATTGTAAGTAGATGGTTTCTAGGAGGGAATTCTGTGGTTTCCCAAACCAACATGATCATATCAGTCATAGCCATCCATGGTTGCAGGCAAACCTGTTTTATACAAATTTAGGATTGTGGAAAAAAATGTGTTGATTTTTTCAATGCATGATTTGGGAGTCGTACATTGAAAATGGCACATCAGCAAGATGTTTTTTTTAAAAAGAAGACAACTGAAAAAAGATACGTTTCCTTTCTTTTGTTTTCCCACCATCTAAATTCTTTTTGGAATTCTTTCAACAGAAAATTGAGAAGATAGAAAAATATGGGTTAGACAGCTTCTCCACCAGATGGATTTATAACTGGCTAACTGTACTCAACATATAATCCTTAATGGAACCACAACTACATGGAGAGAAGTATGCAATGGGGTACTCCAAGGCTTTACCTTAGGCCTAGTACTCATCAATATCTTCATCAATGATTTGAACAAGGGGATAAAAGGGGAACTGATCAAATTTGCAGATGACACAAAGCTGGCAGGAATATCCAAAACTCCAGAAGATAGGCTTACGATACAGAAGGATCTTGGCAGACTGGAACACTGGGCCCTATCTAACAAAATAAAATTCAATGGTAAGAAAAGTAAGGTACTACATTTAGGCAAAATTTAGGCAAAAACCAAATGCACAGGTACAGAATAGGTGGCACATGAGTCAATACTAGTAGCAAGAAGGAGCCTAGAGGACAATGATTTACAGTAATAGGAGCCAGCAGTGTGCTGCAGCTGCCAAAAAAACCAACAGGAGTCCTATGCTGCATTAACAAAGGTATAGAATCAAGACCATGTGAAGGGTTAATACCACTTTATAATTCCTTGGAAAGACCACACTTGGAATATTGCATCCAGTTTTGGTCACCAAAATATAAAAAAGATGTTGAGACTCTAGAAAGAGCACAGAGAAGAGCAATAAAGATGATTAAGGGACTGGAAGTTAAAACATACGAAGAACAGTTGCAGGAATTGGGTATGTTTAGTTTAATGAAAAGAAGAACTAGGGCTAACTTCATTCCAATATCTCAGGGGCTGCCACAAAGAAGAGGAGATCAACCTATTCTCCAAAGCACCTGAAGGCAAGACAAGGTGCAATGGATGGAAACTAATCAAGGAGAGAACCAATCTAGAACTAAGGAACAATTTCCTGACAGAACAATTAATCAGTGGAATGACTTGTTTCCAGAAGTTGTGGCTGTTCCATGACTGGAAGTTTTTAAGAAGAGATTGGATAAGCACTTGTCTGAAATGTTATAGGGCCGTAATGGTGAACCTATGGCATGCGTGCCACAGGTGGCACGTGGAGCCATATCTGTGGGCACGCAAGTGTTGCCCTAGCTCAGTTCCAGTGCATATGTGCGTGCCGACAGTTGAATTTCGGGCCTTCTGGGCCCACTGGAAGTCGGGAAACGAGCCGTTTCCAGCCTCCGGGAGGGTGAGGGAGGCCGTTTTCGCCCTCCCCAGGCTCCTAGAAAGCCTCTGGAGCCTGGGGAGGGCAAAAAATGGGCTACCAGGCCCATCGGTAATCTTTTTGCCATTGTGTGCCAAAAGAGGGGGAGTGCGGGGAGGGAGGTTGCGCGTGCATGAGTGGGGGAAGGGGAAGGGCATGAGGGAGGCATTGAATTATGGGTGTGGGCACGCATGCGCATGACCCCCCTGTGCTCTCCCCGCTTTGGGCACGCGACAGCAAAAAGATTAGCCATCACTGTTATAGGGTTTCCTGCTTGAGCAGGGGGTTGGACAAGAAGGCTAGAAGACCTCCAACTCTGTTATTCTGACTTGAAAAAGAATGCACCAAATGCCAGTTCTACCTAGCTTTAGATTTTATTTGTGGTAATCTCAGGTAGGGTTCTCTTGCAGTCCTGTCTGCTATCAGAACCTTTCAAGTAGAGATGCCAAGATTTGGATCTGCAGACTCTTATACTTGGAGCAGGTGCTTTGCTTTGAAACTATGATCCCTCCCTACTTTTTTAACCATGATCTCTCCCTCCATTTAAACCACGATGCCTTCCTCCCTGATTTTAATCCAAAAACATTTGGTGTATCACATTGTACTCCAATCCTTTCAAGTATATATTTCCAGGCAAACTCATCAGTTACTGAATGTTTAACTAGGCTTCCCCCCTCACCCTATTATGACTACTTATTGACCCCCATTTGAATGTTCAAATTCTCCAAAAGCTCTTTATTGTAAAAATATTTTACTAGGCACATTCTTTGTATGTTTTATGGTGTGCAGTTGTTTTGAATAGTTGCACATTGCCTCGGTGGCATTTTCAAAATAGTACTTTTGACTCGTTTAGAATGGGAATATGAATAATAATTACTCTCCATTGTCAAAGTTACACATGGATATGAGATAAACATTAAACAGTAGGATTAAAGAGTAATACAGTAATACAAGTTGGGCATCTTGTAGCATTCCCATATATATGACAAGCAGGCTGAATTAATGCCTGAAGTAGATCATGATATTTGTGCTATTATATGCTCAGCCTTCCTTGTACTCTATGTTTGATTGTAGGGCTATGCACCATTTTCCTGTGGAGGTAACATTCGATAATTTGTATTTATACTTGAAAAGCTTATACCGTAGTTCAATCAGTATCTCAAAGTTGTTGTTAAAATTCCCTTTTCTTTGTAACCATGTAGCTTACATTAAGTGCCATCTATTGAAAACTAAATGGAAGTGCAATTTCACAATTTTGAAAATGTCTTAGGTGCTGAAATATATAGGCATTTTACTTATGTATATTTTAAGGATATATATATATATTTTAAAAAAGGGATCTCTGCCTGTAAAATGTTCCACACAATGCTGGCAAACTATGCCTTCTTTATTAAGAAATCAAGGACAGAAATTGGTGAGTGCAAATATGTGATTGAAGGCCCCAGGGATGAAATGCTACCGGTTCACTCCGGTTCGGGCAAACCGGTAGTGATCAAAACTGCAGTATGCGCCAAAAAGAGGCTTGGGAAGGTAAGTGGAACAGTGGGGTGTGGGGGAGATCAGCTGTGGTGCGCGGTTTAGCTTTGCTAGAAAGCAGGAAATCCTGTGATCGTCGGCACAGGTGACCGTCGGATCGTAACTTTTTTAACTTTAGCTTTTTAAACGTGCAGCGTGCGTTTGATGCGCACTGTGCATGCACACACAGCACGTGTTTGGTGTGCACTGTGCATGCACATGCAGCATGCATTTGGTGTGCGTGTGCATGCACAGCACGTGTTTGGCATGCATCGTGCGTATGGTGTGCATGCACATTCACAGTGCGCACTTGGTGCGCGGCGCGCATGTAGGCCAGCGAACCAGTAGCAAACCAGTTCAGATTTCACCACTGGAAGGCCCCCTTTTAAAACATTAATTGCACACCTAACACACCTCAAAAGGGCCTAGTTTTAATTCAGTAATGGTGATGTTAGGTTTCGGCGTAATCTCAAATAAATTTCATTCTCAAACACAAAGTCTTTGATGAATCTCTCATTTATTAAAGAATTTACAATCCGACCTAAACTCATATGCAGCCAAAACTGATTCTCCGAAACCAAACCCCTCCCCTTCTGCCTCACAATATCTCAATGCCCATTGGCCATCTTCCAAGTCAGTCTCTTCTGCCAACTGCTTCAGATCACAGGAATGTCCCCCTCCCTTCATCACCTGGGTAACCCTATCTATTAAGGAAGGGGGAGAAGGACAATATCTCAAATGCCAAGCACTAAATTTCAAACTGTACTGCTCGCTCTGGTTTTTTTTTTCCTTTTTCTCTTTGATTATGGCAGCGATGAAAAAATGCAACTTAACTCGCTGACATGTGACTCTTCTTTTTAATACCATCATACTCTTCGCTGAAGTGACCAACAGAATATTTTTCATATTTAATAATTTGTAATTCCAGATACACTTGTATTGTTACATTAGTTAAAACTTCTCTGCCTTTGGCAAAATCAAATAACATTCTCTGACCTCTGTCTACATGTTCTTATGAGAGATAACAGAATTCATAGCATACCATTTTAGCGATCTGGCTAAAGGTTCATTACTATTTTTTTTCTTTCACAGTGTACTTTTTCCATATTTTTGTATTTATTTATTTTTATCTCCCAGATTTATACCTGCCACAGTCAACTAGATTCCCAGCAATTTAGCATAATGAAGCACATAACACACACACAAGGGCGATTCAATTAAAACAATTCCAATAAGTGTTTTAATTCTAAAACAGTGTTTTCCAAATTTGGTAAGTTTAGAATAATGCAGACATCAACTGTGGCAACTGTCAAGTATGAAAAATATTGGTCTAAAATAAACCCATAAATCTCACTTAGTCCTGGGAATTTCATCACCAATCATAAGCTACCTAAAACTTTATTTTATATAAGTTCCAGAATGCTAAAGGTTTGTGGGCCAACCTGATTTCAAAAGCAGAAGCTAATCTCTACTAAAGTCACTATCATGGAGAGGGGCAGCATCTATCTGCCTTCACACCACATGTTTGTGAAAATAGGGGGGTCACCACAATTACTCCCAGATGTGTGAGTTGGAAAGGTCAATTTTGGTTAGAGGACACAGCTTACAAATACCTCAGTGCCAAGGCATTTCAGACTTTTTAGACATTACCTATAAATTTGAATTGCCCCAAAAGCTAATAATAAACCAGTGTAGGGCCTGACTGTCAGGCTTCAAGAACCAAAAACAACATATGGAGTTACTTCTGAGTAGTTTCTTTGCTGTTGTTTCCCTACAGACTAAAGCAACCTTCTTCATAACCATAGATATAACTGTGGAGGTGCTATCTTTACCCTCTTCCTACCTACCAGACATTCCAAGTTTTTTTTTTCTTTCAGACTTTCATTACCCAAACTAGATAATTTCAGCAGTGCAAACAAGTTCAGAGAACACCAAGGACCCTTCATTTCAACCCTGAGCTACAAATATTCTCATTTATTGATTCCAAATTTTGCTGTCTCTTTGTCCTCTGGGAAGGAACTCCTGCCTCCTATAACTCCATACTACATCCTATCACACTGTCACACAGACGTACAGTAATACATTCATGGTGTTCATGGTTGGTATTCATGTACCAGTCAAGACCTGGCCATTATACTCTGGATGGACTGAAGCTTTGAGAGGTCTTCAGTGCAGCGTAGAGATTTTGCTGAAGTCCAAATAAACAGTGGTGAAGCAGGCATTACTATGTGAGGTCTTGGTCCAGTTAAATCGACAACTGACACACCAATTGCAGATGGATGATTGTGAGATTGTTCATTTAATGGGCTCACCTTCACATATAATCTCTACAGAGATAATAAACCAATATTGACTCTTACAGATATAGTTGAATCAAATCTATAGGAAGCAATAATAAGCATCGTAGCCACTTACCCTAGACTTGTTTTTCCTCTCTTGTGGCTATTACATGCAAAAAGGAACCTCCAACCATGTTAATTACTTGTGAAGGCACAATATTTTTAGAATCAATATTTTATCTCTTCTGTGAGTGCATGCTCTGGAAATGGGATAAAATCTCTCTTGTGCAGATGAAAATCACAATTCATATTCTACTTATGGGATAATCAGATTTTAAATTTTAGCTAAATTATATTCCTTTTCATCTCTTTATCAACCATATACGTAAGTCTCTATCAGGAACATAAAACAACTTTCATTTTGAACTTCATTACCAAAAAAAACCACACCACAATTAAATATAAGGTCTAGATGCTATTTGACTGCCAAATTAATATTCAGAATAGAGTATCTCCTTGCCTTGAATATGACTAATGCTAATGAAATCAATGAAGCAGGAAATACTCGTATCATTACATCTGCACAATAAAGCTTGAGAGCTCAAATATTATTATGACCATTTATCATGTATGGAGCAGGTGTCACTAATTGCAACTCCTTATTTGGTCAATACAACCTACAACAGTGATTGTCCTTTGTTACAGATTGCTTGGAGACTTCTTAAAACCTCAAGGGGATGTCTGATGTAGAACTAGCTACACAGAATCCTTTGAGCTTTCTGATATTGAAGTAGGAGAAAAATTGTTTTCTTCTCTCGGATCACCATGATGGTAAATGTAACATATTATAAGTAAATAATTGACAATTTTGTGCCATTTAATGCAATCAAAATCTACCGATTGAAGTGGAGTGTCACACTGTGTAATACAGTAAAGTGCCTCTTCCCTTAATTTGTTTATATACTACAAAACAAAATAAATGTTAAGTTAATTACCTCAGTCATCTGTGATTTGTTCTCTATGTGAGATTGTGTTTTAATAAACTGATATTATGCTGCTGTTCTAAGTCAACGTTTCTGGACTTTTTCCTTTATGAAGTTTGCTATATTGGCTTCAAGAGCTCTTGCAGACCATAATATTTTTTGGTTCCTATGTTCTACCACACAATGTGTATCAGGTTTTGGCTCATATTGTTCATGCAAAACTAGAAGTATTGAAATTCAGACAATGTTATATCACCCAAAGATATTCATAAGGCAAATTATCTTGAGAAGAAAGCAATCTATAAATTAATGTGTGGACAAGGAGGATGCATAGATAGTTTGCAAATATAGACTATATATGTTTGCAAAGCAAAATTCAATTTGGTATATTAGACACCTCAGAAAATAGTTTGTTCTATTATTGCTATATTTTGTGAAATTTTAGACTGATTTGTGCTGGTTAAGGATGCATAACTGCTTGGCTGTATTCCTAACATCTGGAATTTATCAGCACATCAAGGACTGGGAACTTCTTCCACATGAGAGACATCCAAAAGCAATAATATTAGAGAGGAAAATCTACACCTGGTTGTGGCAATATAATGTTAATATGTGTGCCTTGCCTATGTTTGAAGTAGAGTTTTGTTTTTGTTTTTATGTAGTTATTTACCTTCCATATTGGTTCGCAAATGTGAGTGCATGCTCGCTCTTGCTTTGCTCTCATGTGCCACCTCTGCACCTATGCGTACTGTCTTCTCTGCATGCACAGTAGTTGCATATTATGTCCGGATGGGTGGGTGGAGCCTCCCGCAGTCGCCACTACTGGTTTCTGTGATCCGGACAGAACCGGATGAATCCCACCAGTATTCTAGTCCCAGTGTAACTAAAAGATCTTAGACTATGGAAATGGAATGGTATGTGGGAATGGCCTTGGAAGACAGGAGAAAAAGCCACAGACTAGGCAATGGTCAGATAAGAGACAAATAAGCCCACAAACACAATGGGGGGAATGGCAAATATTTAATAAGGGATTCTCATTGGACTGTAAATGTGACAGAGAGAAGATATTTATGTTCAGACTTGCAAGAATCTGTTAATATAACCTTAGAGTAAAGAGAGTGCTAATGCCCCTGAGTATGCTTCTTGTATGGACTACCTTGTAAGGCTGACATAAAGGTGGAATTACACAGTCTGTGTTAGCATATTTGTTAGATGGGATGTGAGAGCCAATTTAGAGTTTTGCTTGGTTTGCAGTTTATTGACCAGGTTACAACTGTTCACCAAGGTTGAACAATTTTAGCCACCTAAGCTTTTCCATTGTGTCCCAGCTAAAAACAAGAAGTTCGGATTAGCTTTCTTCAGGGATACTCAATGTACTACTGTGCGTAATAAAAAAATGATCAGAGTTGGAAAATAAAATTGAAATCTTTCTTCATTGAAATACGACATAAATAAGCATTCTTAGTAATACAGCGAGAGAGCCATTAGGAAAAATAGATACATGTAACAATTACCTGAAAAAATGAAAAATGTTAATTACAAAACTACTAGAATATTAAACAAAGAGATAACAGTATAATGGGATATAAAAATAGGATCAACTGAAATGAATATAATTTTAAACAGCAAATATGCATATCAATAAACAGTAAATTGCATTCTTCAAAAATTTCAGTCAGAATTAACTTTATAAAAGTTTAGCATTTTTTGTATCTGTACAGACTAAAGGGGAAAGGGGGGCAAAGGAAAAATTGGAAGTAGAGGAAGATACAGTAGAAGCAAAGGATAAATGAGCATGCTCTGGAAGAAAACTAGGTAGAGGTTTATTTCATATACTCTTCTCCAATGTTGTACTTCTCCAACCTGGTAGTCACGCCCTGTGACTGCAACTCCTAGAATCCTCGGCCAGGATGAAGGGAACCAGACGGAGAAAGGCTGATTCAAACAAAGCAATGTGTGTTATGATGACCCTGTACCCTTGTTACTGCTGGTTTCCCTTCCATTATAAGCACTTGCATGCCAGCTCAGCACGACACAGGAGTGGGCCATTAAATTTCCATTTGCCCAACAGCCTATGTGGAGAACAGCCTATGTTCTCCACTTCAGTACTTTTCTGCATTCAGAAGTGAATGAACAAAAGGAACAACAACAAAAATATTCACTCTGAATGGTATCTGGTCTCTAAACAAAAGGAAAAAAAAATAGGCATTTTTTCTTGGTTGACAATGGATCATACTTGCAGCACAATATAATGAATTAATTGTTCACACGAACAGTGGTTTAGGCTCCTGTAGAATTATCAAGCAACACCAGATGGATGTCAAAGCTGGCATTTGTACATATTCACGTACTTCCCACTTATGATAACGCATGCTAAATGTGCCCCATCTCTTAAGTCGCTCCCTTATATATATATATATTCTTTTTAATCTGTCTTTGCCTCTCAATATTATTTGACTTTTTTATCTATTTTGTTATTTGGCAATTTAATAATTGCTTGAGTAGGCAAGAGAAACAGCTTCATGATCAACCTTGAGGCTCTCAAACCGCCAATACAATCACAAGAATGGTCATTTAGAAAGGTTGGCCAATCAGCACTGTACAAATCTATCCTTTGTTTGAAATGCGGAACAAATTTCCCTTGGGCTCAGGCTGGGGAAAGAGAAAATACGCAGGTCCCAGCTCTTACATGGAAGGCTTACTGCTGAAATTAGGCAATGTTTGCTTCAGTGGAAAGAGAGTGGATACAAGGAGGGGCAACTTGCATTAGTTACCCAGATGTGGTTCAGAACTGCATTAGCACCATGTGCATAAACATTAATTCCATTACTGCGCACAATTTTTATCTCTATATTTGAATTTTATTTGGCCTTTTCTCCCAGGAGGTCAAGATCTAGTGCTCCTGTCAGCTTTGTGAGGTAATCCAGACAGAGCTACACCCGGATAAACTAATTCTGCTTTGTTGTAAGGTTACATTAACAGATACTTGCAAGCCTGAAAGTATATTTCTCCTGTCACATTTACAGTTTAAGAAGCAGAGGGTGTGTGTGTATTTCCTTCTGACACAGCCCCATTTCTTCTGTGGGCTCAGCTGCCTTTTATCTGACTGTTCCCCTTGCTGTGGCTCTTCCCCCTGTCTCCCAAGATAATTTCCACAATCCATTATATCTCTCCCCTCCATTATTTTCAACCCAACAACTTTGGGCCTGAGAGGAACTGGCCCAAAGTCATCCTATGAGTTCCATATCACCTGAACACACGTACACTTAATCTCCCTTCTCTAAAAACCCAAATGCATATTAGCAAGGTAATTCGAACAGATAAATAAAATAAATAAAATATAAAAATAAAAACAGATAAATAAAAGGGACGCAGTGGTTCAGTGGCTAAGACGCTGAGCTTGTCAATTGAAAGGCAGGCAATTCGATTGCTTTCACTTCGAATCCCTAGTGCCGCATAACGGGGTGAGCTCCCGTTCCTTGTCCCAGCTTCTGCCAACCTAGCAATTCGAAAGCGTGTAAAAAATGCAAGTAGAAAAATAGGGACCACCTTTGGTGGGAAGGTAACAGTATTCCGTGCGCCTTTGGCATTTAGTCATGCCGGCCACATGACCACGGAGAAGTCTTCAGACAGTGCTGACTCTTTGGCTTTGAAACAGAGATGAGCACCGCCCCCTAAAGTCAGGAACAACTAGCACATATGTGCAAGGAGAACCTTTACCTTTTATGAGCAGAGTGGGATATACATACTCCTTTGTAAGAAGGCTCTTTAAAAGGAACCCAGCAATTTGAGCTGTACAGACTGCTTCCTACCACTCACTAATTGCTTCACTGGCAAACTTCTGGAGAAGAAGAAGACAGGTATAATCTAACATAGGCTGCAAAAATAGCTTCTGGGGTGACATGCAGATTATGTACATCTGAAATCAACTCTGTGTGATCTGGAAGCTCATCTGAGGAATGCGCACTGCACTTGCTGAGGGGCATTTCCACAGTCTGTCCTTGCGTTTCAGTTTCTCTGAAACTGAGTTCCCAGCAAGACGTTACATTGCAGGAATCAGCATTGGTACAAATTAATTTGTATTCTAATCAGGAGGATGAAAGGACTCATTGCCACTTACCTGTTGTGTGCATCACATCTATGTTACATTTTACACTCATTCGTTATGGCATCTCACTGAGATAAATAAGAAATCCTAGCTAGGAATTTTCAGTAATTATGATGAATCAGAAGTTAAACTTAGACCTTTATCCCAAATGCTCTTTGTTCTCCTTCGTTGGCTTTCACTCTTACCTGACATTCTTCCCCAGTCCTGGACTTAGTCAATCAGCATCTGAAAAACATCAGCAACTAACTGTTTAAAAGGGAAGATTTGTGCTTTGAAATTAATTCCCAACCCCAATTCTCTTTGAACCGTTCCATCAGTAAAGGTTTTTGGGTTTGGCACTCCTATTCTTTTCCTCTAGCACATTCTCTGTCTCTTGCTGTTCATCTTCAATTATTATGGATGGGTAGTAGATTCAGACAAAGCCTGCATGTAAGCCCAAAGACTGATTTGGAACAGATTTTTATTTACCTGGGATGGAGTGGGAATAGATGTGAATTTATTCTGATCACATGATCTGGTACTGGTTAATTTTTGATAACCGAATCTGGCCTGCTAGGAAGAACGATGCCGTTGCCCCATTCTAAAAAGACAGCAAAAATATTTCATCCTCCTCCCACTCAGTCTAAATTTTGGCATGGATTTTCCTATGATAGGGTTTGCTGTTCATGAGAACAACATCACATTCTATCCCAATAAGTAATAGGCAAAAACTTAAAAGTGCTTTTTAAAATGCATGCATTTTAAGAGCAGCTTCAGGTTTAGCATTCCCACGGATTTCAGATTCACAGAAAATTGCAACAATTTTTTTAGTTTTTTTCCCATGTAGACAGAAAAAGGGAAATTTGTTTTTCTGTTTCCAGACCAGATTCGTCTATTTTTGGAGCCATGAGTCATTTCCCCTGACTTTCTATCAGCTCTTAAGTTTTTATTCAATGTTCCACAATGAATATGTTTTGAGTACATTCTTGAAATAAAACATCTGAATCATCTTTGACTGGTAATAGGGGGGCTGTTGCCTTCGTGCACTCCCCTGCATTTGCACTGTGTTTGATCAAGTGTGAACAGAGCACTAATTGCTCTTCAAAGTGCAAAGCAGCATTAGGTGATCCAAAAACAGTCAAAATCTCCACCGTGAAAATGCTGCAAGGAAGAAATGACTCTAATCAAAGGCGAGAAGGGCTGCTTCCAGAAATCTTCAATTTGGTATTTTGGGATCTGTTTTGGCAATCCCCACTCTCTGAGTTGGGATCCAGCAAAGGGAAGGATTGTGATAGAGATCCCATTTAGCAAGAAGGTGCACAACACGCCTTGCCCTCATTAAAAATTCATCACTGTTTTCAGGGCGGGTTAATGCTCCTGCTACAGGCTAAAGATTAATGACTTGGATGCTGGGTGGTTTAAGCAGATGCTTTTGTTACCTAGGCAATATCCCAGCTGGACAGAACATATCTGCCAACTCTGCTGGGTCACGTTTGAGAGCCACAGCTTGCCCCGAGACAAGATTCCTGCCCAGGAGTCAGGAGGCCGATCCAACCGACAATCAACTTGTGCTAATTAGGCTGTGCTGAAGCTGAAATGGGCTGTTTCTTCTTGCTGTTTGCTGCAAGGAGGTAAATTGCTGGGAGGCAGAGGCCAAAGGGGTTGGCGGGGCTACATTTGGGCGTGTATAAGATGCATCCAAACTTTCACTCCCATTTAGGGGGGGGAAAGGTGCATCTTATACTCCGAAAAATATAGTAGTACTGTGGCCAAAACCAAAATTCTTTAAATATACAGCATCAGTAAAAGGATAAAGGGGCTTAGCTTTCAACATTTATTTCCTGGAGTTTAATAAAACAGAAGCATATGCCCATTCTGCAGTTCCACTGAATTTTACAAGAAAAAAAAGTACAGTATACAATTAAGTAGTATCAGGAGCAATAGTTGGTGAGATTCTCAGTTTTCTTTCTTTTCAAAAACAATTTCCAAGCCCCCTTTAAATGCTCCGAACTCCTTGAAATATCAGAAGCCACTTTTCGATTGCAGAGAATTCGCTTCATTTTCCAGCTGGTAATGTTGCCGCCATGTTCACATTTTGTCTAGAGCATCCCACGGCTAGACTTTAAAATGCTTTTGTGGTGACAGGGTTGGAGAAGAGGAGGAGATCAAAGGAAGGACTTTAGCACATGGCTGAGGCATTGCCATGATTGACCTCCAAGCTCACTCTCCTTGTGCTAAGCCCTCTTTGCATTGCTGTGAGTGCAGCTTAGCCACATGTGAAAGTATGATAATTTTGCTTTCTTCCTACATAGGGGTTCATTCCTTTGTTCACTGCAATTTTAGTGGCAAACATGGTTTGTGTTATTTATACGCAGACATTTCTAAGATAAATATTATACAAAAAAATACAATAACACAGGGGTTTCAAACTCAAGGTGCTTAGATCTGGCCCGCGGGGCTACCCTGGAAACAGCAACGGACCGGCCCTCGGTGCCTCTGCCAGCGAAAATGGCCTCCCGACCTCCGTTTCTGCTGGCAGAGGGTTGCAGGAGGCCGTCCCAGCTGAAAACGGAGATTGGGAGGCCATTTTTGCTGGCAGAACTCGGGCCACCACAGGCGCCCCCAACATGAGTGATGTCAAGCTGGACACGCCCACCCTGGCCACACCCCCAACCCCCCGGACAAACACAACCCTGATGCAGCCCTCAATGAAATCAAGTTTGACACCCCTGCAATAACACCATAGAAACCATGAGCATAGATCAGCAATGTAGAGAATACACTGGAATGCCCCACATGGTACTATTTTTTAAAAAAAATGAATTCTAAATCCGGAAGTGCTTAATACAGAAGGGAGGTGACCGAAGCAGGATATGTGGGGATTGGATTTTCCCATAGGGCAAGAGTTAGGCACTACCAAGTCTCAGGGAAAGCTCCCTTGGCCCTTGTCAACTCCTTGAGGCATCCGAGTTTACTCTTTAGTGCTATACGATTCTTTTAATTAAAGAGCAAAACCGAGGATCTCTGTTCATCTTTAGCTAGAAGAAAGCTTCTGTTGCCGTGGGGAGAAACGGGGGAGAGCTGCAGGCTTTGTTTTGATGCATTTCCTGCTTCCCAGAAAGAATTCACAGAGGGGCTGCTGGAGGAAAAACTAGAAAGAGAAATAGGAAGCAACTATGAATTTGCTCCTGGAAAATGGATATACAGTACCATGCAAGGCTGCAAAAATCGAATCAAAATCTTTCGTGACAATCACCTAATCAGAGAAATAAAATATAACCTATAGAACAAAATTCAAAGTAGCTCCACTCTTTTTATTATGTCATGGTTGAGAACGGATAATAATTGTTTTGTTTTATTTTTTCTTGGGAATTGTTAGAGGATTGATGCTATATGGTACTTTTTGAAATCTTCGTAGTAATTGCAATAAAGGAGGATTCGCTTGGCTGTTTCTATTTCTCTAGAATTGCACGGACATAGTCTTTCATGTATAGATGTTTTATTATACTTGCCGTAGAGAAGAGCATGTAATACTTTATATTCAACTCTAAAGACTTATAGGTAGTCCTTAACTTACAAACACAAAGGGGCCAGAATTTCTGTTCCTAAAATGTGGTTAAGTGAATCATTATAATTAAGTGAATCACATGGTTATTAAGCACATCCAGCTTTCCCCATTGAAGCCAGCTGGGAAAGTCACATATGACCCAATATGAGCCAAATAATGCCGATTGCCAAGTGCCAAATTTTTGATCATTTTGTATCTGTATTATTTCTTTATCTCTTGAGTATCCCAAGAGAGTGAAACCTTGGTTGAATCCAACGTTGGTTAGATCCTATGAAGTACTTGATCTTCCAAAATGTTTTAAGGTGGGATCCACAGTATCTGGGCTCAGGTGACTTCTTTTCAGATCAAGTCTGAACTGACAGAGGAGTGGAATCAAGTTATAAGTTATATGCCAGCTTTCATGCCAGCAGAGCCTGAATATACCTCTGCCTGTCTGCCCCTCTGTCTTATTTAAAACCCCCACCCCACCCGCAGAACCACTCCTGGAGATGCATGAATTAGGATCCCAGCACCAAGAATTGCGTCCAGACCCCTCCCAGATTCTTAGAACTAAAGGAGAGATTTCCAAGGTAGCCTCCGGACAAGGCTTCCTAAAGTATGTCAGGAATTCCGTTTTCAAAACGCCTTAAAATATTTTCTAGGACTGAAATATTTTAAGAAAAACCCCAACGTTTTTGCTACTATAGCAACTAATCAAGCACCCAAAAGAGACAGGACTCCCCCCCCCTCACTCCCACCCCTTTAAAAAAAATATTTTCTTGGTCTCTGGGCACCCAGAGCACAGCTATCCTTTTCTCTCTTTCCGAGGCTCAACTTGCAACATCGGCGGGCAAGCAAAGCTGCACCCGACTTCAGGGAGGAAAACCCTCGGCGTTTTATGGCGCTTTCTGAGTTCGGGGCCAGAATCCGCCTCTCGTTAAGTTGGAGCGTTTCTACCGCCGCGGCCACGATCTCCCTGCGCGCCGGCAGAGGGCACCAGAGCTCACTTTTGGTGTGTTTTTTTTTTTAAAGCCAGCCGCAGTGGGAACAGTAGAATCGGTCGAGCCGAGGCGCTTGGCGGGAGCGGCGGACGCCGTTGGGTGGGCGCTCCCCGCATATACCTCTCCTTCCCATTGCGCGCGGCTCCCCTTCTTCTACCGGCGCTGCCATCCATCAGAGGCGGATATAAAGCTCCGGGAGAGGCGCCACGACTCGGCCGACACGCGAGGACTGGGGCAAGGCGCGAGGGGGGCTGCTCTTTGTCCTGCCCAGGACTGGACAGGGATCTCCATCGCGCCCAGCCAGGTAGGTGTCCTCCTGCGCGTTGGGTACCAAACCGGATCCCCGCAGCATCCTCTGGGGCAGGAAGAGACTTGGCAGACGGGGAGATGTGTGGACCAGACTTGGTGGGAAGAGGTATTCACTTGGGAGGGCGGGGAAGGGGGCGCGGTGGGTCAGGGCTTCGGAGCAGCTTGGCAGCCAAAGGTGCGAGGATCGCCCTTTCCCCCTCCTCCTCCTCCTCCTCTCCCGCCTCCGAAGCGAATTTCCTCCTGCGCAAGTTTTTAAGCCCGCGGGGCATCTTTCCCCTCCCTTCCCGGTCACCTGCTCCCCGAGAACTCCGAAGCGCGCCCCGCGGTTCCTTCCGTGGGTAGCCCGAGACTGAATCCACGGGGCAGGCAGACGTCTCAACCACGGAACCCAAACAATGTCACGCCTGGCTTTTGCAGGCGGATGGCGCTTCCCGTGAGAATCAACCGCACTTTTCCTTCTCCGAGGGAGACGGTCCCTCTACGAGGCTTTCCTCGCCGGCTGTTGTGGTGGGATAGAAAGGATGAGCGGGAGGTGGGGGGGGAGGGTTTCCTCCAACGCCGGCTGACTGTCCCCTCTCCCACCTCTTCCCTCCGTCTTGTGAAGGCTCGATCCGCGCCTCTCTCTCCCCCGATCCTTACTGCTAGACACAAGGCGGCTCAGCTTTTGACAGTTATCAATATTGTCACACGGTGCGATTGATGGGAAAAGGAAGGGAAGGGAAGGGGTGACCTGCTCTACTGAGCGGCGTTTTTCTAAGGAGTGGGAGGGGGGCGGCGAGTGGGGAGAGGTTGAGACATCGTGGTCCGGTCCTCGTTGATAAAGAGGAGATGTTAATGGACCGATTCCCAACAGGATGGGAACTTGAGGATGTTGTGCACTAAGAGTGTCCCCTACAAGTTTTTAGGACTCCTACATACCCCTCCCAATTGGGATTCCTTCAGAAGGGTTGGATATCTATCTATCTATCTATCTATCTATCTATCTATCTATCTATCTAT
>WNWU01000016.1:5039342-5058539 GCA_012654045.1 Ptyas mucosa
TAAATATTAGTTTCCCGGTTAGGGACGGTGAAAATTGTAGCCTGACCCGTCCAGAGGTTGGGTGGTGATTGGGAAAGCCTCTTTTGTTTGCAGACAATAAGTGCCACAAGCACATTGGTTGGTGATCTTAGAAAACCCTCTTTTGTTTAAAGATGGGTTTCACTTTTTTTCCCTTTCACATGGAGAACTGAGGCTGCTGTATTAGGGACTTGTCCAAAGGCAAATGCTTTCAAATAATTCATGACTTTTTGTGTGTGTATGCGTGTGTGCATGTGTGCATGTGCGCAGAGAGATTTCCTTAGATGAGGAAATGTGTGTCATCTGAAAGATTATGGAGCAGAAGGGGAGTGAATGTGGGCTGTGATGCACTGCTAACCCTCTAGAGATTTTACCAGAGCACAAAAGGATTGTGGCTCCCAGTGGCAGCATTAGCAGCAGCAAATGTCTCTCTTGCCAGCTTCCACCTTCTAAACTGGGATGTTTTTGAGAGAAAAGAACCCTTGAATGTGAAGCTAAGAGTGAATTTTTGGCAACGAGACAGTGAGTTAGCTCTCTGATGCTAAAAAGTTGCATGTTGCTTAATTCATTCTCAGAGTATATTCTCTTTTCCCCAATTGCTGTTTTTTCCCTTGGTTTCAATTGGGATTCAAATAAGAATGTAGTCCACAGCTAAATTCCATAAGAAGGGGACGAGTGCAAACAAACGCCCCTTCCACCAGTAAGGATATGAAGCTGGAGCTGATATGTCAAAGTCTCCAGTTTAAATGTCATCTTAGCTAGGTGACCTTAAGGAAACTACAGCTGTCAGTTGAGGTACCTACCACCATCTGCTGAATGAAGATAATAATATATTCTGATCTAAGAGGAGGATGGCAAACAAGGCTTCTTGAAATAATGCTTGCAAAGTAATATAGAAATGTTGCTATTGTTATTCTGCTGCCTACTGCTACTAATGTGTAATAATTCATATTCCTGGACAACATGAGTGTCTGATAAAAGTATGCAAGTTTCTGAGCAGTTCTTTTATAGAGTGGAGTGGAGTGGAGTGGAGTGGAGTGGAGTGGAGTGGAGTGGAATGGAATGGAATGGAATGGAATGGAATGGAATGGAATGGAATGGAATGGAATAGAATAGAATAGAATAGAATAGAATAGAATAGAATAGAATAGAATAGAATAGAATTTTTTATTGGCCAAGTGTGATTGGGCACACAAGGAATTTGTTTTGATGGATATGCTCTTGGTTTACATAAAAGAAAAGATACATTCGCCAAGAATCATAAGGTACAACACTTAATGATAGTCATAGGGAAACAGTCAATATTACTCGTAAGGATACCAGCAACAAAGTTACAGTCATACAGTCATAAGTGGGAGGAGATGGCTGATAGGAACGATGAGAAGATTAATAGTAATGCAGACTTAGTAACTAGTTTGATAGTGTTGAAGGAGCAACTGCTCATCTCAGTAATAAGACAATTGCGTTACACTTCAGATTTTCTACAGTGTTGGCTAAATGCACACAACGTGCATAACACATTGTTATCAGATTAAATTATCTTCTAGATTTGAAAAGACCAAATACTTTAAAGCATAACCCAATTAAACTGAGGTCAAACAGCACATTGAACAATACGCATACAGGCTAATATAAAACTAATCAATGTAGCATGCTGTATGAGCCACTAATCTTTAACTGATCTGCTTACGCAAATTGCTTGAATTCCGCTGTTTTCTTTTAGATTTATATGAATAATTTCTATGTAACAGTGTTAAGAAAACCAGCTCTCAACTAGGAACAAGTTGAAGGTTTCCAACTTATAAATAAATAACAAACTATGAATACATTTCATTGAAACTAATGAGATTTTCCTTGATACAGCTACATATAGCTATATCAGTGTCTTATGCATTATATTACTTTTGCAAGTGCTTATCTAATTCTTTAAAAAGAGACTAAAAACCGAGTCTAAGAAATAGTAATTTGCTCAGGTTTGAAATATGCTTTCACACAGGCCTCCTAGTTTCAGGTTAAGGGAGAATCCCACCCTCCTCCTCATCCTCCTCATCTCTTTTCCTGAGTTCAGAATGATTTCAAAACTAACTAAACAAATCAACCCTATGTTCTCACTTGAGGCATCCGTGTCAATACTTAAATTATCCTACTTTGGACACATTATATAAAGACTCAGCTCTCTGGAAAATGCCATTGGAAGGGTGGAAAGATTAGGTTAGGGGTACATCGTCATGGAGAAAACATAGGTGGTCCCAAGGGTTGACAACAACTTGATGACACATGATCAAGTTCTGGATGGGGTTGCACTGTCCTAAATAGAACCAATGTGCAATTTAGAGGTTCTCCTGAACTCACAACTCCTGTTTGTAGAACAGGTGGCAGCCATGGGAAGGAGGGCCTTTTCATAGCTTTGTTTTGCCCTCCAGTCGTGCCCTTTCCTGGACTGTGAGAACCTGCTTGTGATTACCCATGTCTTGTTCACCTCCTAAATGGATTATTGCAATTTGCTTTCCATGAGGAACCCTGTAAAGGACATCCAGAAGCTGCAGCTGGCGCAGAATGCACTGTAACTGATGCTCTTGCATCTGTTCTGACCTAGGCTCCCTTAAAAAGCAGGAAGCAGAGTCTTGGTCCTGGCAAAACCTCTTTTATTTACACGACTGTGAATTACTTTCATTCACAGTCAGCAAGGCTTGTCTAGTTTATCAAAGGAATATTTATCAACATACCTTATCTCGCTTGGCAAGCTGCCACGTAACTTGTTTCCAAAATTTGGCACAGAGTCTCTTAGAGTCACGAACAGAACTTTCCACTCTTGAAACTACCGAACGAATGAATTGTTTCCCGCAAAAGCCCACTCCCTGTTTGCTCTTCTTTTGTTTCCTATGGGAGAGCCCAATCACCTCCAAGGTATGGCTTTACTCTTAAGTCGACTCTGCTTTCTGAGTTGTTCTTGTCTTCTGGCAGCTCTGCGCACGCGTACCCTGGGAACAGGCTCCAGCTGTTCCTCTGCCTCGCTGCTATCTAGCTCCCTCTCTGCCTCCGACACAGAGCCCTCGTCCGAGCTTTCCTCAGCCTCCAGGACTGGCCTAAGTTCCTCCCCAACCTCCTCACTGTCCAACTCTGCTGCTAGCTCTGCTGGCCACCAGTGGGCACAAAAGCACCAGTGCAGGTTACACTTCTGCTCTGTAAGCTTTTTTTGAGTGTTAGTGTACTTTGGGGTTTAATTTAAGGTATTGGTTGTAACCTATAAAGCCCTTCATAGCATGGAGCCAGGTTATTTAGGGGATTCCCTCTCCCCATTAAGCTGTGTATAAGAGGCCTTCTTTGACTCTCCTCTATTAGAGTGTGTTGTTTGGTGGGGTCCAGAAAGAGCCTTTTCTGCCATGGTGCCAGAACTTTGGAATATCCCTCCACAGAAATTAGACTGGTCCTGATGCTATTAGCCTTTTCTAAGGCCTTCAAGACATGGTTTTGTCATGGGGCCTGAGGATCAGGCAGTATAACTGACCAGTATACAATGGCTATGTTGATTTGCAACTGGTGAGTTCGCTGTTACTCCAGCTGCAGTTTTTATGTGTGTTTCTGTTTTTGGGTTTCATAGCTTTATATGGTGTTTTAAACTATTGTTAGCCCCCCCCCCCCGACTCATAAATGTGAGATGGGCAGCCATATAAATTTAAATAATAAATAAATATTATGACCATATTGCAAATAGTACATACGTTATAACTTGGTCCATGACTAGATTCCTTTAACTTACTTTTTATGAGTGTATGTGATTAATTCATATCTTAATCTACCCATTGGAAAGAATGGGAAGACTAAGATTACTATAGACAACATGTAACTGAGTTAATCTAATTCAAGAAAGGTGGTTTCCTCTGTTTTCAGATTATGGTTCTATACTGGTTTAATATTACCAAGCCATCATGCTTTTGCTTCTTTTTAGAGTGATTTTAGCGTCACATAGCAAGCAGTTGAAGATTATAAATCAGCAACAGCAATTAAAACCAGATACTTTTCTCTTAGGCTTAATGGATAAAGAACTTGAGGAAAAAAAGGAATTTTGATGTTATATGTGTTGATGGCGGCAGGAATACTTTATGCACAAAAATGGAAGGATATTTTGATTCCACAGTGGACAAATGGCTGCAAAAGTTGATGGAATTAGGAGAGATGGCAAAAGTGACTGCTTTGATTAAAGAAAAAAAACCGCAATTAATTTTGTTTCTACTAGGAAAGCGCTTTTGGACTTCGTGCTTGAGGTGGAAAAAAGTAAAACTTTGATTTGGGGTTTTGCTGATAGGTTTGTTGTTATAGAAATGGCTGGTATATATTATTATATAAAATTAAAAAGTTGAGGATTTATGTTACTACCTTATTCTACTGCATCAAAACGAGTCGGAAGTCAATGCTTTTATTTTTCTTTCCCCTTTCTCCTACACTTTTCCCCTTTCCCTTTTTCTCCCTTATTTTTCTCTTATTTTCATTTTTCTTCCTTTCTTTCTTTTCTTTCTTTCACATCTTTATTTTATATTTTGATAAACAAATACATATTTGAAACAGCAATGGCAATGAAACTCATCAGACGAAGCCTTGCTATTTTTCCAATCCATATTCAAGTAAAATGGAATTCTTAGCAGAATTGTTTCTTGGATCTGACATGACTTTTGCAGCTTGAAGGAATGCCAGGTGTTGGGCTGTCACAGAACGTTATTCTAGTATTATAGTCCAGCAAAGCAAAATTGTAAAAGACAGGAAGCTCCCATCCTCAATCTGATTGCAGCCAACGTTCAGTTCCCAATATCAAGTTACTTGAGGCACCAGCCTGCTGTTCAGGAGATTGCCTTGTGCAAGGTATCTTCTCACACAACAGCACAATTCTGTTTCTCTGTGTGTTCAAGTCCTCAAATGACATGCATTGTTAAGATATTGAGCAAGTGATGCAGAAGTAATAAGATTCACGAAGGCTGAGAGATCAGAACTGAGATTCTGTGTCTATGTTTCTAGAAACATAATTAGTCACATTAGGATATCATTCTGCCTTGCTGCTATTGTTGGGGCCTGGAGGTCCACATCTGATTGAATTAATGCCATGTCTTATTCTTCCTCCTCATCCATGAATGCTTTATGGGCCATTAGCATGACACTATGATATGGGGAGTTTGGAATGGATTTATTCATCATAATAACCAAACTATGGTTATCTAAACCAAACAAACTATATCCAGGGGTGGATTCTACTTTACTACTGGTTCGCAATGGGGCCAAGCACGCTTGCTTTGCTTGCATGCACATGCGCTTTTCTGCGCATGCGCAGAAGTGTTCTGATGACATTGGGGTCGGTGGGTGGAGCCTCCCGCCAATTTTACTACTGGTTCTATAGAACTGGTGCAAACTGGGGGGCAACCCACCACTGATATAGCATGGCTAAACACAATGTCTGAATTATCTAAATGAGCTCTTAAACTTGACATTCATTCTTTCTGTCTAAGTTGATGTCTGATGGCTTGTAGTTATATAAACCAGTCTTGAGATGTCAGCTATTCTAATTTCTTTCTTCTTAGTCAGGGTAGAATATGGTTGAGTGTCATCTTGACCCTAAATCTCTCTCGATAGGTTTTCACCAATCACATTCAGTCCAATTTATCTTTCAAGGTTGTGTTGAGAAGATAAGGTTCACAGATGACTCTTGTGTTCTCTGACTTGAGATGTTTAGAAGAAAGGCAGGATATAAATGTTAGAACTACGTAAATAAATTTACTTTTAGCAGGTATTATTTTTCAAGAAGCACTACCTCGGGATAGAACAGATTATCTCGTTTACAATGTTTATCAGTATTTTAACATAATTATAACTGTCACTAGGCTCTAATAAAACAATTATTATTTGAATTAGTGAATGAATAGTTTATTTAGAATCTAAAACGATTGTGGCCGAATTCTGGGACTACAACTGCTGTACGCATGGTAGACCATTATGGTATGTATATTATACAACACTGATTTAGATGGCGTACATAAAATTGGTATAGAGAGCAAGTAATGGAAGCATGAAGGATGAAAAGTTTAACTAATAGGGAGAGGAAAGTGAAGAAGAAGTAATGGAAGCCAACGTGATAATTGGACATCTTGGTACCCTGCAGATGTGTGGACTTCAGAATTCTGAGGAACAGTCATTTTATGTTGCATATTTTTATTTTGTGTTTTATTGGGCATATTTATGTTGTAACCCAGCATAAAGTCAATTAATACATGGATTGCTCCGGCACAGAGATCTGGAAAGTATAAAGGTATGGATAAAAATAAAGTTTTTGTTTGCATTATTAAGCAAAGATAAAAATATTTACAACAACATTTGTGCAAGTGCATGTTAACAATTAGGGACCAATTAAAATTCAAATCCTAAAAGCTATACAAGCAGAACTGAGAATTAAATATATAGTGGTTTATATATACTTGTAATATGCAAGACAACCAATTTGGTGCAGTTGTTAAGGAATCAGGCTAGAAACTGAGAGATCATGAATTCTGATCCTGCCTTAGGCATGAAGTCAGCTGGGTGACCTTAGGCCAATCATTCTTTCTCAGCCCTCGGAAGGGGGCAATAGCAAATCACTTCTGAAATCTTGCCAAGAAAACTACAGGGATTTGTTCAAGCAATCGCCAGGAATCTGTTCCAATCTATGCTTAGAAATTTCTATCATAGACAACACAAACTTCAGAAAGGTTTAGCAAAATAATAATTTAATTGATAAAAGAATAATAGGAACATTCCTTATCAACTCTTCCCTGCTGGAGCCATTTGCTTGCCTTAGCCATTAATTTGCTTGCTTTAATTGATTTATCCAAGCTTATGATCAAAATATACATTTTAAAGATGCAGATTCACTTGCAATCAATGGCATCTTGTGATAATAGTATCAGGATCAAAGTAATTGCATGCTTTGTATGTAACAAACAAACAAACAAACAAACAAAGATCCAGAACAAATTGTGTATGAAATTTTACAAGTTATATCCTTAATCCCCAATGATTTACTGTTACAGTAATCATCTGTTTCATTATATTATATCCCTAGTATCATGCTGTTTTTATTTCTCTCTGTAGGTTTTAATATGGGAGCTAAACATTACCTCATTATTTCAGTTGTATGTTATAGGTAACAGTTATGTTTGGGGGGAAAAAACCTATTGATTTCTAAGCTCTGTAGTATGTAACGTTATAAGATAACTGAAATGAGATTACTGAAAAAGAGCAGTGGGTGCAGTAAATGTGAATTCAGTAAAGGCCAAAGTCAGTTTGGTGTAGTGGTTAAGGCATCAGTCTAGAAACTGGGAAGACTGTGAGTTCGAGTCCTGCCTTAGACACAAAGCCAGCTGGATGAGCTTAGGCCAATCTCTCTCTCTCTCAGGCCTGGGAGAGAGGCAATGGCAAGCCACTTCTGAAAAACCCTGCCAAGACTTGTCTGTGCAATCTCCAAAAATCTGATATGATTGAATGGAAGAAAAAAAAATATCAGACATAGTAACCTCCTGACAGAATTACCTGTATAATCTTTGTATCTGAACTGACATTCATATTATATGGAAAATGTGATTAATAAGAGTGTGTGTGTATTATAAATTTTGTATTCTCGGAACACCCCAGAATGAATCAAAATGAATTCTGGCTCTCTTAGCTCATACAATAGTTGCCCCATGATGTGATAGGCAGAGATTCGGAATGCTAATTAGCTAATTATGTTTGAGGTCAGGGGTGGGCTTCAAAAATTTTAGCAATGGGTTCTCTGCCTGGTTGCTGGGTGGGCATGGCCATGGTTGGCGTAGCCTAGTTGGCCTCCTGCACCACAGAGGGGGGAGGCATTTTTGCCTTTCCCAGGCTCCGGAGGCTTTCCTGAAGCATCCAGGAGGGCGAAAACAGCCTCCCCAGGCTCTGGAGGCCCTCTGGAGGCCGGAAACGGGCTCATTTCCGGCCTTCCCGAACTTGCAGTAGGCCCGTTTTTCGCCCTCCCTGAGCCTCCGCACACGCGCTGCACCTGCCTGCATCCAAAATGGGCCGCGTGGGGATTCCTGGGAGGGATGGGGCATGGTGGGCGAGGCCAGCCAGAAGTGGGATTTGGGGGTTCTCCGAATTGCAATGAATCTTAGCTAGAGGTTCTCCCGAACCCCTGTGAACTCCCAGCAGCCCACCCCCTAATTGAGGGAGATCTCCAGCCCGATAAAATCAGCCTCAGAATGCTCAGTGTGACCAACTTTCTGCAGATTGGCATCTGGGGCAGGGCATTTTTTTTTACTGGAAAAAAGTGGTCTGAGGTGATTTCCATGCTCATAATTTCTCTCTGTAATGACAAACTGGACAGTCAGCCATCTAAACCAGACTTTGAACCAAGGCTGTAATATTCACAGGGACCTCTATTATCTCTGTTGTGAGAGGATAGCCTTTGGATCCAGTCTAGCAGCATCTGCGGGGAAAGCAAAATTGGCAAGATAGCAGATGGAACATCGTAAAGAAAAACCCTGTCTTTTTTTTTTTTTTTTGAATGTGTGTATAATGTTGAAGCTTGCCTAAAAGGGGTGGGGCTTGCATTATGATGCTCCATCTGCCATCTTGCTGATTTTGATTTTTTTCTTGCAGATGCCGTTACTCCACATACCTATCTCAGGGGGATTTTTTTGTGACACATGCAAACTTCTCTCTCCCAATTGTTTAAAGAATAGCCAAAAATGTGCAAGTCTGTCCAACTCATTGAAATTGAAGATGCCATCTGGGATGCATTAGATGATACATTTCTCAGAGATGCTGAATTTATGTTCCTTTTCTGCCAATTTAAAAATATTCTTACCTCATCTTAAGAGTATTTAAGGGCCCACTGGAAGGATCTTCACCTTGCCTAGCCCCCTACTTCCCCTACTCCCTTTAGTACCTCAAATGAGAAGGACACAACTATGCATTCATTTAAACGTTTCCAAACAAGTGTTGGAAACACTGATTGGAGTTGTTTTTCCCACAGGTTTATTTAAATACATTCAGACATTAAAGGAAATGTCTAATAATGAGCTTAATATTCACAAAGGACAGAATAGTTATACATATACATATACATATACATATACATATACATATACATATACATATACATATACATATACATATACATATATATATATATATATATATATATATATATATATATATATATATATAGTTAGTATCGGAAGTTAGTATCGGAAATTTTGAGTAGTTCGGAGAACCGGTAGTAAAAATTCTGACTGGCCCCGCCCCCATCTATTCTCTGCCTCCCAAGTCCAGCTGATCGGGAGGAAATGGGGATTTTGCAGTAACCTTCCCCTGGAGTGGGGAGGGAATGGAGATATTACAGTATCCTTCCCCTGCCATGCCCACCAAGCCATGCTATGCCATGCCCACTAGCCACACCCACAGAACTGGTAGTAAAATTTTTTGAAACCCACCACTGAGATATATAGATAGATAGATAGATATAGATAAAGATATGGATATGGATATGGATATGGATATGGATATGGATATGGATATAGATATAGATATAGATATAGATATAGATATAGATATAGATATAGATATAGATATAGATATATTTTATTTATTTATTTATTTATTTATTTATTTATTTATATTTTTAGTAAGGGAGCAGAGTCTCGGCTTTTTAGTGGCATATTTTTATTCAAAATTTCGATACAGCACCCAGAACATTTCCAAATGTTGACACTAATTTTAATTGTTATGAAGGTATAAAAGAGAAATTCTCATGGGAAGCTGACAAATCAACTGCGATGATTTGAATTTTGAATTAAAATTTGAATTAAAATTAAATGAGATCCAATTTGATTTTTGCCTTGGTCCCAGCTACTCTTTTTTATGGGGGGGGGCTCATCTCAGTAACTTGCTCAAAAAGATATTTGTGACCTTTGGTTCTGTTAAACAGAGTTGTGAAACACAAGGCCCACAGGCTGCATCCGGTCCACAATGTGGTCGGATACGGCCCATGGGACCGTCCTGGAAAATGTAAGGGACCAGCCCATGGGGCTTCGGCCTGGTCTATCCAGTGCAAAAGGATATATGCCAGCAGTTTGGGGAGTGGTGTCAAGCTGGCCACGCCCATCCAGTCAGCCACACCCACCCAGTCAGCCACGCCCACCCCTGCCCCCGAGGTCAACCACAGCCCTGTTGCGGCCCTCAATGAAATTGAGTTTGACACCACTGCTGTAAAAGTTAGACATTCAGGCAGTATTTCAAAGATCCAAGTTTAGGGATCCAAAGTAACAGTCTATCAAGTTAAAGCTGGACACAAATAACTTTGTCTGTCAATCAGTAGCCACCCAGAAGTGGGTGAATGATTCTACCTTGTTCCCCAACAATATTTGAAAGGCAAGGTTTACCGAAAGTAGCACAGTGCTGGGAAACGCTCCATAGGTGGAAGTCTTTTGGGTTTGAACAGAAACAGTTTCCCCCCTCCCACCTCAAGTTGAAAAAGAGAAATTCAGAAATTATTCTGAAGCCTTGCTGGAAGCCCACACTTTCCCACTTGAAGTCCAAGGGGAGCAGATTCTTCGGGATGCCTTGGTTTGAGATTTCATTGAAGCTTGGCAAGTCACAGAGCTGCAGTCCACTAGGGAGGGGATTATTCAGTGAGAGACAGAATATTAACATGCACCCCTTGACTATTTCTTAATTTATACTATAGCCAAGAGACCTTCTATGTAACTCTCTTCCTTTGGAAGGAAATTCGGAAGCTTTACCGTATTGAATGAGAAATGATGGAAAAAGCAGGTGGATTTCTCTGTAGGAGAATTGCTATCACTACCTTGTGACTGGAGAGGAAGACATGCAAATCACCTGTAATTATATCTACTATGTTGAATTTCTGTTTAAAAATAACCATCTGATTCATTGGAGCCATTTCCCGGTGACTATCCATGTGATTTTCTTGGCAACAATATGGACACTGTTTGCCATGTCTTCTATTCCCACTTCCCACTTTAGTCAGGAATTTTCCAGTGGTTTACTATCAAAGTATAATCAAGTCAGGCTCTGCTTTTAAAATCTGATGTAACCGGCTATGTGCTTTATTCCCGTGGAGGGATGAAATTGGGGTCATAAAGGTGCCTTAGAATCTATTTGCATCTTCCATCCTAGGAAATGTACACGTAAAAGGACTTTCAAAGCATTTGAAGAGTTTAAATCCACCCCCATGGATTAAGAAATACTAAACATCTCCAAGTTTCTCAGGTGGCTTGAATCTTAGTGTTCTGCCCCAGCTACGGACTCCAAAGAACGCAGAGCACACAAAGTCTGTACAAACCTTAGTTTACTAAAATAAAATCAGGTTTTTTTTCAAACAAAGGCTGTTAATTAACTTTCTTAACAGCCTACAAGAATCCAAAGAATAAATAATCTTAATCTTACTATGGTTGGCTGAAAGCCCAGAAGCAATTTGCAGAGAACTAAGATCAAGGCACGAAGGAGAGTGAACGAAGTTGTTCCCTGCAAATTGCTTCAGTCGGTGTTCCTCCTTAAATAGGCTAAGGGAGTGGCCAATTAGCCCCAAGCCTTACTCTCGAGAAGATCTCCTCCTGAGGAGCCACTTCTGCCTTTTGGCAGCTCTGTATGCCCATGCATCGAGAAGAGGCTCCTCCTCTTCGTCCTCTTCACTTAAGGAGCTTCTGGAGCTTCTGAAGGCCCTGGCTGAATCCCCGCCTCTGGCACCACATCTTCTCCAGCCTCATTGTCTGACTCGAGTGCCAGTTGCACAGGCTGCTGGTGCAGCACCAACCAGCTTCCTTGCTGTCCGAATCAGCCACTAGCCGCACAGTCCACGTACAGGCCACAACACTTAGCAGCTCTTGGTTACCTTTCTAGAGCCTACCTGATTTAAACATGTTTTCCTTTATCGCTATCTAAGAAAACAAAGAGGTTCAGGTTTTCATGAGCATGAAATAACATTTGATTTTGCACACAGTACTGGTAATTTTTTGCTGGGTTTTTTTTGGTTTAATCTCACAAATAATTAAGAAGGTAAAACCCAAAGGAGCTTTTTCAAAGGGCAACTGGACTTTCTTTGTTTTTCCTTAAAAATGTTTCGTTTCTCATTCAAGAAGCTTCTTCGGTTCTGACTGAATGGTGGGGAATGGAGGGATTTATATTCCTTGAGGTCATCTTCCATAAGAAGGCAAATGTTGTAGGCGGAATCTCAACTCAGGCCTGTTCACACATTACACACTACCTTGACTTACGACCACAATTGAGCCCAAAATTTATGTTGCTAAGTGAGAAACGTGTTAAGTGAATTTTGCCCCATTTTATGACTTTTCTTGCCACATTTGTTAAGTGAATCAGTGCAGTTGTTAAATTAATAACATGGTTGTTAAGTGAATCTGGTCTCCCCATTGACTTTGCTTGTCAGAAGGGCACAAAAAGTGATCATATGATTCCTGGACACTGCAACCATCATAAATGTGAGTCAGTTGTCAAGCATCTGAATCAGGGGTGGGTTCTACTTACCTTTACTACTGGTTCGCAACGGGATCGCGTGTGTGTGCTCGCTTCGCTTGTGCGCATGCCTTGCTTCTGCACATGTGCAGAAACTTCTGCGCATGCGCAGATCGCCAATGATGACATCCGGGATGGTGGGCGGGGCCTCCCTCTTGCGAACTGGTCTGAACTGGGGGCAATCCACCACTGATCTGAATGTAAATCACGTGACCATGAGGATGCTACAACGATTGTAAGTGTGAAAAATTGTCATAAGTCACTTTTATTCAGTGATATTGTAACTTTGAACAGTCACTAAATGAACCATTGTAAGTCAAGAACTACCTGTATTAGTTCTCTCTGAAATCAGGGAGGGAAGCCTAATGTTGATGCAACAGAGACTGGACTCTTTTGAGATGGATTGGTGGGTCAGGAGAAACCTTTGAGGTCAGCTTTACCCAATGGTGGGTTTCTGCCCCGGTTCGGGCAAACCGGTAGTGGCAGCGGCGGCAGGCTCCTCCCACCTGCTCAGCTATCATCACGGACACTTTGTGCATACGCAGAAGTTTCTGCACATGCGCAGAAGCGCCACGTGCATGCGCGTGCTCACAGTTCTGAACCGGTAGCGAAGGTAAGTGGAACCCACTACTGGCCTTACCTCAATGAGTTTGGGTTCCATTATCCTTTACTAACACACTGGAGAGCACAGTCTGAAGAAAGGTTCTTTCTGCTTTCATGATAAGGCTGACCAAGAATTGATTCATTACCAGCACAAATTAGAGCACTCTTATTTGATATTTTCCACCTGAGCTCTTTTAATGGAAAATTTCTGCAAAACCAGAAAGAATAAACTTTGAATGTTCAACATATACCTATACCTACCCCATTCTGTTAGCCCAGGGGTCGGCAACCTGCAGCTCTGGAGCCGCATGTGGCTCTTTCATCCCACTGCTGCAGCTCCCTGTCGCCGGTCAGCTCCACAATTGATAGAGCTTTCGGTTAGAACAGATAGAGGAAAAAGAAGGCCATGCTAGGAGGACACTTTGGTGGGGGAACCGGATTTCCGGTCAGCTCCAGAATTGAATGGGGGCTTCTGGTTAGGACTTTGTGGCTCTTTGAGTGTTTAAGGTTGCCAACCCATGTGTTAGCCTAAGTGTAAATATAACTTTTGTCTCTCCCCATTTGCCTTCCTGCCCCACTTTCGGTGATCACTTATGCAGTTGCCCTTAGTTTTAGAATTTTAGGCAATCCTGAACTGAGTAGTTTATCAGAACTCAAGCCAGCCTCTTCTGGCCCTAGGCTGTTTTGGAAACATAGTGATGGCTTAACTACAGTCTCTTGGCTGAGCTAGAGACTGTCAAGGAGAAAAGTCCTCAGGGACAGCTGCTGCAGAAACAGACCCAGCAAATCAGCATTACATTAAAAAAGAAGAAGAAGAAGAAGAAATTACAATTTGCTAGTTGGCTGCTGCCTGTCTTTGGAAACTGAAAAGTGATCTTTTGAAGACCGCTGCTGCAGTCAAAGGCTACACCAGTAGAGTCCAAAATGGTCGGGAGGAGTTGCATTCCAGTAGGGCATCAGCAGAGCCTGAAGGTGGAAGAACAAAGGCAATGCAAACAGAGTTTACAAAGTAGACTGAGTTTCAGGTGAAATCCTGGAATCCTTCATGGATCAGAAGTTTAAAATAAATTTAACTTAATTTTAGGGATTGGTTGGAATGGGATACTTCTGTATCCTATATATATCACAAGAGTACAAGTAGTTTTCAATAAGTACAGTTCATTTAGCGACTGTTTGAAGTTACAGCAGCACTGAAAAATTGACTTATGACCATTTCTCACACTTATGACCTTTGCAGCATCCCCTTGGCCACATGATCAAAATTAAGATGCTTGGCAATTGGTTCATATTTATGATGGCTGCGGTGTGCCATGGTCATGCGATCACCTTTTCCAACCTTCTGCCAAGCAAAGTCAATCAGGAAGCCAGCTTCACTTAACGACCTTGTTACTAACTTAACAACTGCAGGGATTCACTTAACAACTGCGGCGAGAAAGATCATAAATGGTATTGCTAAATAACAGAAATTTTGGGCTCAATAGTCAAGGACTACCTGTATAGGTAGCTTTGAACCAACTCCAGTTGCCTTTCAGGTTTCTTTTTTTCTCATTTCAGTGAGCTGCTTTTGATTTATAAGAGCTTGGAGGCAAGATATTTTGGTGTATGCAGTGGTGGGTTTCAAAATTTTTTACTATCGGACCTGTGGGTGTGGCTTGGTGGGCGTGGCATGGCTTGGTGGGCGTGGCATGGCTTGGTGGGCGTGGCTTGGTGAGCATGGCAGGGGAAGGATACTGTAAAATCTCCATTCCCTCCCAATCAGCTGGGATTTGGGAGGCAGAGAATAGATGGGGACAGGGCCAGTCAGAATTTTTACTACCGGTTCTCTGAACTACTCAAAATTTCCGCTACCAGTTCTCCAGAACTGGTCAGAACTTGCTGAAACCCACCTCTGGGTGTATGTCTATAATTTCCAATCTTTGCCTCTGATTGGAGATATTGGCCCCTTTCAAAATCCTCTAAAACCTGAGGGCAGAGAATTGTTTGCATGGCATCTCCAATTCATTTTCAAGGGAAGGAAAAATTCTGCAACAATTTAGAAAGTCTATAGACTGGTCATGGTGGAGGCAGTAACACCACTATTGAAAAAGTCTAATGGAAGGAGCTCCAGGCTAAAAATCTTCCTTTGTGATTAATTGAAACGTGGAAAGCCAAAACTCCTGTCTTTTCCTCTGTCGTTTCTTATGCAATTTGATGAAAGAGAAATGACTTCTCTTCAAAGGAAAGAGAAATTCAGGGAAGCACTCATGGATGGGATAGAGCCATGATGGCAAACCTATGGCACGCTTGCCAGAGGTGGCATGCAGAGCCCTCTCTCTGGGTACTCCCGTCGCCAGCTGCCTTTCCAGGTTCCATCACTACAAAGACCATCTGTCTGGTGTGCATGCGCGTGATGGAGCCTGGAAGTGCCGCTGGCTGCCGCAGACATGCATACTGGCCAGCTGCTGTCTTCCGGGTTCCGGTGCTCCACCGCATGCGAGTTTTGGGACTCGGTGCCAAAATGGTTAACCATCATTGGAATAGTGTTCTTGCACTTTTTAAAAAATATATGAGGTTTGCTGTTCTTGTAGCTAATAGTCGTACTACAAAGGGTAGGTGATAAAATTGTAACCATTGATCCAGTTAATTATTACTAAATCTTATCAATGGGCCAATGATATTGATATAAAGTCTGGCAAATCCACCATGACCAAAATTATGCAAAGATTACTGAAATAAAATAGCCAGGATTTAAAATAGCCAATATAAATGTTGCTTGATTTCCCATGCCCTCATTCTTGTAGGTTCTCACCTGTGGATGTTTGACAGCTATTAGTGGTAGCCATCCTAAAAATATCATATCTTTTAAATAGTCCAGCTCTATCTTCAAATCAAAGCAAGATCCTTTTAATTTCTTTCTCATTTTTAAAATGTTTTTGCATCTACCATTTCTCCCTTCCTTCCTTCCTTCCTTCCTTCCTTCCTTCCTTCCTTCCTTCCTTCCTTCCCTCCCTCCCTCCCTCCCTCCCTCCCTCCCTCCCTCTTACTAATGGTCCATCATTCTTTCCCAAGTACATCCTTTACATGTTCAAGTCTGATCAAAGCAGAATAGACTGAAATGATTTCTTCTTGTAATTCAGGAATTATACTTTTGTAGAATTATCCACTCATGGCACCCATTAACTGCCTGTGCTATATAGTGCCTATCTGTGGCACCTGCATACCCACCTGCCCACAACCATAGCATCTGCCTTCAGCACCCACACTTCCATCTGTTCTCTGTATGCCTAGCCATGGCACCAACAGGTCTCACCCACAGGTCTCACCCACTGGTGCACATGTTTGGGACTCCCATCTCTTCCCACATCATGGGCATGTGAGGTCCTCGGTTAATGAGCCATATGGTCCTGGGATTACAAATGCCAATGGGACTGTTGGAATTATTGTTGCAAGGCTATTATTATTATTATTATTATTATTATTATTATTATTATTATTTATTTATTTATTTATTTATTAAATTTATATACCGCCCTACTCCCGAAGGACTCAGGGCGGTGAACAGCCAAAAAATAAAATACATGTAGTACAAACGTTAAAAAACCATTTAAAATACATTAAATACTTTGGCCCAAAACAGATTTAAAACACCCCAATTTATAAAACAAATTTAAAAGCAATTTAAAAGGGAAAGTTAGGCCAGACCAGCCTGCTGAAATAAGAATGTTTTGAGGGCACGGCGGAAAGTGTGCAGATCCGGGATCCTCCGTATCTCCAGGGGGAGCTTGTTCCAGATGGCAGGTGCCCCCACAGAGAAGGTTGTCCCCCTGTGGGCCGCCAGTCGACACTGTTTGACCGACAGCACCCTGAGAAGCCCCTCTCTATGGGAGCGTACTGGTCTGTGAGTGGCTACTGATGGCAGAAGGCGGTCCCATAAGTACCCTGGTCCTAAGCCATGTGACATTGTGCCTTACAAGTATATCACTAAGTGATGGAAATTCTGGTCCCAATTGCTGCTGTAACCCAAGGACTACGTGTTCCTACTGTATGCCATGGATTTTTGTTTTCTAACTAAAGAACTTTGCACTTACCACTGTTAAATTTCATTATATTACTTGCAGCTAATTTCTTCAACCTATCAAGATGTTTTGAATTTTGTTTCTGTTTTCAAGGTCATTAGCTCTCTCTCTCTTTGATAAGCTTTCCTTCTATCTCTTCATCCAATTCATTAATGAAAACATTGAAGAATAGAGGACCCAGAACTGTTCCTTGGAGCATCCCGTATGATATCTCTCTTGATTTAAATAAGAACTACTGATAAATATTCGTTCAATTTGATCTTTGTAATAGCCCCTTGATTACCATGCTATCCCTTCATATCTAACTGGGTAGATATGTAGGCCATGAAGCGCTTTCCTAAAATCAAGGCATACTATTATTTCTGTTCAATTTTCATGATGTTCAGATTAGTTTTGTTTGCAAAGTTGTGGCCACTGTAGTGTCCCGCTGTCATGTGATCATGATTTCTGAAATTCCCTGCTAGCATCCCATAAGTAAAGTCGATGGAGAACCCTGCAGGAAGTCAGAAGTTGCTCTCACTCTCACTGCTTTTTTACCTGCCCATGGTCTTCCTATTTATCTGTTTAGGGTAGAGGAAACATTGACTTATTATTGATGTTTGTCTGCCACTACAATTACTTTTCTATTTATGATATATTCTCTTCTTAAATGATCATGGGACTATCTAGCATTTGAATAAAAAAGAAAATGTAGTCAGTCTAAAATTTAATGTTCATTCTGTTCATGCACTACCTTTCTGTCAAAAGAAGGCCCAATGGGTCGCAAATTGTTTATTGATAGATATATCTGCTTTCTTATGATCTTGCTTTAGAATTTCTGTAGGTTTTGTTGTCAGAGTAATTGGTCTGTAGTTTGTTGAAACTTACTGTCCCCAACTTTTTTTTTAAAAGTTATGCGCAATATATGCTTTTCTTTAGTTATTTAGCACTTTGTCAGCTCTTCAGGATTTCTTAAAGACATTACATAAGGGTTTGGTGAAATCATCAAGTAGTTCTTTCAGTATGCTAGGCTGAATGCTGCATCTGTTCCTGAAGGTTTAAACTCAAAGTAAAAAGGTATTCCCTCACCATATTTCTATCACACCCAAGCTTCAGTTTTCTCTCCCTTTCTAGCCTTCAGAATTTCCAGATGGAACACATAATTGGTTTTTTAAGAAGACAGAACCAAAAAAGAACTGAATAGCTCTGCCTTTTCTTTGTTATCAACTACCTTTTTACTATTTTGCTGAACAGATGGCATACTGATTCTTTTTTTTCCCCTTTTACTTTGAATACACGTAAAGAAGCCTTTTTAAAATTATTCTTTTTACTAATTTCAGCTCATGCTGAGATCTTGCTTTCCTGATTAAAAAAATGAAGCAAATCGAAAAGCAGTTCACAGATATTTCTTTGTATGGCATTCGAAAGTGAAATGTTCTCAGAACAGTGACCTCAGTTTAGGACATTTTATCATAACACAACCCACATGAACAGGATTTTAGAGATGCTTAGGTGGGGCATGACCAAAAAAGGTTGGGAACCACTGGTCTAGTCCATGCCGTATGCAGATGTTCCTTTACACAATGCCATCTTCTTAATTGTGCCATTCAGTGTATGCTGTTCCTGCCAGCATCTTATATCCTGCCATCATATATTGGACTGTTCCTGGGACCTCTCTGCATAGTCTGCACTTCAGGTCCTGTCTGGTGTGATAGACCCCTTCTTCTATGGATCTGATGCTTAGTGCCTTCTTATGCTGCTATGATAAGTGCCTCAGTGCTGTCCTTTAATCCACCTCTTTCCAGCCCCTGGTAGGACACAAACACTTTTTTTCCTTCTCTCCCTCCCCCTTCTCTGTCTCTCTGTCTGTCTTTGTCTGTCTGTCTCTCTCTCTCTGTCTCTCAGTCTCTCTCTCTCTCTCTCTGTCTCTCTGTGTCTCTCTGTCTCTGTCTCTGTCTCTGTCTCTGTCTCTGTCTGTCTCTGTCTCTGTCTCTGTCTCTGTCTCTGTCTC
>WNWU01000016.1:5058549-5077280 GCA_012654045.1 Ptyas mucosa
GTCTCTGTCTCTGTCTCTGTCTCTGTCTCTGTCTCTGTCTCTGTCTGTCTGTCTCTCTCTCCATCTCACTCTCTCCAGCTCTCTCCATCTCTCTCTGTCTCTCTCTCTCTCTGTCTCTCTCTGTCTCTCTCTCATGTGCGCGTGCACGTGCGCACACACACACACACTCACACACACTCACACACACTGTTTCCCTTGGATCACAAGTTCTGGTAATAATATTATCAACTTCATCACTTTCCTAATTTTCTGCATGGAATAATCTTCAGATATCACTATCTTCCCCAATTGCAAAGGGGAAAAAAATCAAAAGACACTTTCCATAGGAATGTAAGATTATCTCAACAAACAATCCAGCAGTCTTTTATTCATACTTCAAAGAAGAGAGGATTTATACAGTACAATCTGAATTCTCTGTTTGACTTAGAAAGCCCTCAACCTATTCAGGCTAATACTTTTAGAAGTGGCTGTAATTTCCCTTGGACATCAGCAGCTTGGCTTTTCAAGCCTAATTGGATCTATAAATTACTGTTGTTTTTACTCAAGTATTAACCTCTGAAGATGCTAAGCATCTCTTTCATATAGCTTTATTCCGAACCCTTTCATTTATTTATTAGCGGTAGGAGAAGAAATTAAATAAATATGATAGATACTGATAATTAACTTTTTTTAATGATGTTAGTACTGGTAAGTTAAGCTGCTGCCAGTACTTTCATCATCAATGACTTTCTCTTAATGGAATTTTCTTTCTTCAGCCAAAACTCATTAAATAATATTTTTAAAATTCCTTAATAGCAAGCTTGGCATCACTTTTTTTTTTTTGCCCTTTGGAATCAACAGAGATATGTTGTGCTTTTGTTTACTATAATCTTCAAAGTGAATCTGAAAGTAGGTATACAAGAAAAGAGGATTTACATTATTGTATGTTTGTTGTTTTTTTCCTAATCTCTAAGGAACCTTCCTGAGACCCAGCTCTGTTAAAATTTCTGAAATTTTGCATTGTAGATCTTTGTACAAAATCATAAAAGGAATCCAAATTAGAAACAGACCAATTTATTTCTACTGAAATTGAAGTAAATCATAGCTAAATTTCCCTGCTCGTTTCAATGGAATTACAGTGTGACTGAATCTGGGACCAATCTAGGACAATGTTGTGACACAGTATGTACTCCCCAGGCACTTTCAACATTTTCCAAACACAGAATGTCCTTTTAATTATGAACCACAGCAAGTTTGGGAATTAACACGTTTACCAGAAACAAGCAAACTCACAGGGATTGTGTGGGGGTTTTAAATTTTTTTTGAGGAGAGAAACACCCTTAACTAGTAGATTTCACATTGTTTTAGTAGTTTGCACACTGAGTATCAATGGTTTCCTCAAAATTTATTTAAATTTATATATAAAATATTCTGCAGCACCACTGTGAATTCACTGCAGTGCCATGGGATACTCATGGGATACTCGTGCACAGTTTTGGAATTGTGGGCATAGAAGTTCTTTCAGTAGCAATTGCTATATTTTTGTATATTGTTATTATGGAATCATTAAACTTTGTTCATCTACAAACATAAATTATAATTAATTATTCTTTCTCTCTGTAGAACTTTTAATCACAAAACTGGAATATTAGTAGAAAATTACAGAATGAAGTAAGATATTGACAGATCCAAGAGCATATAAGTGTGTTTTCCCTCTAGATTATAGGTTTAAAGAAATAACATTGTTGGTTACATTGCATAGAGAAATGCTTTGTTACCACTTGTCTTATCTGATTATTGAGCCAGTTTACTTGACACTATTGTAATAGCTCCTGATTCAAGTTATTTTTTTTTCTGTTCTAAAGATAACCCAACTTTACATTTGCTGTATATGATGTACTCCCCGATGGAAATTTCTACTGTTTGTTGGTCATGTAAAAAAATAACAACTGTTTTTGTAAATCTTGACTTTACCAGTAAAATGTGTTTAGAATTTGACAACACTAAATCAAAGAGCAGTGAATATTAAATAAGACAAATTTACAATTACTTTGCCTCTCAAAGCTCTACTGCTTTTCTAAGATCTTTAAAAGAGGCAGTCTTCATAGATGAACACACCTAGTAATAGCACAGGCTAAAAAAGAATGGCATCCAACTGGAGCAGCCCTATCCTTTCTAAGCCTTTTTAATATAGGAGGTTAAAAAGACTGGCCTGGAAAATCAGGTTCAACTATCTGAAAAACTAGGAGGAGGACTTAAGCAGGTAGCTAAGGTGCTGGATGTACAGGTGAATTTAATATAAAGGCTAATGAGAAACAGCAAGCACAGGCTGCATGCTCAACCAACCACTTAGGAAGAATGAAATGTTTCAGTCATTCGGCGCTGAGCAGTGAAAGCATGGTGCTGGAGGAAAGAATGGTGGTATTTTCTTTGGTTCAGTCAGATTGCTGTCCTCAGCACGGTAGATATCCCACTGTAAGGATGGAAGAAAGACTGAATTTCAGCACAGTCAGATTTTGTGCAGTAGAATAAGGATGCCATTTTGTTATTGGAGAAATATGAGAAAGAGGCCATGATCAAGAATCCCGTAATCAAGAAGTTGCTTTCCTCCAGCCAGCAACTTTTGATTTCGTTTAGATATGAAGATGGCAAGGTGGTTCAATTAAGATGGCAAGCGGTTTAATTATATTTATTTAATTCAGTTCAGGCACCACCCCATTGCAACGGACTCTAGGCAGTTCACAGATAATTACATTACTGAGTGTAGGTTCATAAAGTTGATGTTTCTCTTGGTTGCAAGGTGATACATTGTGTTAGACAATCTGTTCCACTTTCAACAAGATGGTTGTCCACCAGAAAGAAGAATAGCAGCTACAAGTCCTTAGTCTGCCATTTCTATGTTGAACATCGCTACCATCTATTTTTCCTCCCATGGAGCAAGTGGTAGAGACAAAGGACAAATGCAAGAAAAGAGCCTTACCAATAAAAGCTTTGTGGCCCTGTAATCAGTGGTGGGTTCCTCCCGGTTCGGCCCGGTTCTCCCGAGCCGGTAGCGGTGACGATATGATGTCACCGAACAGGTTCTGCCGCCCCCTCGCGCTCCCCCTCACCCACCCCCTGCATTATTCTTACCTTTTATTTGGCCCCACCCCCAATCTATTGCTGCCTCCTGAGTCCCAGCTGATGGCTAGAGGGAAAAAAACTGTTTAAACTCTTGCTGCGGGGCTTCAAAGGGCTGCCCTACAGCTGATCAGTGTTAAAAGAACACAAATGAGTAGACCAGTGCCTGCAAAAATAAATGGGTAGACCGGTGCTTGCAAAAATACACGAGTAGATCAGTGCCTGCAAAAATACATGAGTAGATCAGTGCCTGCAAAAATACATGGGTAGACCAATGCCTGCAAAAAATAAATGGGTAGATCGGTACAGCTCTGCAAGCAGTTAAAAGCCTGGTAGACCAGTACCTCTGCTAAATCCTAAAGAATTGTCACATGACCATCAAGCCACGCCCACAGAACTGGTAGTAAAAAAATTTAGAACCCACCCCTGCCCGTAATGCACTTGGGCTCTAACATAACATTATGTTGAGTGCCTGAAGCAGTCTGCAATACTAAAGAAGATGGTGAGGCAACGTCTCATGTTTTTAAGACAACCAGTTCCTGGCTTTAAATCATGCTAAATTGATTGTATGAGCTGGAGAAAGCCATGAATTCTGGCATTTCCTCTGCCATGTCAAATGCTGATGCCAGCTCTGCTAAAGATATGAGAAGAAATCAAGGCTGGATAAGGGGTTCAGTATATTGGGAAGAGCAGAGTCAGATGGCACTGGAAATACAAGTAAATTTGCAATAAAGGTACAAGTGAGGAACACTGAATTAAGGTGACATTGTTAAAGGGAGGTACAAGAAGGTGATGTAAGGATTATGTGTGGAAAGGAAATCAGGATAAAGTTAGTCAAATGTAGAATATGGTCACTATATGCAGAAACCTGTACAGACCAGAAATAAACTTTGCATACCTGTTTGCATTTCATTTTGGCATAAACATCCCCTGGCAATAACTTACTGTTGTGTCCCTGTGATGTTTTTATTTATTATTATTATTTATTTATTTATATTTATATGCCGCCCTTCTCCGGAGACTCAGGGCGGCTTACAATGCGTTAAGCAATAGCCTTCATACTTTTGTATATTTATACAAAGTCAGCTTATTGCCCCCACAAACCGGGTCCTATTTTAAACTCATCCTTAGCCCATGTCCTTAGTTACACCTATGTAACTAGTTTGTGTTTTCCTCCTTCAATACCACCCCAGGCAGCCTTCAAGATGTGTAGCATTGTTTACGTTTTGTCGCCTATTCCCTTGGGGAAAAGTCAGATGACTGCAGTGCCTTGAAACAAAAGCAGCAGTTTAATAATTGGCAATGGAGACAGCAAATTTCATGTTGATATAATATTCTGCTGATCCAAGGATGGATGGGTAGTATTCAAGGGAGGCCAGAAAAGCTGATGGGATTTCTATTTTTTTTTTCCATAGGTGTCTGAAAAAAGAAATAGAAAAGGTATTGCATGCCTTTTTAATGCCTTCTAACATTCCTTTTCTTCTCCTGATTTTTACATGTGAATGTCTTAACCTAACAGGCAGAAGCTGATTCTTGTTCTTTTCCTTTATTTATTAACTTCCAACCTGAATACCTATAGTATTAACTGTTCTGACATATAAAAGCTCAATTATTGATAAATATTCCCAAAAGGAACTTAGATTGTTAGGCTAGACTTGAGATTGAATTAGTATATATAGTATGCCATCTCTATTGACCTGTCAGTGGAATGCATATTTAGTGCCTTGATTTCCAATATATTCAAAGAATAAATATGACCTAATTCTCTTCCGTATTCACCTCTGCACGCATAAACAGAATGCATTTAGCTTGTACACCAGTGGTAAGTTCTTATTTTCTTTCTCAGGGCCATGAATAGAAAACTTGAACAGGAAACAAAATTGCAGTTCATATATTTAATAAAGTCATCTCATCTTCATATAATAGCAAGGCTAAGTTCAGCAATATATACAGAGGATGGAAGAGGCCCAAGCAATAAAACTGTTGAATGGTACGTGATGAAGTTAATAAGCCAGTAAAGATGTAAGTGCGTCAAAGCATTCTTCTTCTGTCAACAGCACCCTATTACAAGATTGTCAACATGGTTGCCTGTTAAATTTATTTGGCTATCTGTATCCCTTAATGCTCTCATTATTTACTAAGCTACTTCACAGCTCAGAATTCTACCAAAAATCAGAGAGTTATTTGAGCTTCACAATACTACAAAAGGTATTTAAACATGGCTTTGCTGTTCCACAATAAGGTTAGATCCACAGCAGGAATATTTGTCATAACAACTTTCCTCATAAAATTCAAACATTTTGTGGATTCCATGTCATTGGGGACAGAACTTTCTACCACCTTCATCATTCTGGAATAAAATAACAGCTGACAGTTCAACCATCAGAAATTTGTTAGTCCATGACAATATTATATTTTATCCATCCCAAACTGTCAACCCACCAAAAGGCAGGTTTTTCTTGCAACATGAATCAAGGTCAGAGAAGTTATTTTATTGAGACAACCCAGTGGTTCTTATGGGTTCATGAAGTCCTGAGCCAGCTCAACTAATATAACCTATAATGAATATATCCTCAGAATTTGCTCCCTTTCCAATTCTGTTTTGGTAATGTTCCAAAACAACTGAGGTTATTATTTATTATTATTACTATTTTTATTCATATTTCTATGCTGCCCACTCTCCGAGGACTCTGGGTGGCTTACACCAAAGACAGTATACTAAATAGCATATTGCCCCCAACAATCTGGGTCCTCATTTTACCCACCTTGGAAGGATGGAAGGCTGAGTCAACCTTGAGCCGGTGAGATTTGATCCGCTGATCTGCTGAACTAGCAGTCAGCTGAAGTAGCTGCAGTACTGCACCCTAACTACTGCGCCACCTCGGCTCTCTTATATAACACCTATATAGAAGCTCCTATACAGGTAGTCCTAAAATTAGGACCACAATTGAGCCCCAAATTTCTGTTGCTAAGCGAGAGTTTTGTTAAGTGAATTTTGCCCCATTTTAAGACCTTTCTTCCCACAGTTGCTAAATGAATCACTGCTATTGTCATGCTAGTAATGTGGTTGTTAAGTGAATCTGGCTTCCCCATTGATTTTGCTTTTCTGAAGGTCACAAAAGTTGATCACATAACCTCAGGACACTGCAACAAGTCATAAATATGAATCAGTTGCCAAAGGTCCAAATTTTGATTATGTGACCATGGGAATGCTGCAACAGTCATAACTGTGAAAACTGATCATAACTCACTTGTTTCAATGCTGTTGTCACTGAATGGGCCCTAAATGATCTGTTGTAAGTCAAGGACTACCTGTGTCTCATTATTTACTGTCCACAAAGTAAATTGCTCCCTCATGAGCAAAGTGTTGCTGTCCAATTGTGAGACTGTCAGGGACTTTAGTGCTCTCTGAGCTTGGTTGTTTTCTTGCAGATGTTTTATTACCGAACTAGGAAACATCATCCATGCTAGAAGGGAGTTGTAAATAAAAACTCCTAAGGAAGAACATTCATATGAGGGGAAATAAAAATTGTCATTTGGAGGTCCAGCAAATAACGGTCAAACAGGTCTCCACTTCAAAATCCTATCTCCACAACGTTGCCATGGACAAAGATGCTGTCAATGAAAATCCTCACTGACCTAGATTTTTTCCTGCTCATGTGGTCCATCTGTTGCTCCAAAACTACACCTTAAATGAGCCAATTGTCCCTGCCACAACTGTATTCCACAAACTCCGAGATAACGTGTGTATTTCATCAGGGGTGGGTTCTAAAATTGTTTACTCCTGGTTCTGTGGGTGTGGCTTATTTTGTAGGCATGGCTTGATGGTCATGTGACAATTCTTTAGGATTTAGCAGAGGTACTGGTCTACCAGGCTTTTAACTGCTTGCAGAGCTGTACCGGTCTACTCATGTATTTTTGCAGGCACCGGTCTACTCATGTGTTTTTGCAGGCACTGGTCTACCCATTTATTTTTGCAGGCACTGGTCTACTCATGTATTTTTGCAGGCACTGGTCTACCCATTTATTTTTGCAGGCATCGGTCTACTTATTTGTTTTTGGGGGTACCAGTCTACCACCAAACTGCCTGTTACCACTGATCAGCTGTAGGGCGGCCCTTTGAAGCCCCGCGGCAAGAGTTTAAACAGTTTTTCCTTATAGCCCATCAGCCGGGACTCAGGAGGCAGCAATAGATTGGGGGTGGGGCCAAATAAAAGGTAAGAATAACGCGAGGGGGGAGTGGGGGGCGAGGGGGCAGAACTGGTTTGGTGACGTCATATCGTCACTGCTACCAGCTTGGCGGAACTGGGAGGAACCCACCACTGCATTTCATGTAATAATTTAATCCTGTTTGTGCAAAACACAAAACAAATCTGCAACTTTATGTACTTGAATACCAAGATGTTTAGGCCCAGGAAAATTATGCACATCTTCTCCTCCTGTCCCATTGTTGATAACATGGTCTTCTTCATTTAGATGGGAAGTAGCAAACAATGCAAAAGGGAAATGCTTTATCACTTCTGATGTGTTCATTGGAAGGTGGATTACTGTATACATATTAAGCATTTATTCAGTGTAATGATGGATAGCTTAAGTCCCATCAGCTTGTTAATGAAGCAAGTCAGAACAGACTCTTTCATTTACTATTTGAGGATAGTGGAAATCCCTCTGGAAACATTCTCTGCTAGAGAAAAGTTCCCTGAGGATGTGCTCCAGCATGAGTCTTAAAGATTGGAAGATTAAATCTCTGGTCCCGGTGACCTGCCCAGATTGGATCCTGCAAAATCCTTCTACTCTATATGCAGAGATATTAGCAATAGCACTTAGACTTTACAGTGCTTTACAGCCCTCTCTAAGCAGTTTACAGAGTCAGCATATTGCCCCCAACAATCTCATTTTACCCACCTCGGAAGGATGGAAGGCTGAGTCAACCTTGTGCCTGGTGAGATTTGAACTGCCAAATTGCAGGTAGCCGGCGATCAGCAGAAGTAGCCTGCAGTACTGTACTCTAACCACTGCGCCACCAAGGCTCTTGGTGAAGTCTGCATTGTTGTTTGTATTATGGAATCTCATAGTGATACTTCATATAAAAAAAATTGTTGACCAAAATCTAGAAGTCTGAAAAGGCAAAAAAAAAAAAAAAAAAGGGAACATACATATTTTAGCAGAAGAGAAGAAAAAGAATGCGACATCAAGCCAGTGGTGAAATCTAAAATTTGTTACTACCGGTTCTGTGGGCGTGACTTGGTGGGTGGGGGTAGTGTGACTGGGTAGGCGTGGCCAATTTTTTTTTCTTTTAAAACCATTTTTTCTACAACCTCTTCGGTGAAGAGGTTGTAAAAAAATGCTTTCAAAAAGCTCTGACGATCCCAGCTGAGTTGCCTGATCGGCAGAGACTTTTTTTCTTTTAAATGCCTCTGCTGATCAAGCAACTCAGCTTGGATTGTCAGAGGCATTTAAAAGAAAAAAAACCCTTTGATGATCCCAGCTGAGCTGCGCGATCATCAGAGGCTTTTTTTTTTACTTTTAAAAGCATTTTTTGGCCAAAGAGGTTGTAGAAAAAATGCTTTTAAAAGTTAAAAAAAAAAGCCTCTGATGATTGTGCGGCTCAGCTGGGCATGGGGGGGGGGGGGATTTTTGCTACCAGTTCTCCGAACCACCTGCCTCCATCGCTACCGGGTCGGGCGATCCAGTCCAAACTGAGAGCATTTCACCCCTGCATCAGGCCTATCTTTACACATTAATTGGCCGTTTTGAATGAAACCTGCTTTCACATAATTGGCACAGATACACTCTCTGTCATTATCCTCCCCTTGGATAAGTCCATCACCCTTTCATATATTCTCTATCCCTTCTTGATTGTGTGAATAAGTGTGTGTTCTTATCTCAGAGGTAAAGTGATATTAAGAACAGCCTTGGGCCTCTAACTATTGTATAGGCAAGAATGCTATTGTAATTGAAATAAAAATCATGATTCATGGGAGAAAACCAACCTTATGGGGCATGTTTGCATGACTTGCCTGACCTGCTTATCCTCTTGTTCTATCCGTTGACTCCCTGCCAGACGCTGGGAGTACACAATGCAAGATGAATTGACCTACTATCCATTGGCTATTTTCCCAGTCCTCCTGATTACCACGGAGGAGAATGAAAGGCTACCTTTCCTGTCTTTTGAAAGGGGAATAGGAAGGAAAAAGGAAAAACACACCGTGGTGACATTGGCTTAGAAGTACTTTAGACAGAGCTGGAGAAAGGCTCACTCCTCCTCGTGCTGTTTTCGGCATTTCATATCCCTGAGTGACCACTGGAGGGTGAAAAATAGAAAGGAGTGTAGGATGGAATTTCTAGAGAAGCCAGAATCCTTTTTGCACGTCTCAGAACTCAGAAACATCAACCTTGAATTTAATCATGTCATCCTTGATTATGGAGAGATAATTAATGGGTTAGGGTGTTTTCAAAACATATTAACTTACCCTTTGGAAGAAAAAAAAAGAGAGGCATGGAGAATATATATATATTTTTCAGTTGAAGCTGAATTTCTCTAGGCTTATGCAGAAACTATTTCACTTTGCAAAGATTAATCTTGCATGTCTAAAATGTAAACACGTTGTAGAGGGGGCAGCCTCTGAAGATTTTTTTTAAAAAAAACCCAATAGAAGAAAACAGAGAAGCATTGGGCATGCAGCTCATTATTCCAAATGGCAATTTTGAAATTCTTTCCTTATGCTTAGACATTCAGATTGTAAATCGAAATACTTTTGTGCTTTTGGAGACTTTGCTTGCCACTTGTGGTTAATAGCTTGGGCAGTACATATACGGCGAGCACCTTTATTGGCAATGGGAAAACCTTGAAAGATAAATCTTATGCTTATTAAATTCCTTTCTGTTCCCACATGATTATAAGGTTTCAGCTTTAAAACTTTTTAAAGACTTGCCACAAATGAACATTGTTTGAATCTTTGTCTACCATTCTATGAATGATTTAACAGCATATAGCATCCTTTCTGGTTCTTGTACACATTGTTGTACATGATGCAGGCTGTTGTGTTATTTCAGTCTTGCTTATGTCATTTCCCATGTCAGTAGACAATAAAAGTGTTAGCTAACTAATCTTATAATTGCTTTGCAGGCAGTAGCTCTCATTAAGGCCAACAGTGGAATTTGATTTTGCATTAACAGAACAATCAAATATCCCAAGACTCTAGAGACCAGTTTTGCAGATACATATAGCAAAGTTTTGTGCTTTCACACTCTCTCTATGCCAATCATTTAAATTGCCAAAGGAGATAAAGAATGCTCTCGCTGGCTCTGAATAAATAGGGCATAATATTATTTGCTTTGTAGAACACCATGGCAACAACTGTTTTAAAAGTCGGTATACATTTAAATACATAAATAGTTCTATTCAATTGTTTAACAAATCTGCATATTGAGAGGAAAAAAGGGTATTTACCCTTTGAATCCCAAGTTTCCTAGATTGACAGTGTTAGATTGCAGGAAAATTGTAAGCTGAATGCTTAACATAGATCTTCCTACCTTAGGGAGGACTGACTGTGTGGAGTTCCCCATTGTGTGTAGCAGTTGTAACTATGTTTTGTTTCCCTGAAGATCTTCCTTGTCAACATGGAAAGTCTGGGGATAGAGTAGGCAGGACTCCAGTACATACAGTATTTTGACTTTCTTTTCTTTTTCCCCCTTAAAGAAAGAGAAAACAATTATGTAATCTGGTAACAATGGCAACTTAAATGATCGCATGTGTTGTAATCAGTGCACAAACTGATTGAGATATTTCCACCTTGGCCCTGATAGGAACTTGGTAATGTGAAATACAGGGACTTAAATTCAAAGATAACCAACCAATTATGGTCTCAGGATCTAGAATGATGTCAGCGGGAGCTGTTCTTTAAAACGGTCACAGTAAGAACTGAATGAGATCAAAAAAGAAAAGAAAAAACATTTCCTCCAGTAGTTCAGCACTTCTGCTGATGGATAGCATTGCTGAAGGGAGCTGACCAGCAGGGCTCAGTCACTGAATCGATGTATAATAAATGATAAAATGTGACTTGGGTTTCTTGACAAAAAAAAAAAAATACCAAACAGAGTTGCTTACATTCAATTCATATACACTTGTTTACTTAGGAATTGTGCCATTATGTGGATATCCTCTAAATCTAACTGAAAAGTATTTGGAGTTGGAAATGTCCATATAACAATGTCTGTGAATATAAAGATTATTTAAGGAACACCCTGGATACTTGTCCCAAAGATGCTTTTTCAGGAGGCAACTGGACTTTCTTGTTTTTTCTTTGAAGATGTTTTGCTTCTCATCCAAGAAGCTTCTTCAGCTCTGACAGGATAGTGGAGAATGGAAGGATTTCTATTCCTTGCTGGTCTTTTGCATCCTTTTAGAGGGTCGTTGAAGCACTTGGAGGTTTATCTGTGTCCTCAGGGTCACCTGAGTAGTTCTCCTGGTTCCTGTAGTCTGCAATTTTTCCTCTGAAAATCCATTCCTACTCCCACACCATTCAAAGGGTGTTCATCCCAACTTGTATAACTAAAAGTCTGTAGAGATTCTCAGTCATCCAGGTCATGGTTGTCCCAAAGGTGCTTTTTCAAGAGGCAAATGGACTTTCTTGTTTTGTTTTGTTTTTGAAGATGTTTCACTTCTCATCCAAGAAGCTTCTTCAATTCTGGCAGGATAGTGGGGAATGGAAGGATTTATATTCCTTAATAATATTCCTTAATTAATCATTCCTTAATTATAGGATTTGTATAGCTATACAATAGCTGCCCTACCATTTTTTGTGGAGGTGTGGTTTCTTTTGTGGTAGTTCCTTTATCAGGGTATTAATATTGATTTCTGCTTGATTGTTTGTCTGGTATTAATCTCCACTAATGTGAGTGTTGGCTGCTGGAGAGGATGTGTTCTGGGGTTCTTTTTTTGTCCCCTCCTGGTTTCATTTATCTTGTCTTTTGAATGGTCTGTAAATGTGGTTTATCTCTATTGATGGTTGATTTGTCTGAATGCCAAGCTATTGATATATGGCAGTGTTATCCTTTTCATAGCTTGTGTTGGTTGTGCTGTGGTGCAATTGAGTGGTCAGGCACTTTCTGATAAAGTTGCATGTATATCAATTTTGTTGGAAGATGTTGCATATATGCAGTTGGTTTCCTTTTTCTAGAGCTCTGAGTTGCTGCCATACATTTGGGTACATCTGAATAATATTCTTACATACATCCTTTTGTGCAGATTGGGCTTTTGGCTGATAATGGAGCCTTGGTGGTACAGCAGACTAAAGTGCTGTTAAGTAGCACTTAGCTGCCAGCTGCCTGCAATTACTGCGAGTTCAAATCTCACCAGGCTCAAGGTTGACTCAGCCTTCCATCTTTCGAGGTAGGTAAAATGAGAACCCGGATTGTGGGGGCAATAAGCTGATTTTGTATAAAAAAGAACACTGCTTGGGGGGGCCCAAAAGCCCTACTAAGCAGGTATATACAAAACTATGAAGGCTATTGCTTAACGCATTGTAAGCCACCCTGAGTCTCCGGAGAAGGGCGGCATATAAATCGAACCAACAAATAAATAAATAAATAATGGACTATTTAATGTGGGTGGTTTTTCAATAGATTTTCTACCACTTCCTCTGCTGATGAAGATAATCTGGGAAGGGTAGTGTGTTGTTATTTTCTTCTTTCCTTGTGAGTTTTATTCCTTTGAGTTTATTGCTTCACGTGTCTTCCCTTGCTGTTCCTTTTTTATTATACAAAAATGTTGTTTACACACCAGACACATACTTTTGGTTGTATCTGTGGGAATGCTATAGTTTCTAGATGGTGCATTTCAGTCTCTGTTATGAATCCTGAGAGTGCTGATCTCATGAGTTTTCCTCTGATTTGTTGGCATGTTTGTCCAGCAAACTGAAAGTAGGTAGTGAGGCAGAGGTTGCTGAGGTCCATGATTTGGGGTATTTCAATCTTAGTGTATCTGGCTAGATTGGGGATATCATGCAACATTGGTGGTATATATGGTTATAAGTCACAAGATGGTGACTTATGGTGATGGTGGAAAGAAAATTTCCCTTTGCAAAATATTTGACGTCTGCTGTGACCATTATTGCTCAATATTGGAAAATTAGTTCCTGCCATTTTGAGCAAGGAACACTCAATCTAGAATGCCAACTCTAAAATTTTCTTGAAGTTATTTAAAATACAATGATCCACCCCGGAAGATAAATTTCTTCCAGAAACCCAAGGGGGAAAAATGTTGAAAATCCCAGGTCTTCCCACATAAATTACATGATCCTATCGACTTTGCATAGACCATAATCATCTCAAAATGTAGTGCAGCCCACGGTCTCCTGACCACTTCCCCTGTAATTTCATGACATTTCATTATATATCTGTAAAAAAGAACAGAGTAAATAAATTTGGAGTTGGAGGGTATCAAATAAAAAATAAGTTCTGATCAGAAGCATTCATGCTAAAGGAAAAGTGTGAAATATGCAATATAAATAGCTGCCTGTGCAATGGTGCACATTATTTCATCACGTAGAAAAACATATAGGTAACTTGTAAGTATAGCTTTGCTTACGTTGCTGTAATTTCATTTCAGTGTAGAAAAAAAAGTGTAAGCATTAAGAGGGAAATAAAAGAAAATTTGACAAGTCTGTATTAACACAGAGGTATCTAATACATATTTTGTTTGTTTACCTTATTGAAACCTCTATGTGGCAAATTCTATCCTTTTCTAAATGCATTATTCTCACCCATTCTCCTATCTAATTACACTAAATAGCCTTACAGTTCATGTAAACTGAAACAAAATTCAAAACAAAGAAGGGGAAAAAGAGAATGGAGTTGAGATCCTAGGCTGAATGTAAGGAACACTTGCATCACCAAGGATAGTATTTCATTAGGATCCCTTCCACTTAAGAATCAGACCTCAAGGGCTTAAATACTTTTCAATAAATAATAAATTTGAAATTTAATGCTTTCTATTATTGTTGCGGCCCAGAAGGCCTTTCTGCCAGAAACTTGTCAAAGTTCAGCAACAAGGCAGGTGACAGATAAATACAATGAGCCAGGGCAAATCTACGGACAGGCATCAAGGTAGCTAAACAAAAATATAAACAAAAGGTGGAGAACCATCTAGCAGACAACAACCTGAGGCAGGTGTGGCAGGGACTGCAACATCTAACCAACTATAAGGGCAATGCAATGAAGACAGTCAACTCCGATGCCTCGTTGATAGAGGAGTTGAACACTTTCTTCGCCCGCTACGAAGTCAAGAGACCTGACCCTGAAGCCTCAGCCTGCCAGCTCGCCGGCCCTCCAGCTCCCAGCCACTCACCTTGCATGAACACTAAATGAGAGCTGTATTGAAGGCCGTGAATTCCAATAAAGCTGCAGGTCCAGATGGAGTGCTGTGGATAGTGTTAAAAACCTGTGCTGACCAAATATCAGAGGTCCTAACAAGGATTTTTAACATCTCCCTGCAAACAGCCAGTGATCCATCATGTCTGAAACCAGCCATTATCACTCCAGTCCTGAAGAAAACAGCAATAAACAGCCTGAATGACTACAAACCCATTGCACTGACGTCTGTAGTGATGAAGTGCTTCGAGAGGCTGGTTCTTCAACACCACAGGTCATGCCTTCCATTAAATTTTGACCAATATCAGTCCATCTACAGAGGAAATAGGTTGACAGGCGATGCCATTGCTACTGCCCTTCATTCTGTAATGAGTCATCTAGAGAAACCTGGGAACTACGTCAGAATCCTTTTCATAGATTACCGCTGGTCCTTTTAACACCATTTTGCCGGACATCCTCATCAAAAAGTTGACTGATTTGAATTTCCCTTCTCTCACTTGTGATTGGATTAAAGATTTTCTAATGGACTGGTCACAAACAGTGAGAGCTGAGTCTTTCACATCCTCCTTCCTGAAGCTCAGCACTGGCTCTCCTCAGGACTGTGTGCTCAGTCCCTACCTGTACTCTTGTACACATATGACTGCATATCTTCTGATTCATCTAATGTGATAATAAAGTTTCCAGATGATACCACTATACTGGGTCTTATTACAGGAGAAGACAATTAGCATACATGGGAAGAAGTCCAGAAGTTATTCACATGGTGCTCAGAAAACAACTTCCATCTAAACACCAACAAGACAAAGGAGATGGTGTTAGACTTCCGGAAGCAGAAAGAGGACCCTACATCAAGGGGGGCTGTGTGGAGAGGGTCTCCTCTTTCAAATTTCTGGGAGTCCACCTTAGCCAAGATCTCACCTAGAAAAATAACATGATCCAGGTGGTCAGGAAGGCTCAACAGAGACTCCATTTCTTTAGGGTCTTGCAGAAAAATCAGGTGGAACAACAACTGATTACTTCCTTCTACCGGTCCATGATAGAAAGCGCCCTCACATATTGTGTTACGGTATGGTATGCTGGCTTGACAACCATGGACAGAAAGGCATTATAGAGGGTGATGAGCACAGAACAAAAAATTATGGGCTGTCCCCTGACACCACTGGACGAAATTGCCAGGACCCACTGCCTCAACAGAGTGAGGAAAATCCTCAGGGATGATTCACACCCTGGTCAGCACTTCTTTACTCTCTTACCATCGGGCAGGAAATATAGAAGCATAGCCAGCCGAACGAACAGGCTGAAAATAGGTTTTATCTGTGGGCTGTCAGACTTCTGAACGCAACATAACACCACAATTAGGTTTAATATGATAGACTTGCAGGGCCAGTGTAATGTGCAACATGTTCATACTGATGTAATATAATATAATGTTGCATACATATAGGTATATGGGAATGTGTGTTAGTTATTACTTATTTGGGTTTAGGGATTCTATTTCTTTCATTTATTGAGTTATTGAGATGTATTTTGTGTTTGGGGGGGCTGTATCAAGGGAGGCTCATTCAATTTCATTGTACACATGTTGTGCATTGATAATAAAGGTTTGATTTGATTTGTACAGGACATTATTATTTATTTATGCATTTATTTATCTGATTTATATACCACCCATCTCACCAAAAATGATTCTAGGTGATGCACAACAATCATTTTTTTAAAAATCTGATCTTACTGTAGTTTCACTTATCTAGGTCCTCAGAATCTCCAAACCCCAGGCTTGGTCACTAAAAAATATTTTAAAATATTCCAAAACCATACACCCAAACACTAAATAGCAGGATTTTTGCTATCTTGTAATTTACCAATGAGGAAAGTATGAGCATTGTTTTTCTTCGCATGGGGATCTTGTCAGTCTTGTGATTTGTTTTAAATAATATTGACACTTTCCTGTTTATGGCCTGATTTACTCTTCCAGACAACCTTATTGATTAGTTCTGTAAGATATTACTCCCTCTCCTCATCCTATCATGAGTTTTGGAGTGAGTATGCTTGTATACTATGTTTTGCAACAACCATTTCAATCTGTAATCCATTAATCTGGCATAGAAGTGGTCTCGTCTCATATAGCTTTTAGCTGAGGAAGACTAGATCAATTTGATAATACAGAATAGTAAGCAGGGTATGGAATATGAAGGGGATGTATAATATATATTGTGTTTGGAACAACTAGAGTTTTAAATAGTGGAAGTCCGGGGGGGGGGAGGGTGGATGGGGAGGGTTAGGGTGGGAAAGGGAGGGAATTGTATTTTTTAGGTTTACTTGATTAATGCAATATATATTGTTGGAGGACGGAGGGGAGGGGGAAAATTTGTATTTGAAAAACTTTTTCAATAAAAAAAAAAGAAGTGGTCTCGTCTCGTCTCCCAACCAATCCGGATAGCGGCAAAAAGAACCAAACAACGGAGAGGTTTGCAGTGTTTTTACTTTGGTCTCACAGCAACACAGCCAGAAGAAAAGAACAAACTGGAACATAGGTGTAAAGTCAGTGCTACAAGCAGCCGCCGTGTAGCGCCCTTTATACAATTATCTCGTCAATAACCACCATCCGGCAATTAAAGCAAACCCCCCATCAGCTGTTCGGCGTTAGCAGCGCCGGTGCTTCCCTGATGTCATAGGGTGGCGCCGATGGTTCGGCTCTGTGTGTTATGCCGAAGCCAAGGAGACTGTCCGTGGTGAACCGCAGAGCATGGGACCATCCGGGGAGACTTCCAAACAGACCGAAACCCCTCCGAACAGCCAGTACGTCCTCCTCTCTAGCCCCAGCAATGGCGAGTCCCGGACGGGACTCGACAAGTGGCTCTTGACACAAAATATTTTGAGAAGAATAGCTCATAATAGTGTATCCTAAACTGAGATGCTATTCTAAATGTATGGTTTCAGGTTAAATTAAAATTCTTCATCTTTTACACATAATTTGTAGAAGTGCAGAATTGTCTCATTCTCACATTTTGCCTTCAGTTCTGGTTTTGCAGTGCCAGAAGCTGCTGTTGAAATTTCTTTTGTTGCATTGCTCATTCAGTTTTCTGCACATGTAGCAAAAAATGCAAAATACATCTATTATAGCTTTCTTTTCAAATAAAAATGGAGTAGTCCACTAGAATGGTATGAACAGGTAACAGTTTATAAAATCTGTGAAAGTTCAATTTAAAATACCTCTTGGCTCAGAAGTTGCATACAATAAAGTATACATGTGAGGACACTGCATATAGAAAGAAGCACTGATTATCTAAAATGTTGATCTTATAATGATCAATGAATAGTTGAATTGATGCCCAGTTGATGAATTGAAGTGGTGATCAGCACAGCTGTACTTTTGCACTTTGAATTCTTGGTAATGTTCTCAAACTAGTCTGCAGGATGGTTGCACACTCTGCCTCTACTCAGGTCCCTGTTCCTGAGGGTTTGGAAGAAGTGTTATGTTGTCTTTTGCCAACTGCATTTGCCACCCTTCATTTTGTTGTGCCTCAGCAGGTGGCAGCATTTACCTGAACTTGACTGAACTTAGAAGCTAAGAAGGATTGCGCCTGGTTAGTACTTGGATGGGAGATTGCCTAAGAATTCCAGGGCTTTTGGTAGGGTTGGGAAATTAAACAGAAACAAAAATTCCAGGAAGAAGGCAGGAAAGGGCCACTTCGACAAGGCTACTAAGAAACCGAATGAAATAATTTCATCTTTACAATGTTTAATATCTGCACAAAGTGATGAAAACATCTGGTTTCAGCCTTGCAGTTTGAGACGGAATTCTTAGGCTCCAAAGAGACTCCAAACTTTGTAACTTTTGTAATAAGAGGAGAAAGAATGGACAGAATCTCCTTTGGATTCTTTGAAAAGTATGTGCGACATTGCATTTGTGGAGCCCATAGGCAAAGGCCCTAGTCTTATGTCCGATTGTCCATCTGTAACAGTGTCATTGGTATAACATGTACCATGCCCATATTTATTCCTCAAACTTATATAGCTATTCATAAATCTGGGTAATTCAGAGTTCAAACAAGGCAAAAATGGGAAAACAATACAATGGTTTAAAACAATAGAAATGTAAAGTTATATTGAGGACCCAGTTTGTGGGGGCAATAAGCTGACTTTGTATAAAATATACAAAAGTATGAAGGCTATTGCGTAGCGCATTGTAAGCCACCCTGAGTCTCTGGAGAAGGGCGGCATATAAATCAAATTAATATATATATATATATATATAT
>WNWU01000016.1:5077680-5115209 GCA_012654045.1 Ptyas mucosa
AAGTTCCCCTCACACATATGTGCTAGACCAGTGATGGCTAACCTTTTTGCTGTTGCATGCGAAAAGTGGGGATCATGGGGGGGGGTCATGTATGCGTGTGCCCATACCCATAATTCAATGTTCAATGTTCATAATTCATCCCCTGCACATGTGCGTGTGACCCCTTCCCCTGGACTACCCCCACTTTTGGCATGTGATGGCACGGTGGGCCCAGTAGGCCTGTTTTCCGCCCTTCCCAGGCTCCAGAGGCTTCCTTGGAGCCTGGGGAGGATGAAAACAGCCTTCCCTCCTTCACCTGGGAGGCCCTCCAGAGGCCGTAAACAGCCCATTTCCCGACTTCAGGTGGGCCCGGAAGGCCCAAAAATTAGCTGGCTGGAGCACATATGCGCGCTGGAGCTGAGTAGGGCAACGCTCGCGTGCCCACAGATATGGCTCCGCATGTCACCTGTGGCACCCGTGCCATAGGTTCGCCATCATGGTGCTACACGTTCCCGACTCTAGGGGGCGGTGCTCATCTCCGTTTCAAAGCCGAAAAGCCAGCACTGTCCGAAGACATCTCCATGGTCATGTGGCCGGCATGACTAAATGGCAAAGGTGCACGAAATGCTGTTACCTTCCCACCAAAGGTGGTCCCTATTTTTCTACTTGCATTTTTTGCATGCTTTCAAACTGCTAGGTTGGCAGAAGCTGGGACAAGTAACGGGAGCTCACCCCATTACGTGGCACTAGGGATTCGAACTGCTGAACTGCCGACTTTTCGATCGACAAGCTCAGTGCCTTAGCCCTTAAGCCACCATGTCCCTACTTATAGGGACTTATTTACTTATTACAGTTATATTAAAAACCGATTAAAAAATTTATAGCTGGGGTGAGGCATCCATTCATAACAGTCTAGCCACTGAACAGGTTCTGTCATACTCCTGGGTCTCCAATGATTATTGGAAAAAAAAAAACCCACATTTTTCAAAACCATCGGAACATTGCTACATTGCTAAACCATGTTCCCATGCAAGAGGGAGGGAGATAAACTTTCAAAAAGGATCAAACGTAGGAGATAATATGAAGAGAGAAAAAGGACACTCATGAATGTGGTTGTTCAGGATCAGAAAGCCTGGGGAATTGATTTGAGTGATACATCAGAGGCATTTTTCATTTGCATATTAAATTATTATTCAAAAGGAAATATACCTGAAAGCGCGTCTGCATTTGAATATACAAATCAACAGTAACATTTTTCTACTACATACTGCTGAATGATCTCACATCTTTTTCTAAACACATAAATACTGTGGAATTAATACTCTTTTGCACTTACTGGCTTTTGATGGAGGAATCGCTCCTTGACAGACAGTCTGCTTGGATTTTTCATATTCCATCTACTATTGTACATAAATACTGAACAGATTTAACTTCAACTGAAGGGGCAGTGATGTCCAGGGGTGAAATGCTCCCGTTTCGGACTGGATCGCCTGATCCGGTAGCGACGGAGGCGGGTGGTTCGGAGAACCAGTAGCAAAAATCCCTGCCCACCCCCGCATGCCCAGCTGAGCCGCACAATCATCAGAGGCTTTTTTTTTTTTTAACTTTTAAAAGCATTTTTTCTACAACCTCTTCGGCCAAAAAATGCTTTTAAAAGTTAAAAAAAGAAGCCTCTGATGACCGTGCAGCTCAGTCAAAGGCTTTTAAAAGAAAAAAAGGCAAAAAAAGCCTCTGCCGATCAGGCAACTCAGCTGGGATCGTCAGAGCCTTTTGCAAGCATTTTTTTACAACCTCGTCACCGAAGAGGTTGTAGAAAAAATGGTTTTGAAAGTAAAAAAAAAAAAATGGCCACGCGCACCCAGTCACATTAGCTCTCCACCAAGCCACGCCCACAGAACCGGTAGTAACAAATTTTAGATTTCACCACTGGTGATGTCCACAGTAGATGTCAGTGTTTCCCATTGTAGCACTATGCTAGAGGGTGGGACACTTCAGTTTGGAGTGGCTTAAAGGCTTAATTACTCAAAGTCCTTGAAATTATTGTTACTAGTCTCTCAAGACATCAGAAAGGTGCTTTTTCAAAAGGCAACTGGACTTTCTTTGTTTTTCCTTGAAGACATTTCACTTGTAGTCCAAGAGGCTTTTTCAGACGTTTCTACAGGAACTACAGGAACCAGGAGCACTACTCAGATGACCCTGAGGACACAGATAAACCTCCAAGTGCTTCAGTGACCTTCTAGAAGGATGAGAATTACCAACTGTCTGCAAGGAATATAAATCCTTCCATTCCCCACTATCCTCTCAGAGCTGAAGAAGTTTCTTGGATGACAAGCGAAACGGCTTCAAAGAAAAAACAAGAAAGTCCACTTGCCTCCTGAAAAAGCATCTTAGGAACAACCATGACCTGGATGACTGAGAACCAGTGGTGGGATTCAAAATTTTTTACTACCAGTTCTGTGGGCGGTGGCTTGGGCATGGCATGGCTTGATGGGTGTGGCAGGGGAAGGATACTGTAAAATTTCCATTCCCTCCCCATTCCAGGGGAAGGTTACTACAAAATCCCCATTTCCTCCCAATCAGCTGGGACTTGGGAGGCAGAGAATAGATGGAGGCGGGGCCAGACAGCATTTACCGGTTCTCCGAACTACTCAAAATTTCCGCTACCGGTTCTCCAGAACTGGTCAGAACCTGCTGAATACCACCTCTGCTGAGAACCTCTACAGACTTTAAAACCAGTGCATGAGAAAATTGTGCGATATAAAAGAGGAATTAGTGATTGGTATTATTTCAATGCAGCAAAAAAGAACCAATTAATGCCCTAAAAAATATTAAATGTTTTACTGAATTAGTTTTTTACCTACCTATCTGATGATGATAGTAACAATACTACTAATAAAAATTCCAATAATAGCTTATTCTGTAATACATCAGTCTTCCTCAGTTTAGCACTTTCCAATATGCTGGAAATTGTTGTGCACATTTGAACAGCACCAAACTGGGAAAGGATGGGATTCAGACAATGATATTTTAGGAGTAATCTTCTAAAACAATAATTCGGTATTCAAACCCACAGTGCAATTACTCAGGAAGCAATAGCTACTTCATAAATTTCCAATGTGCACACACACAAACACATATGAATTCATTAGGGCAAAATTAATGACTTGAGGAAAATGAGCTGATTTTCTAAGAGGGAAAACAGTTATCACCTAAGGCTAGTTTTTAATTCTTTTCTTCCATTTATTGACTGAAGGCAGTACTAAACAGAATATACAGCAGTGAGGACAATTAGATTCCAAATGACTGATGTGAAACATTTTGAATATTACCATAGTCAATATTTTGTCATGTTCAAGGATTAAACAACTTGTTTTCCTAGCAACGGGTAACAGCATTTTTGCCTACCAATGTGCGTGTCAGAATACTGTTAAATAAATTTGTCTTGCTTTTGTTACAAAAACTATTTTCTTTGATTCCTAAAAATTAGGAGACAGAGTGGGCATAGCCCATAAAAAGAATCACAATTCTTGATAGAAACTGGTGCTCTCTATATAAATGGCAACTCTCTGGAATCAGCTCCCCTTGGAGCTCCGGGTGGCCCCTGACCTTTGGTCTTTCCGCCGTGACCTTAAAACATGGTTGTTTTGCCAGGCTGGCCTGGACTGAATGGGTGTTTAATGGGAATTTTAGTTTCTTTTATTGTTTGAATTTTAATTTGGACTTGTTGCTATTGCTGTATGCTGCCCTGAGTCCTTGTGGAGAAAGGGTGGCATATAAGTCCGATAAAATAAAATAAATAAATAAATAAATAAACTACCATATTTTCCCAAAAGTAAGACCCAGTCTTATAATTTTTTTGTTCTAGAATAAGCATTAGGGTTTATTTTCAGGGAAACACGATATCAGGGTGATCAGCCCTATTGGGTGCCTCACCCCCAGCGTGCGCACAAGTGGTGGCAAGCACGCACAGGCCGAAGGTGTCCAGCAGCAGCTGTAGCCCGCTGGCCCCTTGGTTGGCGCACTCTGAGGCTGTGCAAGCCAGGCAACACAGATGAGTTGATTACCTTTCCAAGCAGCAAACAGCAGCAGAGGTGCGGGGGGAGGCACATGATCTGGACATGCTACGCGGGCCATGGGAAAGCCAAGAGTTGGTGGCCAGATGGCCACGGGAGGCACTGTGGTGGCACTGGCAGCAGGTGGAGGCAGAGGCATGGGGGGGAAGGCAGTGATCCCAATGCACCGCATGGGCCACAGGCAAGCCGAGAGATGCAAAGACGAGACTCCAATGGCTGCCTGCTGGCTCTAGTCCACCGGCTCTCACTTCCCATGGCCGGTGTGCCTCCCCTTTGCTTGGACAGGTAATTAACTTACCTGGGCTGTGCGAGCTGCATCTGCTGCCAGACACCCATGCCCTTGCTGCTTCCAGTGCTGACCACAGTTATCCACACACATACCCCAGCTGATGACTGGGGCTTATTTTTGGGGTAGGGCTGTGATGGCGAACCTATGGCACGTGTGCCACAGATGGCACACGGAGCCATATCTGTGGGCACATGAGCATTGCCCTAGCTCAGCTCCAGTATGCATGTGTGTGCCGGCCAACTGATTTTGGGAACAGAAGTTGGGAAATGGGCCATTTCCGGCCTACAGGGGTGGGGGTGGGGAGTGGGGAAGGCTGTTTTCGCCCTCCCCAGGCTCCTAGAAAACCTCTGGAGTCTGGGGAGGGCAAAAAGCAGGCCTACCAGGCCCACCAGGCAATCGTGTGCCAAAAGCAGGGGGAGCGTGGGGGGGGTCACACATGCATGCACGGGGGGGCACATTGAATTATGGGTGTAGGCACGCATGCACGCGACCCTCCCATGGTCTCTGCCACTTTTGGCACGCAACGGCAAAAAGGTTAACCGTCACTGGGGTAGGGCTTATATTAGGCACATATAAAAAAAACCAGGCTTTTTTTTAAAAAAAATTATTTTATTTATATGCCGCCCTTCTCCGGAAACTCATGGCGGCTTACAATACGTTAAGCAATAGCCTTCATACTTTTGTATATTTTATACAAAGTCAGCTTATTGCCCCCACAACCGGGTCCTCATTTTACCCACCTTAGAAAGGATGGAAGGCTGAGTCAATCGTGAGCCTGGTTTTCTGGTAAGGTCTTATTTCCGGGGAAACCCAGTAGTAAAGTGGTGAGCAATCCCATCCATTATTACTAGAATCTACTTTTTTATATCCATCTACTTTTCCATGTCTGTATTCCGATAAGGGCAGGACACATATGGCCTTTCAAAGTTCTCTAAGTTAACGGTGAAAGAAATTGATTGATTTCTTAAAATTTGTCCAGGAGAAGGAGAAAATCTCTAAGAATTTTCAAATTTTCCCCCTGTGATAATAGCAGTACTTTAGTACTTTTACCTTTTAAAAAAAAACAACCAAAGCTCAGTTGAAGCATTTCTTTGATGTTACGATTTCTTTGATGCATGAGAACCAGGGCAGTCACAAACCGTTGGAGAGAATATTGTATAATGAATGGCAGTACCTTCATCCTTAGCTGACGTGCAACTAAATAAATGCAACAGCCCCACACACTTCCCATGAGAATTCCTCTGAATTCTTTTCTTTGCAAGAAAAGGGAAGAAGAATTATCTTTCATGAAATTGAATTGTAACTGACAGAGAAAAAGTTCAAGACAACTTCTCTGCCTTAAGAACTGTCAACCAGCATATTTCTGGAGCTGTCAAGAAAAAAATAACAAATTTGACAATTCCTTCTTTCTGTAAAGACTTTATTGACCACGTGCTAAACTTGAGAGCCTCATAGCGGTGAGAGACATTGCAACATCTGTTTGTTAAAGAACAGATTTTTCTAAGGATCGGGAGAGAAATTGAGCTGTAGTGTCCTGGCTTGAACTGTCTACAGCAGGGGTCTCCAAACCCCTGGCAACTTTAAGCCTGGCAAAGCTGGCTGGGGAATTCTGGGAGTTGAAGTCCCCCAGGCTTAAAGTTGCCAAGGTTGGAGAGCCCTGGCCTACAGTCCCAGGTTTCAATCTTTGCCCTTCTGTGCTCTTGGTTGGACTAAGCATTGTGTTAAAGATTGAATAATATGCAAAGAACTTCCATAGTGCACCACACCAGGGGTCTGCAACCTTAAATACTCAGAGAGCCATTTGGACCTGTTTCCCACAGAAAAGAAAACACCAGGAGCCATAAAACCTCTCCCGTGCCTGACTATTTCTTGAGCAGCCACAAAACTAGCATAGGTAGTTGAATTAAACATTCTGTTTTCTTCTGAAACTATTCTTTCATTGGATTTATCCATGGCTGCCTACCGGGGGTTGAAAAGCTCAATAAACCGCATGCCAGTGGATGTCACATATTGACAGTTGTGATGCATATTTTGAGTGACAGGGAGCTGCAGCAATGGGGTGAAAGTGCCACATGCAGCTCCAGAGCCACAGATTGCTGACCTCTGCACCAGACAGACAAAACTCGACATAAGACCAAATTATAATAGATATTTGAAAGCTTTAAGGATGCAAAGGAGACATTTTGGCAAATGGTATAAGAAGGATGTACTATCTTGTCCGAAAGATGGAACAGAAATTAATAGCATGAAATCTCCAGTAAGAACACAAAAGGGAGAAAAACTACACATGGGTTGTGCAGAGTTTTTTTTGGAAGTCAGTCAACTCAACACCATGGGTAAATACCATGGAGGAGCATCATGGCTGTCTGATTTCGAAATGCCCATGTGATTAAGACTTTGTAGAGGCAAGAAGTCAACATTTGATGGACAAATAAGGGGAATGTCACAGCATAACATGATCCAGAACTGAAGGAACTACCTCATAGAGGTAGCACACACAATTTCTTTTCCATGGCAGCTTACAGGAAAAATGTTGAGAAAGCAAAGTGATAAAATTGGAGCAGGATGGGTGAGAGGATGCCAAAGTAACAGTAGCAGAGTTGGAAAGGACCTTGGAGGTCATCTAGTCCAACCCCTTGCTCACGCAGGAGACCTGTATTAAGGTATTCGAACCGCCAAACTGTCGACCTTTCTGATCGACAAGCTCAGTGTCGATCAGTACCACCTAGCCAGGCTGTTTATCCCTACTTTTTATTGCCAGAAGGTGATTCAGATCTCTTGTCAAAGTTCAGCAACAAGGAGGAATCTAATTTCTGAGGCTACGTAGCCATTCCACATTGATCCTCAACAGTGCATTGCCCAGTTTTGTAGCTGGAAAAGCCTAATTATTGAATAGTGTAACAATAACTAATACATTTTAAGTGAGGAAGCAGGGCGCCTCATGTCAGACGTTAGATATGGTAATAAAGAGGGCAATTTTATGTCTAGTCTTAGGGCCACTAAAAACTCCAAGGTTAGGGATGTGCAATTTTTTAAAAAATATGAAAATATTTGAGTTGGGAACAGGTTGACCCACTCATTACATAAACGCTTTGATTTCGAACCCTACCCAACCCCCCGCCCTACCCAATCCTTTATTAAAATAAGGCAGAGTAAAGTGAAAATGGAGATATCGCTGCATCCACTGTTTGTTTCTGGGAATTTATTTTTAAACAGCCCGTATCACTGTTCAGAATGGAAGGCTGCTTAATTAGGTTACCTTTCAAGCTTGTCTGAATATTCCCTCAATCTGCTGGGAGGCAGGTGTCAGGAGAGAGAGAGGAGGGGGGTATCCTCCGAATCATCATTTCTTTCTTTAGGCTAACTTGCTTAATTTTAAAGTTTCCGATGCTGATCTGTTTGTGAGGAAATGGGAGTCCACAAGTCATCCGCCTTCTATGAAAGAAGAGAAAATCCAGTATAAGTTACAGCTGCATCCTACACTCTTCCAGCAGCCATAGGATTTCAGCCCGAGACTTTTATATAAGATATGGAAGGATGGAAGGCAAAAAAGAAAGAAAAAAAGAAAGAAGAAAGAAGTTAGCACTTTGAATAGAGAGCTTACTGAACTATAAAGGAGCCCTCTGCACAATAGCAAGTGGGATTTAAAGTAACATTTGTTATCCATTTCCTTCCAAAGCAGATAAAAAGCAGAGTTAAAGCAGTCAAAATATTTTTAACTGGGGGAATGTGCAGTGTGACAGCCTTTCAGTATAGGTAGTCCTTGACTTGCAACAGTTCATTTAGTGACCATTTGAAGTTACAACGGCAGCAGTGGTGGGTTGCCCCCCGTTCGCAACGGTTCTATAGAACTGGTAGTAAAACCGGAGGGAGGCTCCGCCCACCGACCCCGACATCACAAAAATGTTGCGACGTCGCTTCGCTCGTGTGCGCGGCCCCGCTGCTGACCAGTAGTAAAGGTAAGTAGAACCCACATTTCTCACATTTACAACTGTTGCAGCATCCGCATGGTCACGTGATCAAAATTCAGGCGCTTGGCAACTGACCCGTATTTACAATTGTGATTATGGTGCCCCGGGGTCATGTGATCACCTTTTGTGACTTTGTCAAGCAAAGTCAATGGGGAAGCCAGATTCATTTAACAACTGTGGCAAGAAAAGTTGTAAAATGGGGCAAAACTTACTTGACAAATGTCTCCCTTAGCAACATAAATTTTAGACTCAGTTGTGGTCGTAAGTCAAGACTACCTACTATATATTTAGAAAACTGCTATCATTTTTCCCTTTAGCATTCTCTTCTTTAAGTTAAACAAACTCAGTTCCTTAAATCAATCACCATATATAGATTTAGCATCTAAGCTTCTTCTCATCTTTGTCACTCTTCTGGGTCAGGTATCCCACAAAAACTGTTTCAGAAATAATTCAGATGGATGTTTGTTTGCTTTATTCAATTTATTTGACTGGCCATTCCCCCCCCCCCCCCATGGTGATTAGGTGACTAACAGCAGTTAAAATACAACCCACAATAAAAATAAAATACATAACTGGCAATCAGGATAAAACCCAATCAAACATAATTAACATAGCCATATCATGCACTCTCATTGATAATCTCAGCCTAGGAATACAAGCATACCTTTGGAGCCTTAAAAAACAGTCAGAAAGTTAAGGTCCAATCTAACTCAGAAGAATAATGTTCCTATCATGCCCCCATTGGAGCCTGAATCTGCGGAGGAAGATGAGCCGGAACTGGAGCTGACAGAGATCGAGGCGGTGGCTTTGTTGGCTTCGGAAGAATATGGGGAGGAACAGGTTGAGACAGGCCAGGGCCTTTCAGAATTGGGATAGTTTATAGGCAGAGAGGAAGGGGGACAGGATGATCAAGAGAGGCTAAGCAATGAACACGAGAGACAGAGCTCAGGCAATGAGCAAGGACCACCCCCTCCTAATCCTTGAACACGGAGAGTGGAGAGAAGAAGAGAACAGCGCAGACTGACCCAACGACTCAGGAGGAGAGCGCCCCACCTCTCTTCACAAGGCACACCTGGGGACTGAGACTTAAGGAGATGCTGTGGAGAGGAGCATTTGTTGGGAACAAACGCTGAAGTGTTGAGTGCCGTTGCCAACGTTTGAAGTTTCCTGGATTTCCTGCTTCTTCCTGGCTTTCTGGATTAATTAACTTGCTGCTTTGCTTCGTGGACTCATTGACTGGCCCTGCTGGATTTCTTGCTTTGCAGATGTTGTGCTCACAGCTTTGGGCTGGATTACTTGCAGCCAGGGGCTGCTGGAGGTGTGTGTGTCATCACTTTGCTCTGGGACTTGCCAGAAACGTGGGAGCATTTGGGGAAATTTGGAGCAATAAAGGGGCAGTTTGAACTGCCAGCTGCCTGCTAGCTAGCTAGCTAGCTAGCTATTCATTCATTCATTCATTCATTCATTCATTCATCCATCCATCCATCCATCCATCCATCCATCCATCCAATTTGTACGACCACCCATCTCGGCGAGTGACTCTGGCCAGATGTACGAATTGAATAAATAAATAAATAAATAAATAAATAAACATGTGCTATGTAATGAGAAGGGAAGAAAGCCCTGAAAATCTAAACTCAAAGATGTCTTGCAGAGATTTTTCTGTCAAGAATTGTATTACTGTGCAGTAAAGAAGGTTATTTCCATAGCAACATTATCAGTTCAGAAGCAGAACACTGAGATTTTGAGTGCACAAGACTAGAAATGCCTTTCTAATTTTAAGTCATTTATCACTCCCCATCCCCATTCAGTGAGAAATTTACATCTTCATGCACCTGTTAGATAACTTGGTTTGTTACGGTTGTTCTTAGACTGCTGCAGCTAAAAGCAAAACCACATGATGCCTTTTCATCCTCCTTTGTAAAATTCCTCCAGTTATTATTATGTTAAGGGTATTTTAGGACAACACAGCAAGAAAATCTATGTCTAAAGCTGGTCACAGTGCTCATAATAAAATTGCTTTGTGAAGTCTACTTGGAAGAGATTACAGCTGGGAGACCTCAGATCTCATGTTGCTTCAGGGTAAGCCATTGATGAGAAACAGTTTGGGGTTTTGTTTAAGGACTGGAGAGACTGAGGATTCAAGTTCATCCTTAGCCAGGGAAACTTGGTGACTTTGGGCCAATTATATTTTCTCTGTCAATTCTACCTCACAGGGTTTTTCCCACCTCCAAAAATTGTACGTTGTCTAGAGCTTCTGAGGGGGAAAAAAATGGAACAAGGAAACAGACAAATAATACTATGCTTGACATTTTATATGTCGTTGCAACTATATATTTGCCTTTTCTGCTTTCAACTAATATGACCATTTTAGGTAAGTGTACATTAATCTTACGTAGTTGGGAATGCTGGGGAAATTCTCCCATTGATAGCTCCTACTAATATAAAAAAGAGGAAATATCATGTATAATGTTTCACTTGGTCCTTAAAACTGTATAGAACACGTGGCTCAGAATTGGGGAACAGACCTATGCTGAATGATATCATTGGGAATGATATTAATTTCCATACCTTAACCTTCAAGATGCTTTTTCAAGGAATCAGGAGTACTTTACATCGCTCTGTCGTAGAAGTTGACATTCAATGAACCTCCAAGTGATGGGTTTTGGAATCATGGCTTAGCTCCGTGATGGCGAACCTATGGCACGGGTGCCACAGGTGGCACGCGGAGCCATATCGGTGGGCACGCGAGCTCAGCTCTGGCACACATGCGTATACCAGCCAGCTGATTTTCAGGCCTTCTGGGCCCACCAGAAGTCAGAAAACACACTGTTACCGGCCTCCGGAGGGCCTCTGGTGGGGTGGGGAAGGCCGTTTTTGCCCTCCCCAGGCTCCTAGAAAGGCTCTGGAGCCTGAGGAGAGCAAAAAACGGGCCCACCATGCCATCGTGTGCCAAAAGCGGGGGGGGCAGGGCACATAGAATTATGGATGTGGGCACGTGTGCGTGTGACCCCACCGCGCTCCCCCCGCTTTTGGCATGCGATGGCACAAAGGTTAGCCATCACTGGCTTAGTTTATTCTGGGCCTTTTCTATGTGGCAAGGGAAAGCCATGTTTAGTAGAAGAATATTCAAGTGTTGGCTCTCAGGGAGGATTCATTAATGCCTTTGTCTTATTTTGGTTTTCTATTTAGTTAGCAACTTCACATTGTTCTTTTGCTACTCTCTCCCCTCACTCCTAAAACAAACAAAAAAAATTGTGGTGGTTGTCTCCCACAACACTCATACACACACACACTTAAAATATTTTCTATATGAAAACTCTATATGTGTGTGCATGCAGGGGTGGGATTCTGCCAGTTCGGACTGGTTTGGGCGTACTGGTAGCTCTGACGATCAGCTGAGAGTGAACCAGTTCACTCCGACGATCAGCTGACCCCCCCCCCCCCCCCCCCCCCCCCTTCCTACTTTTATTTCCTTTGTTTGAAGCCCAACTGATCGGCACAGCAGCGCGGATTGCCACGACTCAGCTGTTTTATTCACTGGAGCTGCAGTAGAAGGTGCTGTTTTCAAATGTACTGCGTGCGGATCGCAGATCACCCGTTCGCACGAAGCACACGCGAAGCGAACCAGTTGCTACACGGGCTGAATCCCACCACTGTGTGCATGTTAGTGTGTGTGTGTGTGTAAAGAAAAATGGGTGGATTAAATGAAAGGGAAAATTGAGGATTAGGGGGACTTTTCAGTATGCTGGTGGACAGGAAAAGAAGGAATCTAAATAAAGTCATGGAGTAGTTATATGAAGAATCCAAATAACTGAGATAGAACTGAAAGGACAAGTTTTTAGTTATGGGTAACTAAAGAGGGGAGAACTGTGTATCTAAAACTAAGATGACTGATGCATAATAGGTCATAGCGAGTAGGTGAAATGGTATAATGGAATGGAAATTTCATTAGAAAATAGTGTTTAGAAAAGACTGAAGTATAAAGGGATATGCAAGGACATGAGGCCAGAATGGCTGAGAAAGACTTTACTTAAGCAGTGATTATTCTTGAAAAACAGTGACTGTCGGTTATGCAGTCCCTAGCTAAAACAATACAATAATGCATATCAAAACTAAGAAAGGTCTGTGGTAGAAAATCCTGCTCAAAATTATTAAGCATCATAAGGTCCTGCAGTTTCATAAGTAGACTTCTGAAAATCAATAATTATGTTCTGTCAATAAAGTAAAATGGCACACTTCTCTTGATAAACCATCACCTGGTAGCTTTCTGTGGGATTCAGAAGTTGAAAGTTTGTTCTCAAAATAGATTTATTGATAGACATGATATTTCTAATTCTTATCACTTTTTGGAAAGTCAAAATCTTCTTCCCTAATAGAGGATACCCTCCTCCCAGGCGGCTGCCACTGTTTGTTCAGCAACTGCATTGCTTTTGCAAGATGAAGATGATATGGATTTTAAAAAGGAAAATATAACAAACTTGAACATTGGGCACAGCCTGCTCACAGCACAAATGGTGATCATGATCTTCGAACTAATAGAATTGGAAGGGACCTTGGAGGTCTTCTAATCCAACCCCCTGCTCAGGCAGGAAACTTTATACCATTTCAGACAAATCTTAAAAACCTCCTTGTTGGAGCACCCACAACTTCTGGAGGCAAGTCGTTCTACTGATTAATTGTTCTAACCATTAGGAAATTTCTCCTTAGTTCTAGGTTGCATCTCTCCTTGATTAGTTTCCATCCATTGCTTCTTGATCTGCCCTCAAGTGTTGGAGAATAGGTTGACACCCTCTTCATTGTGGCAGCCCCTGAGATATTGGAACACTGTTATCATGTCACCCCTAGTCCTTCTTTTCACTAGACTAAACATACCCAATTCCTGCATTTATTCCTTATATGTTTTAGCCTTTTGACTTCAGTAAAAAATAATCTTGACCTACTAAAGGAGTCCTTTGTAAAGTGTGCTGAGAGTCATCCGAACAAAACAGCACACGATGTAAAGACACCTGCTGTTCACTCCCACAAGCAAGGAGCAGCTAACAGGGAATTTAGAGCTGACTCCGCTGCTGAAACAACTAGGAGAGAAGGAAATAACCATGGTGGTCTTAACTCTCAAGTAGAAAAAAAAAGGCAGAGAGGAGAAAAGCACAATCATTACTTACAAACCAATCAGAATGTTAACAGAGGGAGATGCAACTTGAAAAGGGCAGTTGTTTTGTCCTTGAGCAAACAGCTCTACTGTGAAAGCTCTTTGATAGATCTGCTACATGCTGAATGGCTGTCATATGGAAGAGGCTGCATGTGAATTCTGCTAACAATCTACTGTACAGCCCCTTTCATGTATTTTTTTTTAAATGAAGCCTATCCTGAGCATCTTCTCAGTATTTCTGGTACGTGTCTTCTGTTCAGAGGGAGTTACCCCACTTTTGGACCAATTTTCCCACGAGGGTACTACTACCACTTTAAAATATAAGTTTAACCATTTGGAATCTGATAACCTCGGGGGAATGACCTTGAGAAAGAACTCCAATCAGCAAACCGCATTATCTATAGCTAGAGAGTCTGCTGGAAGTAAAAGTTGATTGACTCATTTGGATCATTGCCAGGTTCAGAGCAAGCAGACACCATACAGGGATTGGATGAATTAAGGGAAACATTGGTGACAATAGCTCAGCAGCAAAACTATTAATTAACCTGACATACTCCTACCTCAAGAAATTTGGCCAGAGAACAGCTTGTTTATAAGTGGGTATAAGCCTTTCTTACTTGCAGCAGCTCCTGGAGCAAAAGAAGATAGATCGTGTGGTGGCTTAATTATTTCAGTTCAGCTTCATTCAAACGTTATAAAGTTAGACCCAATGGAGCCCTGTGCAATGTCTGTGCTGCTAAAATTTAATAACGCTCTATTACTGTTGGTTAATGTCTAATTTCTGCCTTCTCAAAATAGGTCTCAATTTGACAGCTTATGGACCACATTTGAACAGTAGAGAAGTACCCTGAGCTGAGCACTCCATCCAGGACTTTATGCTCCTGAAGAATTAATGCAAACATCTATTACAAAACAGGATTCCCTAGGGCATCCTAGGGGATTCCCTAGGGCTGTCGCATGCCAAAAGTGGGGGGAGTGCAGGGGGTTTCGCTTGTGCATGCCCACATCCATAATTCAATGCTCCCCCCCCTCACACATGTACGTATGACGCTCCCCACGCTTTTGGCATGCGATGGCATGGTGGACCTGGTAGGCCTGTTTTTGCCCTCCCCAGGCTCCGGAGCCTTTCTGGAAGCCTGGGGAGGGCGAAACAGCCTTCACTACCACCCGGAGGCCCTCCGGATGTCAGAAATGGCCTGTTTGACAACTTCTGGTGGGACCAAAAGGCCCTTTTTCGCTCTCCCCAGGCTCCAGAGCTTTTCTAGAAGCTTGGGGAGGGCGAAAACGGCCTTCTCCATCACCCGGAGGCCCTCCAGAGGTCAGAAACAGCCCGTTTGCCAACTTCTGGTGGGACCAAAAGGCCCGTTTTTGGCCTTCCAGAGCCTTTCTAGAAGCCTGGGGAGGGCGAAAACGGCCTTCCCCATCCCCCTTGGAGGCCCTCCAGAGGCTGGAAATGGCCCGTTTGCCTGACTTCCAGTGGGTCCGGAAGGCCTAAAAATCAGCTAGGGCAATGGTCGCGTGCCCACCGATATGGCTCCATGTGCCACCTGTGGCACGCGTGCCATAGGTTCGTCATCATGACCCTAGGGATTCCTGAGAGCCATCAATAACAGCATCTCAAGTCAAAAATCCAGTTCTATTTGGTACCAGACAGCTTCCCACCCATTTCTTACCTCTTACCTGCATCTGTGTGGGAGCACCACTTTAGAGCATTTTATTTGCAAGAAGAATCTCCTAAATTTGATTTAAATCTTAATGTTACCATGCTTCCTAACTGGACCCCTGAAATAAAGCTGAAATAAAGATACTTGTATATCAGCTAAAGCCTGATAAAGTTTCAGGCAACAAGTTTATTACTCTTGAGATATTATGCAATAATTTCTTCTCTGTTTACTTATATGGATTGCACTGTGCAAATCCCAGAAGACTGGGTCTTAACCACTATATTGCCCCTTTATAAAAAGGGCACCCAAGAACTGCCTGATAATTAAAGGCATATTAGCCATTTAAGAATAAATAAGCTCTATGAACAAATCCTTATACAACAAATTAGTTGACTTGATTGATATCATATTTTGGCAGATGAACAAGTAGGACATTCTATCTATGGATATGCCCTTATGCTTCAACACCTAGCTAAAAAATACACATCTGAAACAGGTTCAATATTATATACTGCATTTATTGATTTTTAAGTCTACATTTGATCTAGTACCCACTTGAAATCAACTACAACAGGGGTGGGCAACTGTGGCCCTTTTATAACCTGTGGACTTCAACTCCCAGAATTCCTGAGACAGCTTGGCTATCTCAGGAATTCTGGGAGTTGAAGTCCACAGGTTATAAAAGGGCCACAGTTGCCCACCCCTGAACTACAGTAAAACTAAGATCCTGATCTTTGCAAAGACACTTAACCTGCATGCCTGGGAGATAAATGGCCAGAGCAGTGGTGGGTTTCTACCGGTTCGCCCCATTTTGGGCGAGCCGGTAGCAGCAATGGTGGGCTGAGAATAAACCGGTTCGCTCTGACTGTCATCTGGGCCCTCCCACCTGCCCCTGCGTTATACCTACCTATATTTGGTCATTTTTAGCCCAGCTGAAAGGCGTGGCAGAGCACATTGCCACGCCTCAGCTGTTCCAAAATGCAATGCGCTTGCATGGAGCACAAGTTTGGCGTGCGTGCAAGCAAAGCACATGCACGAAGCGAACTAGTGGTAACACCAGTTCAAACCCACCACTGGGCCAGAGCATTAAACAACTGAAAACATGGGTTTCCATGGCTCCACCAAATGCAGTGCACACAAACATATGTCACACGAAACTGTTGTGGCTCCGACCTCTGAGCCCGTCTTATCGGAGGAAGAAGGCTTCGAAAGGGAAGGAGAGGAGTTGGCAGGGCCTCCCTCTTCAGGACCCTCCTCTCTGACAATGCCTCAGGTGTCTCCCAAAGGAGAAGAGATTGGTCAGGAGCCAGGTATCCCCGAGCAGTCGCAGTCGGACAGTGACGGAGATAAATCTTGGCTGGATCCACGCCAGTGGCGGAGAGACAAGCGCACGCAACAGAAAAGGAGGCATGCCGGAGATTAGGCTGAGTCACTGGACCACACCCCACAGGGTATAAAAGGAAGTGTGGTGGTCAGTCAAGCCTTGTGACGAACAAAGCTGAAAGCTTCCATGCCATTCTGCATTGCCGGACTTTTGCTATATGCTTTGCTGGAATTACTTTGTGAACTGGACTTGATTACCCTGTAACTGTTGAAAGTTTACTTTGATGTACAAAGGTGGAAAGAGCCTCCCTTCATGAGTAAAAGACTCTTGGCAGGCAGCCACTAGGTTGCTGCCAAGTTCCGTTATCAAAAGAGAGTTTCTTGTCGGCTGGTTTGGTTTTTAACTCTTGGACGTCTGTTGGTGTGCGTTTGTGGGACAGGGACAGAACAGAAACACTCAAAGAACAACTGCTGCAATTCACTCTTTATTTCACCAGATAGGCATAGCATAGCCCAGCAGCACTGAAGCTACTATATTCAGCCAAAGCTCACTCACATTTATTTTTCAACGACCAGCTAAGATTTTAAACTTCCTTTATTCCTCTTGAAAGACTCCAAACTAAATTCCTACGGACTATATTCCAGGTAACCCTGTGCTACCTTGTGTTCCAAATGTAGCTTTCAGGAGAGAGGTTATCTAAATTTGAAACAGGTGCACAGATCTGTATCAAAGCACAGGTTGGTTGAAATTGCTCCTTCCCCACAGTTTCTTTCTTTATTGAGGACAATTATAAATCAATATGGTTCAGGACAATCTCACAAGCCCCGTAGTTTTCTCAGGGAGTTGTTCCTAATGATGGGTTATGACTGGTCCCTCAGTGTGTTTAAACAATGAATCAAAGATCTGGAAGCCCAACAGGGATGCCCGGCCAAAAAACATTTTTCTGAGAAGTAATCCCTTTTTCCCAACCAGTGAGATACTTAAAACACATAAGTCAGAGATGGGTTTCAGCAGGTTCTGACCAGTTCTGGAAAACCGGTAGTGGAAATTTTCAGTAGTTCGGAGAACCAGTAAATACCACCTCTGACTGGCCCCGCCCCCATCTATTCTCTGCCTCCCAAGTCCCAGCTGATTGGGAGGAAATGGGGATTTTGCAGTAACCTTCCCCTGCCACGCCCACCAAGCCACGCCCACCAAGCCATGCAACGCCCACCAAGCAACGACCATAGAACCGGTAGTAAAAATGTTTGAATCCCACCACTGACATAAGTGTTTACAAATTCTGAAGACCATTAACTTTAGCATGTCTTAATACTCTCCCCACAGCAGTTTTGGAGGACTGATACAAAAATGTTGGCATGACTTGAGATTGTGCCCCTACACAAGTTTTCTTGAATGTGGCTAAATTTTGTGACCCGGCCATTAAACTTGAGCAAACTTTGAGCATCCGCTGACAAGCCCACCACTAGTTGTAATATTTTAATTTGTTTTTATTTTATTTTTAATGTGTTTTGGTTTGCAATTCTGTCTGGTGACCATAAAAAAAAAAAGATATATATACACTCTATAATCTCTATTGTGTACAATGATTAATGTGACAAAATATGTATTTGTACTCTGGGGAAAAGGGGCTCATTTCTATAGCTCATATACTTAATGTAATTAATTTGTCTGCCTAGGGAAGATTAATATATGCATCTCACAGTACTTTCTGCATGACAGAGAACCAAATTAAGCCCAGGAAAACAAGTTTCCCTATTGATTCGCTTAATGGTTTACCTTTTTGTTTTGCAAAAGGATACATAGAGAATTTGGTAAGAAGTGCCTTGGCGTTTCCCGTATGCAAACTTCATGCCTGTCTACAGTGATTAAATTTGTAGATTTTATTTTTCCTAATGGAATGGAAACCCTAGGGTGCCTTAGTGGCTGGGTTTACACAACATGTTTGGTTTGGTGACTGAGTAAGCCGATTTTTTGGCTTCCAACTCTATATTAATTCATTAGCTAACCAAATAATAAGCTAATCAAGAGGTTTCAAGTCAACATGCTAGCTGAGGGAATTCTGGGAGTTCCCACATTTTAAAATGGCCAAGGTTGAGAAACACTGTCCTAGACACTTAAGCATGCAAGTAGTAATAGTTAAAAATGTAAAATTAGCATGTTATGTAAATGTATCTTCTGTATCTTTTCTAAGGTGATTGTGCAAACTCTGTCATAGGATTGGATCTAGAGATCTACCCTTACAAAGGGAGAGAAATAACTCAAGGAAGCATTTCTGAAATCCAGTTCTGGAAATGAAGTAAGAGAATGGTGAAAGAAAGTACCTCCTCCTTTCCAAGCTAAGAATGTTTTAGCATATGATCTCCAAAGCAATTTAGTATAAATTTGAATAGTTTTCAGGAGCATGTTGGATGTATTGGACCAGGGGAAGGGTTCCCTTCTCACCTGCCCAAGTTTTGCGCTTGGGTTGGGACTCCAGGAAAAGGGCAGAGGTAGTAGTTATTGTCACCCATGAGTTGTTGGGTACTCTCAAAGATTCTTTTTTTCAGAAAAGTGGAACTTGACTCTCAGGGAATGCACGGTCCTCCCTGTTGCAAGTGATAGCCATGCCCGACTCCATTATTGGTGACTTTTGGAGACTGTTGAGTTTGTTTGTCCTTGGGACTTAATTTTTACTGGCACTTACTGAGTCTAGGGCATTTTAAGAGTTTATGGCCTCCATGGCAGCCTTCAATTTGTCTGATTGAAGACCTGATGCATATGAGGGTGGTGTGTAAGTGTATAGTATGTATTAAATTTTAGATCTGATTTCATCTTGGGGCAATAGTGACATGGCCTAGAGCAGTGATGGCTAACCTTTTCCCGACTGAGTGCCCAAAGCAAGCACTTGCGCACATCCCCAAAATGTAATGTGCATGCAGGCCCCGTGCACGCGCCCCTGTGCATGCGTGTGCACCCCCACATGCATGTGTGGCCCCCTGCATGTGTGCCACTCCCACGCATGCACACACAGCCTCTACACATGTGCATGCGCATACGGCCCTCCACACACACCCCAGCACATACGGCCCTGCCCCCATGCATGCATGCGTGCCCCCGACACATGCTCCGCCCCCATGCATGCATGCATGGCCTCCCACATGCACCCCACGCATGTGTGGCAGAGACCTGAAGACCAGCTGGCTAGTGGGAGGCGTACGCGCACGTGCAGAGGAGGTGAACTGGGGCAACGTCTCGCGTGTCCACAGAGAGGGTGCTGCACGCTACCTCTGGCACGTGCCTAGAGGATAGATTTTGGAGGACATTACTACCAGTCCATTGCCATGGTCAGATAACTCTCTGATCATTTTTTAAAAAACTTTTGGAGTTCTCCTTGTCTGCAGAAGGAGTGGGGCCTGTTAGATCAATCTATCCCAGGCAACTGATGAAACTGAATGGGTTCAAGAAGGAACATGAAGTTTTCCTTGGTGGGATTTTCTTTTCATATATGCTAAAGTAGGATTTTCTTTGAGCCAGCTTGCAGATTTTCACATACATAAGAGAAATGTGTCGTCCACATCTGACCTTTATGGAATTTGTACCATCTACTGAAGATTAAAGAAGACAGAGAAGCTAAATAAGCAAAGTGCTAATTTTTGCTAGATGAGTTGTGCAGCATCTGCTGCAAATGGTAAACAAATGGAATAATACTTGGCAGCTGAAAAGTTGGGGCGTGATATTTTTACCAGATGTATGAATAGAGACAATGATCTTGATTCTTCTTAGCTCTTTATAGCAAATGCAATTTATTTGGTATCAGACTGAATAGATGCAGGAATCAGTAACCAGTGGTAGAAAAGAATCTTCTTAAACATGTTTCCTGTTTTATCTCACGATGTATAAAAAAACCCTTTCATTGGCTGACAATTATAAGAGGCTTTTTCTTTCTACATTTTTTTTTATCTCAGAGATTTAGTACTTACAATGAAGTGAAAAGGAAATATTTTCCTACCTAAACATAACAAACTTGATCCTGAATGATTGCTCAGTACTCCACAAAGAATGAAAGCAACCTTTACTTCTGGAAATACCGCTCTGATTTTGGTAATGGAACCTGTCAGCTGATATGGCATATGGTTCAAAGGTCTCAGCGCTACTTAAAATAAAGCGATGATTACAGTTTGCTTTAGAGCGGTTAATTCGGTTTTGGACAATGTCTTATTTTACAATAGTGTCTCTTAAACTTTTAAGTCCATGGAATTCCACACAATATTAAAAAGAAAAAGAAACAGAAAGAATAACCTTTTTAAGGCTAAAAAAACTGATAGAAGTTTTGAATGAACAACTTTTTAATCATTATCTTTATCTCCTCTTACATTTAATACATTGTCAATTGGGAGAATGAGCATTCATAAGGCAATACATCTCATCAATGTTCAACTTGGAATTGTTAAATAAAATCTTAAAACCGCCATATTTGTTCTCAGTTTTAGTAAAAGCTGAATATTTAGTTCATAAAAATCTTTTCAATAGAGAGGGAGGCAATACCTTTTTCACTTAAAAGCCCATATTCTCTGTGAACTTTCATCTAAAAGTGTTCTAGTGAAAATTTTTGGTACTAGCAGCTTCAGTATATTTGAGGAGAGCTATGCTACTATCTCATTTTGTTTCATGGATAGGATATTTGTTGGCCCATGAATGACCTTAGATTTAACAAAAAACATCACTTGGATCTGCTTTGGAGAATACTATACACAACATAATTTAAGAAATACTGTTCTAAAAAAATGGATTAGCAAGCTTACATACGGTCCATTAAAATCTCTCGCTCTTTCTTTGTCTCTCTCATTAGTTGTCAGGATTCCAAGTAACACCCCCAACGAAAAAAGACTCCGAGGCTTGAAATTCCTCAAAGTTCCATTTTATTAGAGATGTCATATTGGCACATCTGGGAAAATCCAAATCTGAAAGTTTCCAGGTTTTTCCCACCCAAAGGAAAGTCCAAGTTCCTGCTCAGCACCCACAAGTTCATCACATGGTCCAATCGAAGCACCATCCCAACTGGAGATGTCTCCCAGTCACATCTCTCCAGGTGCAGGGCAAGACGTCCTTGACTCTCTGAGAAAGAAATGTTATTATGACTATATATCACCCCTGATCCATACAATCCTCCCTCCCAGTTTCCCACAGTAGTAAATGTGGCAGGCCTGACGATCCAATGTAAAAGATGGCTTCCAGGCCTGACATTAGTATCCTGACATTCCTTCTGAAGGGATGTGGTGACTCACTGGCTAAGATGCTGAGCTTGTCAATCGAAAGGTTGTCAGTTCAGCGGTTTGAATCCCTAGTGCCGTGTAATGGGGTGAGCTCCCATTACTTGTCCCAGTTTCTGCCAACCTAGCAGTTCAAAAGCACATAAAAAATGCAAGTAGAAAAATAAGGACCACCTTTGGTGGGAAGGTAACAGCGTTCTGTGTGCCTTTGCCATTTAGTCATGCCGGCAACATGACCACGGAGATGTCTTCCGACAGCGCTGGCTTTTCAGCTTTGAAACAGAGATGAGCACCACCCCCTAGAGTTGGGAACGACTAGCACATATGTGTGAAAGGAACTTTATCTTTCTCTTATTCCTTCTGAATCAACAATTTAATTTTGGTTTCTTGCCATTATGAAGCAGACAGCCTATCTTTCTCATGCAAATCTAAAGTAGGCTTAATGTAGTTTTAAAAATAAAACAAAAAACCCCCCACTCTTGTATCCCCGAAAAGAAAATCTCGGATCTATTCACACGTTGAGTTAATTCTCTGCTTTCCACAGTCCTTAACAACTTCTACAGTTCTTCATGATAATGCACCATATTTTTTATCGATTATATAAAGCTGTAGCCCATCCTAGTCCGAAAATTTAGAATGTGAATTGACAGCCTAAGATCTGTTTTACATTGTGTTATTTTGTATGGCAGAACATGTCTGAAGCAATTGAAGCAGCTGGCAGCACTTCAAAACAGCAGGTAGCTGCTGACCAGCAGTAAGAAGCCGAATGTAGGGTATTGCTGACTCTAAGCTCTAAAAGCCTGGTGGGCTTTTCAGGTTGACTGGTCAGGAAGATTTTTGAAAGAAAAAAAAAAGGTCATTTTGGCTTGAAGCCATCTTTCTTCTGTCACCTAAGGCTGAGGCTAAAAAAAAACCCCTGCAGGATGCTTTCAGAAGTTCATGATCGCAACATTTAAGGCTTGGTGAGTGCATATTTCCACCGTGACTTCATGGCCTTAAAAAGTCTGTAAATGTTTGTATTGATTTTGTTATGATCATCTGTTGCCTGGGCTTCAAGCAGAAAGGTGAGAATATATATGCTTCTCTAAACAGATCCACCTCAAGCTGATGTCTTCCAAGTGTATTGGACATCAGTACCCAATGATTCCACTAGAATTGCCGGTAATTCAAATCCTGCTGGAGGTCATCAAGATGGAAGTGCTGAAATAAATAAGTGAATACGTGGCTGCATAGGTGGATGAGAATGATGGCGATGAATTATTGGAGCTGGTCTTGTTGAACATTCAATAAATACATATCCCGGACATGGGATGTTCTTTCAAACATAGGTCAATAATCAACTTTCAAGTATTCATCTCTGCTTTGCAGGAGAAAACGGTAGCAGCTGAGTTTGTAACAGAAATGCTGCATATCATTAACTGATTAAAAAAAGGAAGGGTGAAACTTAGAAAATGTGCATGGATCTTTGCAGTCTACAGATCTCTTGAAAATATTGATACAGTTCACGCTCGATTCTAAGACAATAAATGTAGTGATTAGGTATGGGCTTAAAATCATGTAATTGCATGGTACAAAATAATGCTAAGCCATCGACCGTAGTTTGTAACCACAATGTCTGACAGCTACATGTATTATGCTAAGCCAAAATAGTAAAGAAAAAACCCACATTATGTCACAATATGGCTCTTTTTGCCCCCCCCCCAAAGTAGAAAGAAAAATGGCAAGTCTCTATCGTGTTTTTCCCCAGAAAGTAGTTTGCAGTGATGAGAATGGTATTTTTCAATCATAGTAACATTCTGATATTTGAAACTATTATTTTAAATTCCCTTCCCCACTTCATAATACTGTGACATTGGAAGATGAAAGCAATGCAAAAGTCATATACTGAAGATTATAATAGGAGCGTATCAGTGACATAACACGTTGCATAAATATCTGGCTCAGAGTAATTAGAAAATCAGTTGAGACCCAAGTTCTAATCCATGAAGTGATAAAGCTCAAAAGGTGATCTTGGACTAATCCTTATTCCCCAGCCTAATCCAGATAATCAGGTTCTTTATAACAATAACTAGCTGGGAAGAGAATCAAATATATTCCTAGGGGGAAAGTGTTTTATAAAAATTAACATGAATAATATAGAATTGAAAATGTTATTATTTATCTTTTTTAAGGATCATTTGTTCCTTACAAATTGTTCACCTAATAATAAATATTTTTAAAAGCAAATGCTTTTCATATTGATTTTCCAAACCATAAAATGATACCTTTGCTTTAGTAAATCATAGATGGATGGATGGATGGATAATAGGAAACTTCCTAACAGTGAGGACAATTAACCAGTTGAAGAGCTTGCCATCAGAAGTTGTGGGTGCTTCATCACTGGAGGGTTTTAAGAGCGTGGACAGCCACTTGTCTGGAACGGTATAGGCCAGGCCTGTCAAATTCCCAGCCCAAGGGCTGGATGCGTCACGCGCTGGCCACACCCACGTCTGGTTTAGCGAAGGGGGGGAAGTCCCGATACATCATACTCACGCCGCCATGATGATGCGAGTTTGAAACCCTTGGTATAGGGTCTCCTGCTTGAGCAAGGACTTGGACTAGAAGACCTCCAAAGTCACTTCTAGCTCTATTCTGATTATTGATTAATAGTGTTTAGAAAGCATTTCCTAAAAATTAGCTAAAATAATTTAAGGTAATATATGTACTGATACATTAATAACTTATGCTGTAATTTAGCTTTGATAATTAGATGAGAATTTTCCAGAACAACTGAAGTGACAACTTTGTAGACTGAAATGACAGCTTTCTAGACTGAAAGACATTCAAATACTAAAATACGTTTTATCAGAGCAACCAGTCAGAAATGATCTTAATCCCGTGAAGTCTATTTTGGTTAAGATATTTTATTTTCTTTGCCATCATATGGCTTCAGGCAGAGGTATTATAGGTTGTATTTATCTCAGCTAGTGCTACTCTAAGCCCTCAGCAGTTATTCAGATTGTACAAGTTTCTTTTGCTCTGGCTTTATTCATTTTACTCCATTTTTTTTTAAAAAAAGATAATCTTTTAATATATCCATCCTAATGGGAACAGAAAAAGTACATTTTTTTATTACCGGTTCTGTGGGCATGGCTTGGTGGGCATGGCTTGATGGGCATGGCAGCGGAAGGATACTGCAAAATCTCCATTCCCTCCCCACTCCAGGAGAAGGATACTGCAAAATCTCCATTCCCACCCCACTCAGGGGCCAGCCAGAGGTGGTATTTGCCAGTTCTCCAAACTACTCAAAATTTCTGCTACCGGTTCTCCAGAACCTGTCGGAACCTGCTGGATTTCACCCCTGCATCTGTGTGTATGTCTGTTTATGTGTGTATGTGAGGGAGAGAGAGAGAGAGAGACAGAGACAGAGACAGAGACAGAGACAGACAGACAGGCAAAAAAGTCATGATGACATTCACAATTGGCAATTACAACCTGGCCCTTTTGGTTTGAGGGTTCATAGGTGCCATCTTGATTTTTTCCCCCTCTCCCTGCACAGTGTTAAAAGCAGAGGTGGGTTCTAAAATTTTTACTACTGGTTCTGTGGGCATGGCTTATTTTGTGGGTATGTCTTGGTGGGGGGGTAATGTGACTGAGTGGGCGTGGCCAACTTTTTTTTTCTTTTACTTTGCTTTTAGGAGCCTCTGATGATCAGGCAACTCAGCTGGTACTGGCAGAGGCTTTTAAAGGCATTTTGTTTTTCTACAACCTCTTCAGCCGAAGTGTTTGGAGAAAAAATGCTTTCAGAAACCTCTGACGATCCCAGCTGAGCCGCGCGATCATCAGAGGCTTTTTTTTTTTACTTTTAAAAGCATTTTTTTGGCCAAAGAGGTTGTAGAAAAAATGCTTTTAAAAGTTTTTTTAAAAAAGCCTCTGATGAGGTGGGTGGGGTAAGCCTTAGATAGTACAGTGGTTATTAACTGTACCAATAAAAGCCCTGTTATTAACATCAGCTGCCTGCAATTATTGCAGGTTCGAACCTCACCAAGGCTCAAGGTTGACTCAGCCTTCCATCCTTTCTAAGGTAGGTAAATTGAGGACCCAGTTTGTCGGGGCAATAAGCTGACTTTGTATAAATATACAAAAGTATGAAGGCTATTGCTTAGCGCACTGTAAGCCGCCCTGAGTCTCCGGAGAAGGGCGGCATATAAATCAAATTAAAAAAAAAAAAGCGAGCAGCGACTGGGCCGGGGACAGGTTCGGGGGCATGGCCAGCCAATGTTTATTACCGGTTCTCCTAACTACTACAATTTTTTACTACCGGTTCTTGCGAACCGGTGCGAACCGGATACAACCCACCACTGGTTAAAAGTCTCTTTTAATCTTTGAATATGAAGCATTCACTCATTCATTCATTCACTATATATATTAAAGGAACCAATATGTTCCAAGATACTAGCACACCAAATGCTGTATCAACAAAGAAAGATCCCTTCTTTACCAGTTGTATATCATATCCTCTGTTCTGCTGCTAGGCATTTTATAATGTTTGTAATCAGCTTTGATTTTAAATGCCCCTTTGACCTTGTGAATTCTATATCTTTCCTGTGCTCTTAGTAATTAGTTGGACTGTTTTAATTTGTTAATTACAGGTAGTCCTCAATTTACAACAGTTTATTTAGTGACTGTTCAAAGTTACAATGGCACTGAAAAATAGTGACTTAGGGCCATTTGTTACACTTAGGACCCTTGCAGCATCCCCATTGTCACATGATCAAAATTCAGACGCTTGGTAACTGACTCATATATATGACGGTTGCAGCATTCCAGGGTCATGTGGTCCTCTTTTGTGACCTTCTGACAAGCAAAGTCAATGGATGAGCCAGATTCTCTTAACAACTGTGCTACTAACTTAACAACTGCGTTGATTTACTCAACAGCTGTGGCAAGAAACATTGTAAAATGGGGCAAAACTCACTTAACAAATGTTTCACTTAGCAACAGAAATTTTGGACTGGATTGTGGTCATAAATTGAGGATTACCTGTATTTTCTGAATTAAAATGTGCATAGTGAATTTTTTTATTTTTTTTTAAATTTGACTTATATGCCGCCCTTCTCCGGAGACTCAGGGCGGCTTACAATGCGCTAAGCAATAGCCTTCATACTTTTGTATATTTATACAAAGTCAGCTTATTGCCCCCACAAACTGGGTCCTCAATTTACCTACCTTAGAAAGGATGGAAGGCTGAGTCAACCTTGAGCCTTGGTGAGATTCGAACCTGCAATAATTGCAGGCAGCTGATGTTAATAACAGGGCTTTAGACCACTGTACTATCCAAGGCTCAAATTTAAATGTATTTAATGACTTTGAAGTGATAGAGGCATTTTGTGGAATATTGGTGCTCTCTGAGCTTGTTGGTTTGCTTTCAGACATTTTATTACCAACTGGATACCATCATCAATGCAAGTGAGTGTGAGGTTTGTTTATATGCATTAACTTGCCCTGCCAGTATTGGCGGGGTATAGTATCTCCTTAGTAGTTCCTTGTTTGGGGTATTGTTTTCTGCTTGATTGTTTGGTGTTAATCCCTGCTTATCTGTGTGTTGGCTGCTGCAGAGGATGTATTTTGTTCTCTCTCTTTTTTTTCCTTCTTAGCATTTTTTAATTGTCTCTATTGAGTTGTGCATAAATGTGATCTAATGGTTAAGGCACCAGGCTAGAAAACGGAGACTGTGAGTACTAGTCCTATGTAAGAAAGGAGGTGGGTGACTTTGGACCGACCATTGATTCTCTCTCAGCCCAGCTCACCTACATTAAGATTGCTGTTGTGGGGACATAGAAGGTGAAATACATTCACATATGAGTATATCCACAACCTTGCCTTATTTATAAAAATAATAAAGGCAAAATTGAAAATTAAAAAACCCAAGCCTGGCAACCGGTGGAATATTTTCAGAGTGAGATTAATATGTTTGTGGTAGGCTGCCTAGTGTGACGATATAGCTGTTGTGTCTCCTGTATTTGCATTGGATCCATCTTCCAAGAACAGCCTTATGGACAATGCATGCAGTGATTGAATTTTCTAGCTAAATGAACTCTGACCAGGAAAGCTATAGTCAATAAACCACTAGGAGCTGGGAAAACGCACAGCTTGCTGTGTGGAGGCTATTTGTGTCTCCATTGGCTGCGATGACGATGGGGAGAACTGCAGATTTTAAACCTGGAAGGGGAATTGCAAGCCCGTTCAGTTGTCATAATTCATAGAGAAGAGGCAATCTGTGAAGAATGCTTCCAAATGAACGGCATTGAGACTCAGCTGGTTTGCCTTCATCCAGCTCACCTGCACATCCTCATATCATCCTCTCCTGACTCAAGTGCTAATACAAAATATTGGGGTTGCTGAGGGTTACTGGCATAAATGATGAAACGTCACTTCAGATTTCCAAATAACCATCTTTAACAGCCTGAATCTTAAAAAAATGTCATGGAACTGTATGGAGCTTAACACTTAATTGTAATGATGTCTGATGCAAACTTCCATACATGTTACTCATTATGCTGGGCATAATGGGGAAAAGATAGATCTTTTTGTGTCTATTGCAGAAAAAAAAAATAATACAGACTGTGATTCGGATCTTCTGCCAGAGAGAAAAAACATGCCAGTGAGCATTCAAAGCTTGTTCATTTGTTTGTTGCAAAGAATATGATAGTTCATTGGCTCATGGTTATCAATTTGTCATTCATCGGACATGGAAAGATTACGTCTACCAAGTAAGCATACCATGTATCTGTGCGTGTGTGTATATGTCCCATATTTCTATATATGGGTGAAGATGGGAAATTCTCCATCTGATTACTTCAGATGTCAAGCCGTTCAATCCCAAGTGATATCTTCAAGGTTATTGAGGTTATGATGGACGGTAGCAAATGCCTGGAATCTTAAAATTTCAGCTATCTGATGCCAACAAAAATATTGAAGAGGAAATTTAATTTCTTTCAGCAAATCCATAAGGCAAATGTCAACTTTAAAACCACCTTTAAATAGGATTTGTCTTTAGCTCAGTAGATAGGAAGAGTTGTTATCTGAGTCTGTTGAAGGACATCTGGCAAAAATTGCACAACATTTTCACAATTCCCAGTGTTTTGTTCAGTAACATTAGCTAGCTTTTCTAGTTAAAAACTTTTTTTGTGAGACAAAGGGACAAAGAAGTCATTTGCAATCTATCCAAGCTAAATTCAATTTAAATGCAATTAAATATTAAACAAATTATGATTATTACTCCCCATGCGTATAATAATTTTCTCTTTCTATTAAGGCCTGGTACACCCTATGATAATTAGAATGCTGTAGTAAAACCACAATCTCCTGATTTAGGAGTATCATCTCTAAGTAGAATTGAGGTTAGATCTAATTCTGTAATTTTCAGCTTAATTAGGAAACAGTCTGATGTCACCAAACATCCCATTCATACAAATATATATATTATACACATACATGACAAGCCCAGTATGCAATATATCTTGCATAAGGAATTGATGGAAATTTTGTTTTCCTGCATCTTTATTTTGTTACAATCTGTTCATTTCATTCTTGCTATTGTAGTTTTAAGAAGTAAAATGTCTTCTTGTTTTATGTACATATGTACGTACGTACGTATGTACGTATGTATATCTCACATTTCTGTACTTCTGGGCAATGTACAATTCAATCAATAAAATTAAGCATTAAAAACCGAAAAAAATAAGATTAAAACTTTTTTAAAAATATAAAACAGCATTATAAAATTACAAAAAATGGAAAATTCCAAGAGGGGGAGGTTAGCAGCTGTTAATACAGACAAGAGGGAGGTTTCTCATGAGGCAACCAACCCCATGGTTGTGTGGAGTCCCTGTGTCCACCATGCAAGGCTACATAGCCAAGTTTTGACTCCTTTGCAGAAGATCAAAAGTTTGGGGGTTTTCCTCACCTCTGAGGGCAGGATATCTCATAACTCAGGGCCAGCAGCAGAAAAGGCTCTCTTCCTCAACCCGCCAGTTGAAATTTTCTGACTAACGGGGTCTGTAGCATGCCTGCCCTTCCTGACCGAGTGAGATGGGCTACTGTGATTTGGCAAAGCCGCATCACAGTAAGTAACCTATGTCATGTAGGTCTTTATTGGTATTGTTGTGGCCCACCAGCGGCCAGCGGAGCTGACAGCAGAATTGGACAGTGAGGAGGTTGGGGAGGAACATGGGCAAGGCCTGGGGTCTGAGGAAAGCTTGGACAAGGACTCTGCGTCAGAGGCAGAGAGGAAGCTAGACAGCAGTGAGGCAGAGGAACAGCTGGATCCTGTTCCCAGTGTGTGCATGCGCAGAGCTGCCAGAAGACAAGAACAACTACGAAAGCAGGGTCGACTTGGGAGTAAAGCCACACCTTGGAAGTGATTGGCCCCTCCTATAGGAAACAAAAGAGGAGTGAATGGGGTGTGAGCTTTTGCAGGAAACAATTCATTTGTTCCATGACTCTCAGAAACACTGTGTTAAGGTTTGCCTTGTGCTGCATTTGGAAACTGGCAGCTTTCCAAGCAAGATAAGGTCTGTGTTGATAAAGATTCCTTTGAAAAACTGTTTGGACAGACCTTGCTGACTGTGAATGAAAGGAATTCACAGTCATGTAAATAAAAGAGGTTTTGATGGGACCAAGACTCTGCTTCCTGCTTTTTAAGGGAGCCTAGGTCCCAGAACAATTGGTGATGATTGGACCCGGATGCAAAGTGGCACCCAGTGCAGTTCATGGAGCAGAGGTGTTATATATGCCTTTCTTTTGGGCACCCAGTATGGCTCATGAGGCTGCATTCTGCACCAGTTGAAGCTTCTGGATGCTTTTCAGGGGTAACCCTACATAGAGCATGTTGCAGTAGTCCAGTGCTTCTCAATTATTTTCTGTCATGCCCCCCTAGGAAGAAGAAAACATTTTTCACGCCCCCCGCGCGACTGTAAATAGTATCATTATTAGAAAAAGGTCTGTTCTCCTTGAAAGGGAGGAGCATGCGCAGTCACATGTACTGGCTTAATGTTCACTATCGATGCAAATGTCAGCAGCGGTAGCCCGATTTCTTTAGCAAGTTTGATTAATTGGGGCAGCGTTATGTTTCACAGGAGAAGGTCATTGTCAGTCATTTGAGCATCAATTGGGCGCACATCCGTCGGGCAACAAAGTAAGTGTGGAGGGACGTCCCACACTAAAGATGGCTCCGACAGGCTCATGTCACAAGGGTTTTGGACAGCCAATCAGATGCTGAGGTCAAACGCGCCCCCTTTTATGGAGCCCCACTATTTGAGAAGCACTGCAGTAGTCCAAGTGGGAGATGACCATCCAGGGTTATGAGAGACCTATTTACTCACAGTCGTGCTGGCTTTGAGAAAGGGGCTAGACAACAACCCTATTGGATCATTGTTTAAAAGATATTTCTTTAAACGGAGAAACAGATTGACCAGGGCAGACAAAAATATTTGAAGGAAGGGCAAATGGGTTGATAGAAAAGTGATTACCAAGAAAATAAAGGTTAGGATGGAAAAAGGCGAGAGAGAGAGAAATGGGAAACTTAAAAGTAAAAGGCAATGTATGAAGTGCAATATACATATGGTGGAAGCTAGGGTGCTTTGTATGGATAGATAGATATGGAAAGATATAAGGAACAGAGTTTTTGCAAACTAGATTTAGTTTCTTTTTTTAAAAAATCGATTGTTTTTTAGTTCTTTGCCTTGCTTAGTTCCTGCGTTTTATCCAGCATTCTTATGCCAAAAGGGAAGAGAGAGAAGTGTATATCTGCATGTACGGTATGCATGTTTGTTTGTTTGTTTTTATAAAGAAGACAAAGGGAAAATCATAGGCTAGAATGGTCTGATATGACACCTTGCTTGGAATGGTGTCATATGCTGTATCTACATCTGTTTAAAAGAAGGACTATTTCAATGAACAAAGAATAATGGAATAGAAGAAGAGCATAGAAGGGAGATAGGTTGTCAAGTGTATTATTGGCAATGGAAGATAGAAGCCAAGGAAATGAATACCTTGAGTTGAGAAGCGGGACCCTGCTGTCTTGCTTATTTTGGACAATCATCATTTCCTGCAGGGAGCATCTGTGCTGTGAAAACTATCTTAAAGGAGAGGCAGGAAGAATGTGCTATGATTGCTTGAGGATATAACTTTTACCTGGACTAAATTTAATTGGTTTTCTATTATAATTTCTAGCAGCATTGCATTGTTATTATCTTCCCAGGTTACCCCACTGCAAAGTTAAGTTGTTGGAGATGTTGCATTCCATATTCTCTGGATATGCAAAGTTTCATTTAAATTGCAGTGCAGTAGTCCAGGACCAACTGAATGAAACAGTTTTATGGGACAACAGTTTGTTGGACAAGAATCATCACCCACTTTTAACCACCCCATAATCCCTTGCAGGGTGGAGTCTGGGCAACTGAATGGAGCTGAGTGTTTACTGGCCGGATGCCCTTCTTGTCACCAATGCAGAGTTTTTTTCAGCAGATATATTCTCAGTGTGCCCAGAGAGAGAAATATCTGCCTCTACCTAGGATCCAACTCACAGCCTCCTGATTGTGAGGCGAGAGCTCCACCTCTAGGCCACTGTACCACTAGTTCATTGGACAAGAATGTCTCTCAAGAATTTGGATCAAATAAAAATGTAGTGCTGTAATAACAAGGGTGAATGACACGCTTAAGAACAACATGAAACAATAGGTCGTATTTCTGGAGGATGCAAATGTGCAGATACACACACATGTATACACACACCCACAGACGCCAATAAATACATCTTCATGTCATCAGGGAGGGAGTTTTGAAAGAGGAGAATCTATCAGCCAGCATGGCTGGTGATCACTAATCAGGCAGCATGGTTGGTGATCACTAACATTTTCTAGCTCATTACAGATAGTTTTCGACGTACAACTGTCATGGAGCCTGCCCATAATGGTTGTAAAGCAGGTCACCCTTGTGACCAATCTGATCTTATGACCTTTTTTTGCAGAGCTTGTAAAGTGAATGCCACAGCCATAAAGCAAACCTACTGTTTGCTATGGGCCAGTTTTGCCAAAAACCAAAAATAAATGCTGATTTTCAGCAAAAAGTAGTAAAATATGGTTACATTACAGCAGGATGCTACAAACAGCCATAAATGTGGGCTGGCTAGCCAATGCCTGACATTCAGTCATGTGTCTTTGGAGAGGTGGGGGACAACCATTGGAACTTTGAAACTGTACCCAAAGGGATGGGTCCATTATAACTTTGAATAGTTGTTAAGCGACTGGCCATAAGTCAAGGACTACCAACAGACTCGTTCTGTGTTCTTGGTGTTATTAGTAACAGGAAAGCAAAATCCCCATTTCCTCCCAATCAGCTGGGACTTGGGAGGCAGAGAATAGACGGGGGCAGAGTCAGTCAGAATTTTTACTACCAGTTTTCCAAACTACGCAAAATTTCTGCTACCGGTTATCCAGAAATGGTCAGAACCTGCTGAAACTCACCTCTGTATAATATATGCTGCCACTTTTTGCTCTTCACTGTTTTAGCATCGTGCAAGATTAGGGAGGCATATGAAAATTATGAATTAATCACTAAAGAAATCAATATGATGAGAAAGGGAGGGTGTAGCCCATGTGGGACACTATTATTTATGATTTGTTGATTGAGTAGATTAGTGCAAAGGGACAAACTGAGGATGGGTTGTGAAAAGCTTTCTTTACCAGTAGAAAATAAAATTAGCATGAAATCTTAAACATCTGGGCCAACTAATAATAAAATAGAAATTCATCCTTAAAATGCTAACTTAGGGTTAACTTCCACTTGTCTCAAAAGGCTTCTGAATAAATATGCACCGGACTGTGCTACAAATTATGTGTGCCCTATTTACAATAAAACAGAGGCATTGTAAGCCAAGAAACCAATTAAGCAGTGTTTTAGTGACTAGTAATAACTGTTGTGAATAAACTGGAATGAATTATTCAGGGGGAAAAAAATCTTCCCCTAAGTCATATAGATAAGCAGGATTAAGATGCTGCATTCAGTTACTCAGATAAAGCTGTGGATCTAATGATAGCAGTTAAGTTGTTCTTGATATTCCCTGATATAAATGAGATTCCAGTCAAAGCTGACTGTTTCTAATTAAGCCTAATATTTCCCTGGTGAGCCTTTATAATGTCTTAAATTCTACAGTGCTTCGGGGAATCACTATCTTACCAAAACTGCAAAAGATGTTAGGTCTACGAATACAGTGGTGCCTAATAATTGCCATCTAAATAAAATACAGAAGGGCTACTATTCTACTTAATTGAACGCAAGCCACCTGTCACTGAGAAGGAAAGAAAATGGAAGTGTGTTGCATATGAAAATTCTTCTTTCAGTATGAGCACATATTTGTGCATCTTCCTTGCATACACTTGTGTGTCTATGTGTGCGCGCGGCTGTATAGATAATCCTGAAATAAGTCTGTATATAACCATACAAGGAATAAAATATTTGGAAGTTAAGCTAATTTTTCTTCCAGATGGTTCAATATCTAACTCCTAACCAATTAACCAACCTCTTAAATTGAAAAATGTTTATTTATGTTCTGGGCACATGACTATTGGAAGGAAATAATGTCTAATATGCATTTTAATGTGAATAGGGATACATTTGTAGCTTAATCCTTTAAAGGACATACAATTGTGCATGAATGGCCTATTTATATACATGATATTGATGAAAAACAATCTCACAGGTATTATATGGTGCTATGTGTTATTTTCTAAAATGGAAGCTGAAACCCCACTAACAGCAGATTAAATTTTATGCCTGTATATAATTAGGAAACCGAGACAACCATTCCATGTTAAAAGATAAATTGTTTTGGGAAAAATGCCCCTTTTTTCTCTATGAATGGGAGTCTTGTCTGAAGTTGGGTAAGATGAAATGACTCCCCAGACCAAGATATTTTGAAGTCCTTTTGCAAAATAAGATCTCGGTTTAAGATTTACTGACTTTCGTAATAAAACCTAATGTGGGCGTAGCATTTGAAGGTCTCCTCTCTCTTTCCAAGCTGGTTAGGATGAGGGAAACTGCCACATCATATCACTCCTTTGAATATATCCACATGCTAATTAACTGGGCTGTGCAGCACTTTGGATTTGAAGAAAAAAATAAGTGCAGTAGAGCTTATGGAAGCACAACCTGTGATTAACATCTTAAAATAACTGCATTTTATCCTGGGACATGTTTGACTGAAAGAATGGCTGACAGATATCGTGCATGTGCCCACGTCTACTCCAAAACACCTGCTCCCCTGCTATCTAATTGACATTCCTTCCCCCCATCCCTGATTGACTGTCATGTCTGCCCTAATAATGAAACCGTGATTCCCTGAAAATCTTTTTATTTGCAGAGCTACAGGTTGGAGTGGAATTTAGTTCAGGCTTATTATAGTACTGGAATGGAGGTTCATGCGCAGCAATCTGAGTGGTCCTTCATCTCAGCAGATCAATTTCGGGCTATAATTATATCTTCAGAGGTCCATTCTTACCCCCATAGCAAAATCCAGGCGTTTGATAACCTGTGTTTAAGCAGAAAAATGAAACTACAGAGGAAATGTGAGAAACAATGCCTTCCCAGTTCAATCACATGTCATTTGTATCCAACTCTAAATTTGTTGATTTAGGAGAGAAAATGTTAGTAGGAAATTAAAAACTCCATGCTTCATACTTAACCTACTAGCTATCTAAAACTAGAGAAGGAAGACCATAGAGTATGCAGTCTTAAAAATATCTTTATTGATTGTTGGGTCGAAAGTCCATGGCTTGGATTTAGTGCATTCTTTCTGCTAAGAAAAGGCTTCTTCAATCCATGCAGCTTTTCTGTTGGCAGAATCAAGTTTCTTCCTTCACTAATTTCCCCCTAAATCCCTATCTTTCCAATAACTGCTTTGGGAGTTTGTGGGATCCTCTAGAATGATGGAGAAATATTGCCTTCTCTGCTGTCTGCCACAGGGGCATTCTGAATAGAATGCTTTTGTCAGAGAAAAACACCAACAATTGTATTTAGGTGTTAGTAAGAATCTTTTTCAGTATTTATGTATTCTTTTACTTGCAATCCTAGTTTTTCAAAGCCTTAGTTTTCCAGATAGTAGGGGGAGATACTTGAGTTTAATAAGACATCAAATGACCTCTTTTATACCTGTTCTTTTTATTTTAGACAGCTGAGCTGTTTAAAGGTCTTCATAACTTTGCAAGGTTCTGCAGAGGAGTGTCTTTGGATCTTAGAATAGAACAGAACAGAACAGAACAAAACAGAACAGAATTTTTTATTGGCCAAGTGTGATTGGACACACAAGGAATTTGTCTTGGTGCATATGCTCTCAGTGTACATAAAAGAAAAGATACATTCGTCAAGAATCATAAGATACAACACCTAATGATAATCATAGGGTACAAATAAGCAATCAGGAAATAATATCAATATAAATCATAAGAATACAAGCAACAAAGTTACAGTCATACGGTGGAAGGAGATGGGTGGTGTGAACGATGAGAAGATTAATAGTAGTGCAGACTTAGTAAATAGTTTGACAGTGTTGAGGGAATTATTTGTTTAGCAGAGTGATGGCATTTGGGAAAAAACTGTTCTTGTGTCTAGTTGTTCTGGTGTGCGGTGCTCTATAGCATCATTTTGAGGGTAGGAGCTGAAACAGTTTATATCCAGGATGTGAGGGATCTGTAAATATTTTCACAGCCCTCTTTTTGACTCATGCAGTATACAGGTCCTCAATGTGGTAATTGTTTTTTCTGCAGTTCTAATTATCCTCTGAAGTCTGTGTCTGTCTTGTTGGGTTGCAGAACCAAGCCAGACAGTTATAGAGGTGCAGATGACAGACTCAATAATTCTTCTGTAGAATTGGATCAGCAGCTCCTTTCTTTTTTCTTCAAGGAAGTATTGACTCCTGGCAACAATTGTATTTTTGGAAGTGGGTTACCAATTGCCTTCTTCCTAAGGCTAAGCGAGAATGATTGCCCAAAGTCACCCAATTGGCTTTGTGCCTAAGGCAGGACTAAAATTCATGGTCTCCTGGTTTTTTGGCCCAGTGCTTTAACAACTATATAAACTGGCTCTTGAGGGCAATAATAGTAGGTAGTAATCTATCTGTAATGACTGAAAAAGTTCCTGCTCGGTTTTCTTGTCAAACTGAGCTTCAGTCTTCATTTCAAACCAAAACATGCATGCAAGAATCTATCAAGCTAGCAATACATTCCTAGTTTTCTTCTATGTACCAGATATGTTGATAGGGACTACTGATATACTATATAAAATAAACTATAACCATGTCAAGGTTATCAATTATGCATGGTCAAACATGAGACCCAAAGAGGAAATAGACTTGGATACCATTTGCATAAGCCAAATTGTAGGTATTCAGAAATAGCTATTGTTTGAATAGAAATCTGGGAGGATAAATTATGTCCAAGTGGGTTCTATGCCAATTCAGTCTGTTGTCCTGTTGAAGGAGGTCTTCGAATAGAGGACTTCTATAAAATTCTACCAGTAGAGGAGAAATGGGAGGACAAGTGCCAGATCTTTCCTTTTTGAGCAATTGAGTTTTGTAGTTATGCATTGTGCAATGTTAATTTGCTTTAGAGGGTTTATTACTTTCCATTGACAACTGGAAATACAGGGACCATCTATTTTCATAAACAAATTTCAGTTTTGCTAGTAGTACATTTTGAAAACCATATATTTCGACAAAGATACCCTCCTAATTGCTTATTTGTACCCTATGACTATCATTAAGTGTTGTACCTTATGATTCTTGATGAA
>WNWU01000016.1:5115219-5174404 GCA_012654045.1 Ptyas mucosa
TATTCTATTCTATTCTATTCTATTCTATTCTATTCTATTCTATTCTACTCTACTCTACTCTACTCTACTCTACTCTATTCTCTCAAAGAGGGTTTAACAATATGAAAGATCAGCTCTAATTTAACTATCTCTGTATACAGTAGAGGTACTTATTTCAAAGTGCAGTTCTTAAAATAATAGCCAAAAGACAGGCAATATATCAATGAGCAAATTCGGAAGAAAAAAAATGATGCCACTAGTAGATCATTTTTACATTCGTTTTTGGCCAATAATTTCTGGCGGTTGTGGATATTGACATAATACACACTTGGCTTTCAAATAAAATAGTTCTTTTCTGCTGCATAGTTAATTGCTTTACTCAAGTATAAATGAAAGAAATAATTTTCAAACTGCAATTTTCAATTCAAGGCAACGCTGCCTAATAAAAGAGGTTTGGGGGTTTTCTTTTGTTTGAAAGATTATAATGGAATTTCGAACAGTTACTGAAGTCTGTCTCAGCTAGTGACAAATGGTAGGACTTCAGTTCAAGAGTAAGGAAACTATCCATTTTTCTGTTTTCATGTTTTCTGTCAGACAACTGCTTAGGTTTCCAGAAATGCATCAATAGAGGTACATTGTCAAGATCACAGAAAGTTATAGTACCGAATGAGAGTGAATATACATGTCCCAGGATAATGTTATTGTCAGCGTTCCAGAAAAATCCCCCCTCCTATTTCCCACACATGAGAAGGTGGTAGCATGGAAGTTTCTGGCCTAATATGGCTTCCAAAGCTGACAGTTACAGGATCCAATCTGGGTTAAAGAGGTTTAGTCTTCCAAGCTTTTGGACACATGCTGGAGCCCAGGGTTCTTCTTCTTCTTATCCAAGAAGCTTCTTCTGTTCAGAACTGAAGAAGCTTCTTGGATGAGAAGCAAAATGTCTTCAAGGGAAAACAAAGAAAGTCCAATTGCCTTTTGAAAAAGTACCTTTGAGACAATTAAGGAAGTTGGAATCTGAGTGAAAAGGAAGAAACAGTAGAAGGTTGACAAGGGAGCCCACTACCTACAGAGTTGAGAGTTCTCTTGTTTTAGATGTGTTGAAGTTAAAAGCCTTTTCTAATGAAGACTTTATTTAAATTCCTTTGCTTAGCACAGAGTTAGATTTATTGGCCCAAATGGGCTTCTTTATGCTTCAGTTCAATGATTTTAGGTGTTATTAGGGCAAATATTGGATAGCAAGTAATGAATGTATCATTGTTTATATATAAGCAGGTTGCGGTCTGGTGTTGAGAGAGGACATTATTCATTATTTTAAATGATAGAAGGCTGCAAGGTTAAGTTGTGCATAACTGAATTGAGGTAACTATCTGATTGACTGGTATGAGCTCTTCTCATAACTGTCCTTCAGTTGACAGTCATAATACTTTCAAAATCTTTCTATTTCAGTTCACGGAAATTAATTAGCGGGAGGTAGCATTGCCACAATAATCCTGACTGTCAGCTGTAACATGCTAATTTCCATAATTTCCATGGGGTCATTCAGAATAGTAATATACCTAGAAAGCTATTTACGATTTTTAATGTGTGAAACCAATTGACCCGAGTGGTGTTTTTTCCCACTGCCTTTCCAAGTTAGGAGTGATAAATGACAAGTGTAAAAATTTACCAACTGTTTGCAAAAAAAAAAAAAAAAAAGTATGCACATTTAAAGTAGGACTGATTTTTTTCCCCTCCTTTTTTGTCACTAGGCTAATTAAAGGGTTGAATAGTTTTTGGTTTTTGGCTGATACAGGAATCTCTTGTGATGTATTGTTATACCCAGAAAAGTTTTTTTTTTAAAAAAAATGAGAATGTAGATGTATTTCCTAGTTGATTGCATTCTGCCTGTGGTGGAATTTGTATGTAGTTCCATTATGCTTGATTATATGAGGTAGTAGAATGCATGTTTTATTACAATCATATTCCTGGTTGATTAATACAGTTATACAATTCTTGCAAAAATATTAACAACACCCTTTTTGAACCTGAAATAAAGCCAAACCTCGTAAGCTACCTTAAGCTTACAATGCTGGTTGTAAACCATTTATACTCTTTGTGGGAGGAGTATGAGCTTGATAAAAGGAGTTGTTAGTTACGGTTATGCACACTTAAAAAATAGTTCAGAACATGTCTTTGGAATGTGTTTATTCTCAAATGGATCTTAAAGTAGTTATAACTTTTTAAAAAGAGTTCCATGGAAACCTAAGAAAAGTTGGGCTAATTTAATAAACAGCAAAAGGGTGTTGTGTTGGTATCACCCTTAAATCTGAAACATTTTTTTCAATTCATCTTTGAAGCATGCACCACCATGTTATTTACTATATTGTTTACCATTTATTTATTTATTTATTTTATTAATTTAATTTGTATACCGCCCTTCTCCCAATGGGACTCAGGGCGGTGAACAGCCAAAATTAAAATACATATAAATACAAAAGTTAAGATAGTTAAAAATGCATTAAATCAATCGGCCTCCCAATTTAAAACCCCAAATCTTATAAAATTTAGAATCCCACTAAAAAACTATTTAGGCTAGGCCCGCTTGATGGAATAAATATGTCTTCAGGGCCTTACGAAAGGTCCGGAGGTCCGGGATCAGTCGTATTCCGGGAGGTAGCTCATTCCACAGGGCGGGTGCCCCCACTGAGAAGGCTCTCCCCCTGGGGGCCGCCAGCTGGCATTGCTTGACCGATGTCACCCTGAGGAGGCCCTCTCTGTGAGAGCGTATTGGCCGGTGGGAGGTTATCGGTAGCAGCAGGCGGTCTTGTAAGTACCCTGGCCCTAAGCCATTTGCTCACCACCAAACAGTAGAGATCTGTGATGGTGAACCATTTTGGTACCGAGTGCCCAAACTGGAAGACCCATGCACGTGTGTGCATGTGCACGTGGCGAGCACCGGAAACCTGAAGACCAGCTGGCCAGCACGCATGCCTGTTTGGCTGTTTTTGGCTGTTTCCAGGCTGTTTTTCGGGCCGTTTTCCGGTACTACAGCGCCCGCAAAGACCAGCTGGGTGGCACACATGTGTGAGCAGCTGGTGATGGTGCATGTGCCCACACAGAGGGCACGTCTCACAGCAGAGGTGGGTTTCAGCAGGTTTCACAAGGTTCTGACCAGTTCTGGAAAACCAGTAGCAGAAATTTTGAGTAGTTCAGAGAACCGGTAAATACCACCTCTGACTGCCCCCACCCCCACATCTATTCTCTGCCTCCCGAGTCCCAGCTGATCGGGAGGAAATGGGGATTTGCAGTAACCTTCCCCTGGAGTGGGGAGGGAATTGAGATTTTGCAGTAACCTTCCCCTGCCATGCCCAACCAAGCCATGCAATGCCCACCAAGCCACGCCCTCAGAACCGGTAGTAAAAAAATTTGAAACCCACCACTGCATCACAGGTATAGATAATATAGAAGATTTACCACATAGGTACCTCATGGCTCAGGTTTCTCTGCTCTGCTTAGCGTTACTCATGACAACAACTGGGACATGGGACATGACAACAACTACATTGTCCAGGTGTGGTTTTGTTTGATTTTGCTTTACTATTGTTTATTCGTTAAATGTATATTCTACTTTTGCTCCATGAGTTGAGAGTCTACCTTCATTTTTATCCACACGGCAGCAACCCTGTCAGGTACATTGGATTAAAAGGGAGAGTTTCAATGACTCCTCAGTCATAAACCAACATAGACCAGCTTTAGACCAACCAAGTAAAGATCTGCTTATATTCTATGCAGTATGTAAGAAATGGATGCTAAATCATAATGGAGAATCGAAAGTTGGGCTGGTGGTGCAGATTTGTCAGAGATCACATTGCTTAATAACCATGGATATGTAAAGAATTCATTCATTCAGCCTTGAGTTTCCTGCATTCCAATTTCTTGATTGTGTTCTGTTTCTTCATAAGTTATGGAACATGAAGACATCACTGGACATTTGAATCTCATGGGCCACCAATTTTATAGATTGCCTGATGTGGAAAAAGCACAGCATGAGTTAAAACTGAGATGGAAAACAAAAGTAACATAGTTAGGGATCTTGTTATCTGGGAGCCAATGCAGCACATTTAAGATTCATGTTACTTGTCTTACACAGGACAGCACAAATTGTAACTATTTGACATTTCCTTTGGTGCTGAACCAGCTTGATTTTAGCTGACTGCCTTCCTTGGCCATCTGGTGAAATGCCATGAAAAGACTTCATAGGGGCTAATTATTTCCTAAATTAATAACATTGACAGGTTTGCTGTGGTGTAGTGTTTCTGTGGGATGTGATGCAGCTACTAGCCATTCAGTGTGAGAGTTGTAGCAGTTGTGAGATTTCAAGACGTCACCCTCTATGTACAGCATTTCCAAATCACAAAATATGTATAGCGCACATCTGCTTTTGCTCATTCAGCACTGGGATTGTAGAAGTTGTGCTACATACTGCCAACATTATTGGCTTCTCCCACTGTGTCTAACAACCATCATGGATGTTTCTGGTGTCTTTAAATGTATAGCAATCTTCTCCAAGCAGGTGTTTTTCAAATATGTTGGCCTACAACTTTCTTTATTCTTAGTGCCAATTATCATGCAGGCCTCAAATGACAGGCACTGTATTCCAAAATTGCCAATGTACGCCAACTGGAAAAGCCTGAACAATATAGATTTTCTTACAATTATAATACCTTTTTCTGTAGTTATGCTACTTCTGAAGAATAGAACTCTTTGCTAGTGTTAATATCGGCTCATGTTTAAAAGCAAGTATAAATGCTCATTGAATTCAACAAGCCTTACTTTCAAATAGACATAGGCAGTGGTGGGTTTCAAAAAATTTTACTACTGGTTCTGTGGGTGTGGCTTGGTGGCTGTGACTTGGTGGGCGTGGCAGAGGAAGATACTGTAAAATCTCCATTCCCACCCTACTCCAGAGGAAGGTTACTGCAAAATCCCCATTCCTCCTGATCAGCTGGGACTTGGGAGGCAGAGAATAGAAGGGGGCAGGGTCAGTCAGAATTTTTACTACCGGTTCTCCGAACTACTCAAAATTTCCGCTACCAGTTCTCCAGAACTGGTCAGAACCTGCTGAAACCCACCTCTGAACATAGGCTGTGCTACAAAACATTTGTTATTACTATTGTATATCATCTTAAGTTGTCTTGCTATTCTGTTTAGTTTACTGTTATTGGTGTTATCAAACCAATTTGGAAAATAAATAGTGTGGATATGCCTAATTTTTAATTTAGCTGGCTCACGTGACTTTGCCTTCAATAATGGTTATCATGTTTCATGTCTATGATTATATTCTTTCTTACTAAAGGAACAAATCTAAACGAAAATTGCATAGGGTTTTAGTTTTGTTATTTTTTATCTCTGGACAGAAGTTGCGAACAATTCATACTAAATTTTAAACTAGTTAGCACTCCAGACTGTGAACACGAGAAGTCTTAAACAAATCTGCATCTATCACTAGAGACACATGTAGGACAGTAGAAAGGAATTAATGTTCACATTATATGTAGACAATGCTAGTCATGTTATCCAAAGCTACATGTTAAATATTTTAGATATATTCCAGGTGTTAAGGTAAGAACATCCTCAAGCTGTATTCAATGGTGATTTTATGAACCTGTTCATGTAATTTTCTATGTAGCAAAAACAGTTTGCTATTGTCATGTGTCATCATCTTTTTTCAATATCATTTTTTTGCTCTACAGTTCTAATATTTCTTGGCTCTCCTATCAGATTTTTGAAAATCAATCAGTATAAATTGACTGTCACTGTTGGGTGTAGCCTTGTAGACAGTATTTGTACAAATTAAAGTTGTAGATCTTCAACTACTTCTAGTTATATATAGATGTCATGATGGAGATTTTTATTAGATGTGTTCAAATCAGATGTAATTTTATTCAGATGGGAGGTTTAAAGAGGTGTGATCTGGGACACGTATTCAATTTGACATTTGAGATCTCATATAAAGAAACATTTTCTATAAGCCATGATTGGAAAGCATCAAAATACTCGCAGCTGCTTCATTGTTTGCTAGAGGAGAATGAAAAGAGCTGGAATGGTTACAGGACTTGTGGGGGAGGTAAATAATGCCACATGCATGCTGACTTTGTCACCCAAATCATGCAACTTATGTAGACATTATAAACAATGACATAGTAACATGTGTCATTTTGATATTGTGGTATATTTTGGGTGCTGCTGGGGCGGTAAATAGTTTTGAAGTTATTCTGCCAGTTTTCAATTGAAAATTTTTGGAAAATTTCAGTGCAATGCATTTTTAAATAGTTCCCTGTATTGTTTCTCTTTCAAGGCATAGATATTAAGAATTAAACAAGGGTAACACAACAGCCTCCAAACTGTTCAGCAACCAGAGAATATGCCGAGCCATTGAAGAAATTCCCTTACTCTAATTTAAAAACAAATCTTCAAAAACTTCAGCAGTTATTTTTTTCCCCATTTTCTTCTCTGGGATATCAGGGTTGACATGACATTGGAGAAACAATCACTGGTTTGTTCTTGTGTGGTATAGCTTTGCTGTCTCTGATCATTGAGTTATCCAGGGTACCAAGAGCTCATTGGCCATAGAACTTAATACTTAGTGACATCCGAATTTTGGCTTGTTGGCAATATTATAAGTCCATTAATTATTTAATTAATTAGCAGAGGCAGCAGAATGCCTGTGACAATAAGATGCAATATTACAACGAAAAGAAAGATGCAGAGAAAAACTGGCAGAGAAAAAAGTACTACTTGTAAACTTGTACCTGCTCTAGTAAACATTTGGAGCCATTCCTGTAAATGTTAGACTGGCACTCATTCACCAATTTATCAAGAGATAAATAAACTGTCCTATTTTGCAGTTTGGATTTTGCAGGATATTCGGAATAATGAGAAGTGAACAGAGTTGATTACTGGTTGATTGACTAGACTAAGGGAGTCAAACTCAATTTCATTGAGGGTCGCATTAGGGTTATGTTTGATCTCGAGGGACCAGCATGGATGTGGCAGGATGGGTGTGGCCAGCTTGACATCACTCGTGTTGGGGCCACCAGTGGTGGCCCAAGCACTTTGCCAATGAAAATGGGCTCCTGAGCTCCATTTTCGGCTGTGACGGCCTCCTGCAACCCTCTGCCAGTGAAAACGGAGTTCAGGAGGGCCACGTGTGGCCCTCTCAAGCTCCGTTTTTGCTGGCAGATGCACCGTGTACCAATCCATCACTGTTTCCAGGGTGGCCCTGTGGGCCAGATCTAAGCACCCCCCCCCACAGGCCGGATCCGGGCCCCAGGCCTTGAGTTTGACACCCCTGGACTAGACTATTTCAATGTATACAACTTGATCTCCCAGTTCTGTTTGCAAATTCCGCACAGAAATATAGCATCCCATTAGCACAAAACAGAACAAATGTAAAGCCTGTGGCTGAACCCGTGAAAGAATTTGAGATCTGAGGAACTGAATAAAGTCCCAGCTTGATAAAATATTTAATAAGGGAGCAAACCCCATTGGCTGATTATTCATGTCAAAGTCAGAGTACTCATCACACTGTTCAGCTCTGCGTTCTTTCTAAATGGGACTGAAGGTGAAACTTGTAGATTGTGTGTAAAAACCCCAGAAGGAACAGAAAAATCACTGAATTTGTGCGGCACTTCAAAGGACTTACAAAATACTTTGAAAGCACCTGTTTCAATGTATTTCTTTGAAGTAAATCCCTGCTTCAAATTATGACTCTACTTTGACGGGATGATTTCAAGTGAATGTCTTCAAATCAAAACACCTCTTTGAAGGTTTATGCAGTTGACAGTCAATATTTTTGTTTGGTAAAGTGTAATACAACCGACCAATGTTATAAAGCTGGATCAACATTTTGCAAAATCAGTAGTTAATTTTTAATACATCTTTAGATTTACAGATTTATGTAAACTCTGAAAAGAGAATTAAGGGAGTGGTATTTTTATTTATTTCTACAAATTCAGATTTTCTTCACTTCCAATTACTTCCAATAACTACATTATTTTGTTCTTCATTGAAATGGCACACATCTGGAATATAAATATACTCATTCATAAACTGGATGGGGATTGCAAATGACTAGAAATGATACTGGGAATTACAGCTTTATCCTTTTTTCTTTTGACCTCCATTGGTATTTTTTACTTCAAGGTCTTTTAACACCTGAGGTATATAAAAACTGGTTGGGCAAATTCCTGCTGTTTCTTAGGTTATTGAAACAGATGCCATCTTGTCTAGTAAAAAAAAAATGGAACATTCACGCTGAGAGGAAACACATATTTTAAACAACCCATATTCATTTGATAAAATAAAAACATAGCCTAATGGTAGAGCTGGAAAGATTGCTACTTTGGGTGAGGAAAACCCCCCACAAAGCACCCATAAAGCTTAGCTGTACACAGTGGTGGGATGCTGCTGGTTTATCAACCGGTTCAGTGAGCGCGTCCTTTGTGCGCATGCGTGCGCCTAAGTTGCTTGCACGCAGCACTGAAAATGGAGTATTTGGGAGCTCAGCTGCTTACCTTCCAAGTCAGCAACGGTAAGTAGAATAGCAAGGGGGAGAATCAGCTGTGCTGCATGATTGAGATGAACTACAAAGCAGGAAATAAAGGACAGGATAGAGCAGGGGTGGGTGGGTGGGGCCAACTGATCATCGGCGCTACTGGTTTGCTTGAATCGGTCCGAACTGGCTGAATACTACCTCTGGCGGTACGCAGACTTGGGCCAAAGTGCAAACTCAGTGGTTCTTTCACAACTGGGATTAGGAATGCTCAACCTTCAGTGGCTTTCCAGCTGGCTAGGGAATTCTGGGAGATGATGTTCACACATCTTAACCTTGTGAAGGTTGAACTCTGGTCTAAACATTCGAGAAAAGGGGAGTTTTGCAAAAGGAAAACACTTATTAATGCAAATAAGTAATTTTAAAAATGCATTCCCACCTTCCAAATAACCCTAAACTGTTTTTCAATTATATATTTGTATTTTGTTACTTCTGTTTTGTTACGACATGTCCATAAGTACATGGTTTTACATGCTTGCCAGCCATGAGAGGAGGCAAGATATTAGGAGAGCCAAGCAAAGCCCATATTTTTGAGTTTCACCCTTTTCTTACGACACTGTAAAATTCACATACTTTAATAATCCCTCATCTGATTTGTTTGCTTTTATGTTTGCTCAGTATGTTGGGGTAGCCAGGTCATTAATAGTTTTGTAGTCTGTGTTTGTGAACTGTGGTGTTTTTTTTGGGGGGGGGGGGAGAAACCATAACTTAGTGTGAACTCAGCTGTTGTTAAACCTAAATAGGCAGGCTTGGAACCAGAAATGTAGGTAATCAGAAGCAAAGTACAATATTCATGAAAATAAGACATTTCTAGTCCTTCCTGATGAGGAGAAAAAAGGACTACTCTCAGGGCAAGAATTTTGTTCTGATGTCATATGCTCTAATCTTTGATGGCTCATCCCCCAAATGCAACTTATTCAGAAATTTGGAGATCCAGTCCAATCCACAACAGGTTCAGACCAGGCACAAAAGCAAGGAGAAAAGCTTTCGTTTTCATAGAGCTGTGAATGCAAGCTATATTCCACTAATTCTACCATGTTTCCCCGAAAATAAGACCTTATCTTATTTTTTTTGAACCCCAAAATAAGTGCTTGGCCTTATTTTTGGGGATGTCTTATTACTTTGGGGCACGTGGAACAAGATGCTGTCTTACCTGATTTCAAGCTCTGTCTCCCTAACCCTAACCAGAGGAAATGGCGGGGACCGGCTGCGCATGCATTTAAATATTTTCGGGGAGGGCTTATTTTAGCGCATGCGCTCAAAAGCCCAATTGGGCTTATTATCAGGGGATGTCTTATTTGAGGGGAAACAGGGTATTGATGAGATTTATAGAAGAAAAATTTCAGAACAGTTGACCAGCTAATGAGCAAATATTTTCTTTGACCCACTTGTCAAAGATACATGTCTTCTGGAAGGGTTTTAAAGTCTATGATTGACACATCTGTCTCAGCGCAGGGAGGTTGTAATGCTTAATGCTTAATAATTAGACCATTACATTTCAAAACTAATCAGGCATGTTCATATATATATATATATATATGTATGTATGTATGTATGTATGTATGTATGTATATATATTCCTTGATAACACCAAGGTCAGATGGAGAATTTGCTGTCATGAGGCATATGATGAGCAGAAAAACAAGCAAAACAAAAATTACTATGTACCACTGGCCCGATGACTTAGCATTGCCAAATGATAGATAATGAATAAAAAAGAGACAGAGTACATGGCAGAGAACTAACTGGAGTCTTTAATCGATATTGTGAATGAGAAGTCACCAGTTCCAATTTTGCTGACTCTCTGGACTTTTTCTGCTCCTAATTGCAATATGTATAGGCAGGATCAGTGTAGATGTAAAATACACGTAAAGGGTGAAATACCCCACCCTTCCTCGATATGATGCCTTGTAAATGTAAATGTAAATGTATTGAGCTGTATTGCAGCAGTCAATGCTATAAAAAGGTACTATGATATTATTATTGAAACAAGTCAGAACAAAGAGGGAGTAAAAGAGAGTGAAATGGAATGAAAATGAATCTAACCTTTCTGCAAAAGCTAGCTAACTCCTGAATCTCACTGGGAAAACAAGAGACCAAAAAAGCCAAAAACGGTGCTATGGTCACATGAGCAATGTGGCATTGTAATCAAAGAGGCGGGACCAGCGAAGACACCACATGGATCTTCAAGCGTGGGTGGAACGTCCTGTGATCAGACTAACAAGAGCTGAAGGGCATAGAAGCCCTTTGGAAATTCAGCAAACAAAAGGGAAGGGAAAAAGAATCTTTGATAAAGGAATATTAATGACTGGCAGTCTAAGATGGATGTAGATAGTGAAAAGTTATGATTCTATTAAAAGCAGTGTCATAGTGATGAAGGAGTGTTAGTTTGAGGGGAGCTTGAAGACTCGACAGCTCTCCTGGATTTTAAGTCTCCACCTACTTTTGTCAGCTCAACAGATTCCCCCCCACTCTTTTTCTCCTATGAGAGTATCTTCCTATGGAAAACCAAGCCAATGTCTACCCCTAGCTTCTTACTTATCACTCCTTTAGAGTGAAGTATTTAGGTATCGTGGCTGCCTTCATGACAGATTCATAAAGAGTTATCGCTTTCACAAAGTCTCTTAAAGATTGACTTTGATGTTCTTTTATAATCTCCCTGATTTTAATACTTTCTATTGTACTGTAAAGCTATTGTTGGTTTCAGAGAGAAAAAAGAGAGTGTCAAACTTTTTTTCCTTTGGAGGAATTTTTTTTTTACAGAATGTATAATTTAAGAAGAAATTGGGTAGTCCTAATCCAAATTAGGTCCCTTGAGATACTTTTAAGCAAAAAAAAAAAAGTTAAAAAACTCCTGACCTATTTTCCCACCCCTAAATCATAATGCACTTCTTAGTTTGACAGATAGAACAGGCTTATTTAGTTCTAGAAAATTTATGGATCAATAAATGCACCTGCGTTACTCATGCATAATACTTTAGAAGGTCTATAAAGATACTTTGAATTGTTTTAAAACTTACCTCTGCATATCATTTTTGTATATATAGGTTTTTGATTGCGTTGTATGAAGGTTTTTATTGAAAGCTGCCTAGAGTCACTTTATTGTGAGATGAGCAGTTATATAAATATAACAAATACATAAATAAATAAACAAGCTCCAAGTGTAGTGGGAGAATTAACTTTTGAGTAAATGGATACATATAAATACCTTTATTTATGCACAAAGATGCTTTCTAAATAGGTTAACTTTATGCTGTGAGACTTTTACAAGTTTCAATATTTGTTGTACTTTCCTTCACTGTTTTGCTCTATTCTGCAATCAAATCTGGATTATAGCTTCCGGTTAGTTATGAAACTTACTTTTCCTACAGGCTAAGATAAAAGACTTCTGCTATGTTTGTCCTGGGAATAGAGAACCACAGAATAAAGTAGGAAAAAGAAGATGAAAGCTCATATATGATTAGCTCAAACACTGAAGTTCAAAAAGTGTATTGTAGAAAAAGCAATTAAAACGCTAATTAGGCTAAGACTACAAAACGTGTATACCCACACGTACACAATTAAACAACTGTATATTTCATCTTGTTACAGCAAAACATCCTTACCTATATTTATTTAAAATATCCACATCCCATCATATCCTACATGTGGAACAATTAATATTCATGTTCTGAACATTGCAATGTTTTAAACTGTTCTGTTGTTTAAACAGAACAGTTTAAAAACATTCTATAAGAAATATAAATGTACAGGTTTGTAGCTGTGAATACAAGATTTATCACATAATTCCCTACTTTTGAGTCACATTCATTGCAATGTTCAGCAAGGATGCTTGCACAAGGGGAATCCTCTTTCTCTGTGCTCTTGAAGTGTTAGAGTCAAAGGCACACACACAGTCTGTGTACATATGGATGCAATAGAGCAGGGGTGTCATTAAGGGCCACATCAGGGTTCTGTTTGACCTCAGGGGGCATGGGGCGTGGCCAGGGGGTCATGGTCAGCTCGACATCACTCATGTCAGGGATGCCTATGGTGGCCCAAGCAATCTGCCAGCAAAAATGGACTCCCGAGCTCTGTTTCTGGCTGCAATGGCCTCCTGCAACCCTCTGCCAGTGAAAACAGAGCTCAGCAGGTCTGTACGCAGCCTTCCCAAGCTCCGTTTTCACTGGCAGAGGCACCACAGGCCAGTCCTTCACTGTTTCCAGGGCAGCCCCATGGGCCAGATTTAAAGACTCCACAGGCCAGATCCAGCCCGTGGGCCTTGAGTTTGACACCCCTTCCGCAGACCATTTTCAGACCATGGGTTTATAGGCAGGTCATTAATGGGCAAGAAAAATTAAAAAGGCAGTAAAACTGAAATGTTTTCTTCCTATCAATTTCCTTTCTATTATGGTTTGTTGGTGGGGGAAGGTACTAAATAATACTGAAGAAGCTTGCCAAGTCTTACTGTGATGACCATGGTGACTCTTCTACTCACGCCTTGGGTTAGTACCTGTATGCAGTCTGGTCCCTTAAGTCATGGTATGTGTAAATGCAGGTAGCTGTTGTTTTATATAATATTAGTTTTGCCCTTTTCCCAATAATGTAACCACCCAGTGGTGGGATTCAAATAATTTAACAACTGGTTCTCTGCCTTAATGATTTCTTCCAACAACCAGTTCACTAACTGCTCAGAAAGTTAACAACTGGTTCTCCCAAAGTGGTGTGAACTGGCTGAATCCCACCACTGAAACCACCCAAGGTTGGGTGGCCAAGAAATTTGATGACTCAATGATTGAACTCTAAAATTGAAAAGTAGATAGGATTAGAAATATTTTTTTTTGGTAAATTGAAGTTCTTATTGTAATCTGCAAATATACTACAAATACACTGCATTTCACGGGTCCACTAATTTAGTCAATTTATCAAAGAATGAAATAAGATTTGTTTGGCATGATCTGTTTTTGACAAAGCCATGTTGGCTTCTGGTTATAAGTTTGTTTGATTCTAGGTGTTTGCAGATTTGTTGCTTGATTATCTTTTCCAGGCTCTTCCCAGAATATTGATGTCAGGCTGATTGGTCTGTAGTTTCCTGGATCTGTTTTTCCCCTTTTTTGAAAATTGGAATCACATCAGCTCTTTTCCAGACCTCTGGTAGTTCCCCCGGTCTTAAAGGTGATTTAGACTGAAGTCAGAATATAATAAACTGAAGACAGAATATTAAAAGTTCTTGCCTTGCAATCTAAATGTGAACGGCTTATCTATGTTATCAAGGCTTGGAGGGAGGCATTCTTAGTGGAATGTAGTGCAATTACTTTGCCTGTTAAGGGAGGGAAAGAAAATAAAACTATTCATGCTTCTCACTTTAATGTATTTCTTATTAAAAGGATTTTTAAAAAAATCTGAGGTGGTGCCTCGCACTGAACTTCTAAAAAGTCCTAAAAATCCCCAATCTGCTTCAATCACAGTAGTATAAGGAAGCTTTCCCCAATCTGGGTGTTTTCAAATATTTTTTACTATGCTTACGATCTGTGGGTCTTCCAAGCTGAAGTTCAGCAAGCATGTAGAACATCATAGTCATGAAGACTGATATTTGGAGTCAATATGATTTAAATTAATTACTGGTTGATGTTTCGTTGAATTTTCTTCATTACATACGACTCCATCTGAATCAAACCAAATGAATTTTTGTAAGTCTATCCTATGGACGACTGACAGGGAACTTTTCTTCTTCCCATCATTATTGTCATAAATTATATTGAAGTTCCCATTAGCCAGGCTGGATGCAGTGCCCTCAACAGTCCTTTTTGGACGTTAGAAGGGATGTTTATGTCCTTGTGGTGATGGCCCAAAAGAAACTCTAAGCCAGTGATGGCTAACCTTTTTATTGTCATGTGCTGAAAGCGCACACCCATACCCATAATGCAATGTGCGCACAAGTCCCTGCGCTCACCTTCCCTGCCACCCATGTGTGCACAACACCCTGCACTCCCTGCAAATGAGTGCATGACCCTCCCGTGCTCCCCCACCACCCATCCCCCACTGCCCCCACCCCTACGCATGTGTGTGTGACCCCCAAGCATGCGCAGCAGAGACCCGAAAATTAGCTGGCAGGCGGGAGGCACATGTACATACACGATGAAGCTGATCTGGGGCAATGGCTCGTGTGTCATCAGAGAGGGTGCTGCGTGCTACCTCTGGCACACGTGCCATAGGTTCACCATCACGGCTCTAAGCCATTTGCTACTATCTTGCTCCTTATATAAGGATCCTAGGCAGACTTTCATTTATCTCATCTCAGGGGAAAAAATCAGCCAGGGGGAGTGATTTCTATTTCCAAGGACCCAAAATATACTCCTACAGTGCCAGTTTTGTGCTTTGATTAATTAAGATCTTATGTTATTTATTGTTTATATTTTATACTATTAGATATTTTACTGTACTTTATCTGGCCTTATGGTTGTGATAAAATGATTTGTTTTGATCTGAAATTCCATCTGATCTCAGAGCCAAGAGACAGCTATAATTTGAAGCCATTTGAAACCATGCGAACCATGTTAAACTGGACTATTCTGTGGCTAAGTCAACCGTTACAAGCTGCATCTGTTCCATGTTCTGGAATACCACCATGAGTTGTACCATAAATGAAAAAATGTATGGCTAACTGGAAGCCAATAATCTGCAAACTATTCACCACTAAAAGTCTAAACTTCATTAGATAGCAGTAATTTCAAAATGACAGTTGTGGCATGCCTTATCCAGAATATGCTTATTTGTACAATAGATAATTTCATCACATTTCTCTGAATACGTATTTACATATATAAATGTATTCACCTATGTATTTACATTTTTAAAAATTCTCTGACTATGTATTTAGAGAAGAATCTTCAATACTTTGAAAATCAGATAAATTCTCTGACTATGTATTTAGAGAAGAATCTTCAATACTTTGAAAATCAGATAAATTCTCTGACTATGTATTTAGAGAAGAATCTTCAATACTTTGAAAATCAGATAAATGTACCACATTAGTAATTCTTCAAAGCACCTGAGGGTAGAACAAGAAGCAATGGGTGGAAACTAATCAAGCAGAGAAGCAACTTAGAACTAAGGAAAAATTTCCTGACAGTTAGAACAATTAATAAGTGGAACAACTTGCCTGCAGAAGTTGTGAATGCTCCAACACTGGAAATTTTTAAGATGTTGAATAACCATTTGTCTGAAATGGTGTAGGGCTTCCTGCCTGGGCAGGGGATTGGACTAGAAGACGTCCAAGGTCCCTTCCAACTCTGTTATTCTATTTCTAATTCCCAGAACCTCTGAGATAATCCTCCCATCTCAAAGTTCAATTATTCAGGAAAAATCTAATGTTACATTCAGGTAAATACAGTGTCAGTTACAGGTTTAGTCAGACTAAATAGCATAGTACTATACAATGCAGAAAAAGCAGAAGACAAGTTGGACTGTATTGGTGGATCTCTGACTGATTTATGTTAGGTTAACAAGGCTCTCCAGATTTGCTGAAAAAGTCTTCTCTTTGGAAAAGATGCCTAAATGGTGAATGCAATTTTTATATAAGAAAGCTTTTGAATGTGTTTCTGGTAACAGTACAACTTCCTTAGCTTAAAGTGAATTCAAAGTCATAGGCAATTTGTCATTTTTAGTGTATTGCCCAGGGCTGAAGCAACTATGAAAAGAAGAATTAACATGAATGCAGTGCCTGAATCACAGCAATTTACTTTATCCAGAAATATGTTATAACTTAAACAAGTTATCCTTGGGCAACAATGCTATTAAAAACCAGGGACCGGGAGGCAAGAGTAAGTGACTATTGCATTCTATTGTGTATGAGTTTCTCATAACCATCTAGCAGAAGACAATAAATAGCAGGATAGTAGGCTAGAACAAGAGGGAAATCCAGCAGGTTCTAACAGGTTCTGGAGAACCGGTAGCGGAAATTTTGAGTAGTTCAAAGAATCCACAAATAGCACCTCTGTCTGGCCCCAGAATGGGGTGGGAATGGAGATTTTGCAATATCCTTCCCCCAGGAAGGGAGGGTATGGAGATTTTGCAGTATCCTGCTCCTGGAGTGGGGTAGGAATGGAGATTTTGCAATTTCCTTCCCCTGCCAGCCCACCAAGCCATGCCCACAGAACTGGTAGGGAAGAAGTAGTTTTGATGTGTCTCTTCATGTATAATATTTGTCTTTTTAATCTGGGTACATCCCCCTTCCTGTTTTCTTTTACAGCCATTGTGTAGGAAAACATGTCTACTGAGGCCATCCCTTAGAGCAGGGGTGTCAAACTCCATTTCATTAAGGGCCGCATCAGCGTTGTGTTTGATTTTGGGGAGGGTGGGGTGGGCATGGCCAAGGTGGGATGGCCAGCTCAACAGCACTTATGTTGGGGACACCTATGGTGGCCCAAGCACTCTGCCAACGAAAAGGGGCTCCCGAGCTCCATTTCCAGCTGCAATGGCCTCCTGCAACCCTCCTGCCGCCTTCTCGAACTCCATTTTCACTGGCAGAGGCACCACGGACTGGTCCTTTGCTGTTTCCAGGGCTGCCCCACAGGCCAGATCTAAGCAGCCCGCAGGCCAGATATGGCCCCTGGGCCTTGAGTTTGACACTCCTGCCTTAGAGGGAAATTTAGGACAGAGTTCTATTTAATGCCATCAGTCTTCCTTCCAATGTACAAAAATGCCTCCAGAGAAAAGGTTCAAAATCATAGGGCTGGATGGAGCCATCATTTTGGAAGCAGGATGCTGGCCTCTCAATTAGGGAGCTCTCTAAAGGGGTCTACAAAGGGAGGCAGAATGAAGAAACAAACAAACCAAGGTTTATACCCTCATGATACATGCCTCGCTCTTCCTGCATCACCACATTTCACGCACATTTAAAAGGGGAAGAGGTTTACAGTATGATGTTGTGATTCCGACTGTCAATTCAATGAAAGGAACAAGTTCCTCTGCATCTCTTGGCAGTTATCATAGAAAAGCAGAAAATTCCTAATGAATTATTGTTATTGAGTTCTTATAGGCAGGAATGGAAGCAGATGCTTTGGTGATCTTTGGATTCATTTGCCGAAATAATATGCCAGTCTTTAGCGATTATAATTCTTTTATTTCCTCCATTATTCAGTGAAACCAGCCTTGCATGAGCCTGAGAGGTGTCATCTCTGGAATTGAACAGATAATTTATATGTAAAGTTTGGGCTGTATTAGGCCTAAGGATATGAAAAGATGCAAGATGTTACCGAAAGGATAGTCCAATCAATTGAAGCAAAAGTATGCAAGGCTAGTAAGACATAGGACATTTGAGTCTCAAAAACAATGTGAAGAGATTAACAGATTAACAGAGTTGGAAGGGACTTTATAGGCCATTTAGACCAATCCCCCGCTCAAGCAGGAGACCCTATATCCATGATGGCGAACCTATGGCATGGGTGCCACAGGTGGCACACGGAGCCATATCAATGGACACGCGAGCATTGCTGTAGCTCAACTCCAGCGCACATGCATGCACCAGCCAGCTGATTTTTGGGCCTTCTGGTCCCACTGGCAGTAGGGAAATGGGCTGTTTCCAGCCTCTGGAGGGCCTCCGGGGGGATGGGGAAGGCCGTTTTCGCCCTCTTCAGGCTCCTAGAAAGCCTCTGGAGCCTGGGGAGGGTGAAAAACAGGCCTATCAGGCCCACCATGCCATCACGTGTTAAAAGCGGGGGCGGGGCTTGGGAGGCGCACATGCAGGCACGAGGGTGGGCCATATTATTATTATTATTATTATTATTATTATTATTATTATTATTATTATTTCAATTTATATGCCGCCTTTCTCCAGAGACTCAGGGCGGCATTGAATTATGGGTGTGGGCACGCCCACGCTCCCCCCACTTTTGGCACGCAACAGCAAAAAGGTTAGCCATCACTGCCCTATACCATTTCTGACAAATGGCAGTCTAATCTTTTCTTGAAAGTCTCAAGTGATGAAGGTCCCACAAGCTGCTCCATTGGTTAATTGTTCTCACTGTCAGAAAGTTCCTCTCATTTCTAGGTTGAATCTCTCCTTGGTCAGCTTCCATCCATCCATTATTCCTTGTCTGGCCTTCAGGTGCTTTGGAAAACTGCTTGACTCCCTCCTCTCTGTGGCAGCCCCTCAAATATTGGAACACTGCTGTCATGTCTCCCCTGGTCCTTCTCTTCACTAGACTAGCCATGCCCAGTTCGTGCAACAGTTCATGTAACCGTGAAACATTGCTTGTTCTCAGGGTGGTATTCATAAAAAACAAAGCAGGTTGCAACTGCAATATAACAAAAATACATGAAAAATGAAATTAAGATTTTAGAATATGAAGAACAAATGTTAAAGTGGGAGGAACCTGCCCCACTTTACATCAAGGGGGGCTGTGTGTAGAGTTTCCTTCTTTAAACTCCTGGGAGTCTATCTCAGTGAAGATCTCACCTGGAAAATCAACACAACCCAGGTGGCCACAAAGGCCCAACAGAGACTCCACTTCAGAGGTGGTATTCAGCAGGTTCTGACCAGTTCTGGAGAACTGGTAGTGGAAATTTTGAGTAGTTTAGAGAATTGGTAGTAAAAATTCTGACTGGCCCCACCTCCATCTATTCTCTGCCTCCCAAATCCCAGCTGATCGGGAAGAAATGGGGATTTTGCAGTAACCTTCCCCTGGATTGGTGTGGGAATGGAGATTTTACAGTATCCTTCCCCTGGACTGGGGAGGGAATAGAGATTTTATAGTATCCTTCTCCTGCCACGCCCACCAAGCCATGACACACCCACCAAGCCACACCCACAGAACTGGTAGTAAAAAAAATTGAAATCCACCACTGCTCCACTTCCTTAGGGTCTTGTGAAAAAATTAAGTGGAACAATAACTGATGACCTCCTTTTATTGGTCCACAATAGAAAGCATCCTCACTCATTGCATTACGGTGTGGTATGCTGGCTTGACAGCCACAGATAGAAAGACATTACAGAGGGTGGTGAGCACAGCACAAAACATTGTGGGCCGTCCCCTGATACCACTAGACGACATTGCTAGGGCTCGCTGCCTTAGAGGAGTGAGGAAAATCCTCAGGGACGACTCACTCCCTGGTCAGCCCTTCTTTATTCTCCTACCATCTGGAAGGAGATATAGAAGCATAGGCAGCTGCACAAACAGGCTGAAGAACAGTTTTTATCCATGGGCTGTCAGACTTCTGAATGAAAAATTACTCTACAACAACATAGCAAGATTGATTTGTGGGGCCGGCGCGACGTGCAATAAGTTCGCATAGTGCAATAGGACTGAGTGTTTGTTAGTAGGATTCACTGGGCTAGGGATTTTCTTTTTGTCTTTCACTGTGAGTTGTATTGTGTTGGGGGGGTGCACGAAGGGAGGCTCATTGTACACATGTTGTACTCTGACAATAAAGGTTTGAATTTGAATTTGAATTTGAAGTGAAATTAAAGCAATGATTAGACTTTCTCTATCTTGAGTGCCACCACTAAAAAGACTTATAAACAGGAGCTGCACTTTACTTGAGAGTGACCAAGAGAAGGACTGTAATCATACCCCAAGAGCACAACTGCCCAAGGCAGAAAGGGCTTTCCAATTTTTTTTAAAAAAAACCATAAGTGGTTCATTGAGGGGCTGAAGATGAGTAAACGAAGATGATTAAATCTGGTTCAAGACTGGAACAGAAGCCATATTCTGGACTACAATAAAATCTATGGCTTTCTGAAGTCCATTGCATTCCCATCATGTGAGTGATACATTGCAGTAATCCAGATGGGAAGGATTGAAATATAAGTAACCCACCCTATCTAAGAGGACTATATATGGCGTAAAAGATTTTTAAAAATCCATGTCATAGAAGCCAACCAGGCATCTAATATCAACAATATACTTTCACATTAAATGATTAGGTTGGTTCTTCCAATTTATTATTGTGGTAAATGGAATATAGTTAGGAGAGTTCAAGAAAACTTACTGGTGAGATTGGAGGCAGTTATCCTCTTTAGGTCCCTACAGAGCAATTGTTATGTAAATAAAGAGCATCCCATATAAGCAATCTTAAGCAACTGGGGAGAAAACAGCCAGGATATAAATCTAATGAGAGAACAAAGTAATATATACCTACATTTGAAAAGGCATTATTTGTGTGTGTGGGAAAAACTGCTTATACCAAATAAGAATACCTCTACTACTACAGGAAAAGATATACTTAGAATGTCACCCTGAAATTAATTATCTTATTTTAAATGTTCCAATTGCTGGAAATCCAAATGAGAGGAAGAGAAGAAAAGAGGAAAAAGCTATAATTGGAATTCATTGTTGTGATTTGAATCAAACCATCTGTTGTCTAGTACCTTTTCTTTAGCCTTTCTCCAACTGTTGCCTTTGGCACTTCCATGACATCCAGTTAAGAGTCTATTTACATTTTGAGTGATTGCTTGTGTATTGGATTGGTCTGCTGCAGGGGTGGAATTTGACCAGTTCGGACCGGATCACACGTACCAGTAGCGGCAATTTGAAGTGGTTTGGCAAACCGGTAAAAACCACCCCTGGTTGGCCCCGCTGACCCTTGCCCACTCGCCACTCACCCCTTCTGCTCTGTGTTTGAGAAGGAGGAGGAGACCTAGATAAACTTTTCCTCCTCCCTTCGCAGCAAAGGGAAGGGAGCCTGCTTGGAAGGGAGCTGCGGCAGCCTGCCTGTCCCTTTAAGGTATTTCGACCCCCAGGAGGGAGGGAGGGGGACCATAAAAGGACAGACTGCAGCAGCTGCCTTCTAAGCAGCTCCAGCTGTGAATGGAGGGAGAAAAGTTCAGCTTCTCTCTGCCACAGCATTCAACGTGGCTGCTTCTCGCCTCTTTCTTGGCTCATACACAAAGAGCAAACATGAGAAGGAGACGAGAAGCAGCCACGTTGAACGCTAGAAGACTTGGCCAAACCTTTCTGTCAGTTCTCTGGGCGTGGCCTGATGGGTGTGGCTTGGTGGGGTGGTGAGTGATGTCAGGTTAGCCACGCCCACTCAGTCACAGGAAACCCCCCCACCAAGCCATGCCCACAGGGAAACCCACAAGTAGGGAAAAAATTTGAATGTCACCCCTGGTCTGCTGTCCCCTAAGAAAAATTCCAATAAAAATAATTAATATAATCCCTTTAATTAATAGCTTTAGAATGAACAGCAGAGGATAAAATGCTCTAACTAAAACTAATACCAAAGATTTCATACACCTTACATTCTGAAAAAGACACCCAATTGATAGGTCATTACTGTTTTTCCCCAAAAATAAGACCCTAAAATAAGCCCTTGGCCTTATTGCCTTGCGCTCAAAAGCCCGATTGGGCTTATTATCACAGGATGTCTTATTTTCGGGGAAACAGGGTAAAAGAATTGAGACCTTTATTAATTTCAAGGGGTGGAAAAATGAAAGGTGAATCCTCTGAGTACCAAGAAAAAAGTGTAAAAATTCAACACTTTTCTTTGAAAAGGAGTGTCTTCCATAGCTTTGATCAGTGGTGGGATTCAGCCAGTTCACACCACTTCGGGAGAACTGGTTGTTAACTTTCTGAGCAGTTTGGCAAACTGGTTGTTGAAAGAAATCATTAGGGCGGAGAACCGGTTGTTAAATTACTTGAATCCCACCACTGGCTTTGATGCTCATAGCTTCCCTTGCTACTAATCAGAGGTGAAATCCAGCAGCTTCTAATAGGTTCTGGAGAACCAGTAGCAGAAATTTTGAGCAGTTTGGACAACCAGCAAATATCACCTCTGGCTGGCCCCAGGAGTGGGGTGGGAATGGGGATTTTGCAGTATCCTCCTGGAGTGGGGTGGGAATGGAGATTTTGTAGTATCCTTCCCCTGCCACGCCCACCAAGCCGCACCACGCCCACCAAGCCACACCCACAAAACTGGTAGTAAAAAAAAATGATTTCACCGTTGCTACTAATGTTGTGTTGAAGGCCTGCAACTGTAAGAAAGTGTGCCTTTTTGTTTTTAAAAAGAGATGAGAATGGTTTTGTAGCAGATGGTGTTAGTGAACCGTAGGGAGAAGCTCAAAATCCTTCTCTTTTTCAGATTAAAATCTGAACAACAACAACAACAGCAACAACAACAATTGGCACAGATGGGCAAATTTATCAACTATGGTTTCTTTCTGTTTCTCGCCCTCTTTTTCGATCATGCATACATATCATCCTAATTCTACTTCTGCCTATTTGAAAATTCATCAACTCTGTGGTCATTTCTTCTGTTGTATGTTAATTTTATCTGATTTAAGAATTTCTTACATCTAATTCTGTTACTATTGTGGATTTTTGTACATAAATATACAAAATCAAACTACTCAAAGTAAAATGCTTTCCTCTGATTTACACATTCGTACAGGCTATTTTAAAAGGATAAATGATAATAAAATTTGCAGAAACATAGCTTTAGTTTACGCGTTGAAACTAAATGAGATAAAGATTTGGCAAATTTATATTAAAATAAAAAAAATAATAATTTTGAGCTGATACCATTTATCTGGGTTTTGATGTGTGCTAAACAAAAGCTCCTGAGATTTAATTTCTAGTGTAGATTGATCAGATTTTGCTGTTCTTATTGTTACACTTTCCTCCTCCTATTTTCCCCACAAAAATAATAACAACAACCCTGTGAGGTGAGTTTGGCTAAGAGAAAATGACTGGCCGACCAGATGGCTTTCCTGGCTAAGGTGGAACTTGAACTCATGGTCTCCTGCTTTCTATCCGAAGTGATTCAGTTCATGTCACAAATGAAGGATTTCAGAAAAAGGATACATTGGCTTAGCACTGGAAAAATAGTTCTTTTTATACTTTTATTTACCTTGTAAATGAAAAAAAAAAATACTATTTAAAACAGGAAGCTGGCAAAAAAAAAAGCATACAAGAAAAAGGCAGTATTATTGTCCTTGTTTTATTTAGCCAGAAGGAGTTCTTGTTCCTTTTAAAGAATGAGTAAAAATGTAGTTTCCCCAAGGAGCTCTATACTACTAGTTCAATTATTATTATTAACAATTAAGACAGGTCACAACATTTATGTAAAATTAATACCCTAGAGAACATTTAGAGGAAAATATTTTTTAAAACTTTAAATTAAATCCCTATTTTCGGTTCAGTTTCCTTAATTTAATTAATTAAGCATTATAGGAATGAAACCTTCACTAATCTTCGTATTAGATGCATGTGTAATGCATCTCAGCCCATATACTTTGCTAAGAACATACCTTAATTATGCAGTCTGTTAGGATTATCTGTGGATTGTGGGATCAAAATTTATACAAAAATGCTTAGCATTTATGGGCTTTTAAAAAAGTGGTTAATGTGCTTTACATAGATTTAATAAATCCTTACAACAGCAGCAGTCCTATTAAATGTCATGTTACTATCCTCATGTCATTAAAAAAAAAAACTCATAATGTATCATACCAAAGTCCAATATCTTTATTATTTATGAAGAAAATTTATATGGCTGCCCAATTCATTCTTGGTGACTCTGGGAAGCTTACAAGAATAAAACCCCAGTATAAAAACAAATATATAATTGTACAGTAATCAACAATTGATTCATGCAGTAATCAACCGTATGTCTCTGGGAAACCTATAAAAAATCTTTGAGGGCACTTGCTTACCTCCTCTGTTGTTCCAGATTCCTATTGGAAGAAACATTTATAAACAGGGACTAAAACTTATATTTAAATAATCTTTTCTAAAGTTATTTGGTGAATTGAGTATTAGATTAAGACCTTCATGCAGTCTTCCTTGCTTACAATGCACACTCTTAGCCACCACAGTTTCTGTTCTCAGAAATAATTCTGATTTTTTTTTTTCTGTTACAGATTCCGTGGAGTCTTGCATTTTTAGAGTTTCTCCAATGGATGTTTTTTGCACTTATTGAATCTTTACTTATGGGAAATTCTTTGCTTTACATTCCGAACTAATAATGACTGAGTCATGTGATTGACAAGGGACTTGACTGGTCTAAAAAAAGAATTTTTTTGGTTGATAAGTTTATGGCTTGAGTCCCCTTAAGAAAAGCATGCTCAGATAGTGGCTGGCACAGATACCATTTCCTTTCAGCAAGACTGTGGAAGACGTGGCCACTTGAAATCTGAAGATGAGTGCACCATTACTTCCCAACAAGTCATGTTACAATCTATTACAGACCAACAGAAATGAGATGAAAAATAACAATGAACACATGGTGTCTGTAGGAGACACAAATGCCAATCAAATCACATCGGAGGCCAGAACCCCTGGAACAGCAATAAGGACAAGAAATATTTCAGGAGAATCAGCTTGCTTACACACCAGTAAGCAAGAAACCAACAGACAGTTAGACTCTGAGAGGAACAATCTTCAGGGCATCACTGGTGAATCAGAGTTTATACTATCTTCTACCATCAGCAAGAAACTGCACACAGATTGTAGGCCTGAAGGGCTTAAGGACACTTCAAAGCTAGTCACTATTAGCCGAGGACACAGTTTGTCCAACCTGAGGATCAACACAAGTGATAACTTTTCAGTGGTACTTTCAAAAAGCGATGCTGATCTTATTCAGTATGTTTCAAAGGAAAAAACGCTTAGAAGTATTGAGCCAGAAGGAATAAAACGCCTCTCTTTGGGGAGATCAAGAAAACTTATGGCTAAAACAGAAAAAGAATTTGTTGGTCGTGTATCAGGTAAACGCTTACTTTCTGTATCCTTGGATTCCATCAACACGTCACATCATTTGAGTGGGGACATAGAGAAAACTCAGAAAACATCAAGAGACCATTTTCTAGGTATGGTGTTCCGTCCAACTGATGGTGTGTCAGAAGGAAAAATTGTACCTTTTTCTAAATATTCGTCTACCTCAGAAATGGAAAGAGCAAGTGCCCCAGCCATACAATCAGGGGTGGATAACGTACCAAATGCCAACAAACAAAGCCCTCCACATCATGCTGTTCTTGACCTCCATTTAACTGTTAAATCCAATGAACTTCGGAAATCAGAAGCACAAATTGACTATCAAAGTGATAAGAGAGGAAAAGGGGAGGTGAAGTGTCCTTTGTCTTCACAGTCTAAGCGTGTGGGTGAGCAAAAAATAAACAAGGTTATGTTATTTGAATTTCTTGGATGCCCAGCAGAAGAAAATAAAGTTGTGGTACAGAATCAAAAGGATACGGGGACAGAAATACACAAGACCAAATTACATCAGTTGCCAAAAGAGGATCTGTTTTTAAATGAAGGATTTGACTCTGTTAATGGAAGTCTGATAAGGGAGAAGGGCTCTTCAGATTTAAGAAAAGGAAATAATTATAGTAACAGCAAAGCAGCAAGCAAAGTGAATGGGGAACATAGAGCTATGAAAGAGGTAGACTCTATTTCAGCTCCTGATGATGGTACTATACATGTTGATAAATTGACGTCAACAAGGAATGAAAACCTACACATTGGTAGCACAAGTTGTATTCCAGCAGTTAATGGGCATATGTCTTTTATGGATAGCGTTAATGTGACAGACACCAAACATCTGAACAGCTATGAAAATAAGCAGATTCTACTCAAAGGACGCAGTGAAGATGTTATAATTGTCCAATCTGATTTGGAAGCTCCCAAACCACAAAATATAGAAAATATCTCGGTAAATTTTAACATTGTGGACAGTGATTTAGAAACCACAAATTTTTCAGTTCAGAGCAAGAAAATAGTTAATGAAAAGAAAGAGCATTCAAATAATGCACTGGAAAGCTGTAAAATAATAGCACAAAGTGAAACTTTTTTATGTCCCCCAACTCCTTTGCGCCCTTCTGCTTCTGTGAATGCCAGTAGCCACAGCACAGTGTCAAACAGCAGTTTGAAGGAACTTTATGCACTTCATGTTGACAAGGTGCCATCTTCTGCAACCCTACCTCCCACTGAGAGCACCCAGTTATTTAGCTCATCCCCTAAAGTGCCTAATAAAACTACATGTAACAGTGGGATCCCTAAGCCTATCCTTATAAATTCCAAGGGGGCCCTACCAGCTAGTTACAATGGTGAGAATGAGGATATGGAGAAACCTGAATATAAGGTTGAAACTCCAACCATTCCCAAGCCCAAACATGTGAGACCTAAAATAATAACTTACATTAGAAGGAACCCTCAGGCAATCAGCCAGCTTGATCAGTCTGGATTGTCTTGCATGCCCCCTGCTTGTGGGTTGGCAACTGAACAGAAAATGTTAAATGATGGAGACATTAAACCAAGCAATGTTTTCTATGAAAAATTTAAAACTGACTTTCAGAAGCCTCAGATTTACAGTTCTGGATTTGTAGTATCTGGCATTAAATCCTCAGACCATCAGTTTGGTCCAATGGGTGAAAAGTTTTTCCAGGAGGTAAGTCTTTAAAAAAAAAAACCCAGGCTATTGAAGTGAAATAAATGTGAATCTGTTAAGATCTGTGATAATCTTTCAAATATTCAATTTTTAAAAATCCGTAGATTTCTTTTCTTGAAAAAGTACATAGAATCACCATGACATAGGAAACTCAAGATACTAGGTAAGTATGGTGAAAGAAATGTTCTTTATTGTCTCATGTTTCTTTATGAGCCACGGTGGTGCAGTGGTTAGAATGCAGTACTGCAGGTTACTTCTGTTGTCTGCTGGCTGCCTGCAATTTGGCAGTTTGAATCTCACTAGGCTCAAGGTTGACTCAGCCTTCCATCCTTCTGAGGTGGGTAAAATGAGGACCCAGATTTTGGGGGGCAATATGCTGACTCTGTCAGACCGCTTAGAGAAGGCTGTAAAGCACTGTAAAGCGGTATATAAGTGCTAAATGCTATTGCTATGAATCGTTTCCTTTTAGGAAAATTGTCACAAAATTCGAGGTTTCGATATATTTGATTTCACAGTACAAAAACAACACCTGCTGTAGCAGTGATGTAAACATGGCTGGAAAATTCTCTTGCTCTGAAAAGCAATTTTAAAATTGTCCAAATTTTTTTCTTTTAAAAAAAGAGAGTGAGATGACTCTATTGTATATTCAGAAATTATTTACAGCAATTCACCGGCAAGCTTGCTGCACTTGACTGGTTCAATCTGTATCTCTTTCTCCAACAGCCAACTGTTTTTGAATTTAAATCAAAGCTTTGACATTAGCTTTTAAAACTAATGGTCTCAATCTGCCATCAAAAACAGTTTGCTAAATCCCCTGTCTGCTATTTTTCATGTTGATTTAACTTATCTAACAAAGTGCCCTGGACATTGAAAAGTCCCAACAATGTGGAATGTACATGAAGAGAAAAAGAAGTTTGTTTCACATTCGATACAAAATACTGCATTGCTGAAAGTTTGGTTAATCTATTTTGGGTCGGCTGTAGTCCAGTTGAAAGAAACAGTTGAAAGAAACAATTTGAACGAAATCAAGATGTTTTACATGAAATGCTCTTTTATCTATCTAAAGAATAGTGTTAAAGAATAACCCTAAAGAATAGAGAGTCCTTATTTATGAACATGGTTAAAAATGCCAGGCTTCACAGTATAGTCTAATATAGTGGTGAAATCCAAATTTTTCTACTACCAGTTCTGTGGGCATGGCTTGGTGGGCATGGTGTGGCTTGGTGGGAGTGGCAGGGGAAGGATACTGCAAAATCTCCATTCCCACCCCACTCCAGGGGAAGGATATTGCAAAATCCCCATTCCCTCTCCAGTCCTGGGGGAAGGATATTGCAAAATCTCCATTCTCACCCCACTCTGGGGCCAGCCAGAGGTGGTATTTGCCAGTTCTCTGAACTACTCAAAATTTTCGCTACCAGTTCTCCAAACTGCTCAAAGTTTCCGCTGCTGGTTCTCTGAACTGCTCAAAATTTCCACTACCGGTTCTCCAGAACCTGTCAGAACCTGCTGGATTTCACCCCGGTCTAATATGTATCTCAATGGCATGGCACAATCCCATGCTTCTTTATTCAGATGTAAGCTTTCATGTGTGCTTTAGATTTATTCTCAATATTGATTTACTAATGGAAGTTCTTATTCTCCAGAAGACCTATTATTAAAAACACTTCAAGGATAAATTGGGGAAGATTTTGGATTCACATCTCCCTTGTTTTTCAATCAGCCCAAAGAGGAGCAGGCCTAGTTAATTTTCCCACAGGGGAGGAGATAGTAGGATGAGGAGGGAAAATTTAAATAAATTAGCTCTTCTCATCATTTTCACATTCATAGCAATAAATCTGTGGGGATTTATTGTCATAGAAACTTCTGTGGCTCCTGAACTGACCATAGAATCTTTCTGACAGGGTGCATATGAGCCAAATTTTTTGTTTTCTTCCTAAGCAAATATATTTAAGTATTTTGATGTTCTGTTATGACTGCACTATATTATTTATTCAATTTATAATATATTAGTGTGTCATTTTTTTCATTTCTGTCAGATACTACAGCAGCAACCATGCTGAGAAATATTAACTGCAATCCTTGTAAAGAGCTGAGTGAATGCATATTATGATTTCTATTGTATTTTTCTTGAATTTTCCTTTATAAAGGTAATAATTTAAATGTCTATAATTGATAGAATTATAATAATACATTTATATTTCTGTAGGTTGGAGAAAGGCCTGCGAAAGACAATTTTTCTCCTCCGCCATATGCTCACTATGAGGTGCCTCCAAGCTTTTATCGCTCAACAATGATCCTTAAACCCCAGTTAGGACTTGGTGCTGTTTCCAGATTGCCATCTGTGAAAAGCAGGATTTTGATTTCCAGTCAAAGGTCTTCAGCAAGCTGCATCCATCCTCAAGCACCAATACCCAGTTCAACGCTATTCCATCCTGATACTTCAGGTGATCAATTAATCTGTTTGGCTGAGCTTGTAAGTCATAAGTCATAATGATAAACTGAACTTAATCACAATGTAAAGGAAATTTAGAATATTGTACCCAAAGGGTATTAGATCACTAAATGGTCTGATTAAGTCTGTCTTAAGTAAACTCAGACTAAGTTTTAATTATAATAGCAAATCACCAATATAAGTCTTTGTAGTTTGGTTTGGTTTGGTTGTCTGGTTTGATTTAGGCAGGACTAAAACATGATCAGAAGTTTGCTTTTTTAGTGTATCAGTCTAACTATATTAGTTAGTGCTGCAGTCTTACACTACAGTTTTGCCTGCCTGTCAACACTATCAACACTAGACAACACTGCCTAGAAGTGTTGAACAAAAATTCTCATCATCTCCCATAATCTCCAACCAGTATATTTTGTGTTTTGGAAGATGGTGTGAGGAAGTCTGCTTAATCAACTGATCTGATAGCCCCACTGAATACAATGGTTATATTAAGAGTGTTTACACAACATTTTGACTAAGTTACCCAATTAATCCATTTTCTGGATATGCACAGTAATATCCAAAGTATCCAAGCATACTGATTCATAACATAAGCTAACCGTGTGACCTTGTTGTGCATTTTGTGTGAACACAACTCTAGGGTTCTTTGCATACTAAGTTAAAAATCTGTAGTATTGTTGGTCAAGTGTTGCAAAAATGACAAGGGATCTGCCTTCTCCCCCATGCTATCCTCTGCCAACACTACTTTCACTATGAATACATTTACATCTTACAATGTAAGATGGAAATCCATCCAACAGTGGATTGTTAGTTTGTTCATACGTTTATTTTGGTGCCTTCAAGTCAGTGTTGATTCCTGATGACTGCCTGGGCAAGTCTCTGCGGTTTTCTTGGCAAAATTTCAGAAAAGGTTTGCCATTGCCTGCTTTCAAGGGCTGAGGTCATCAAGATGGATGTATGCCTAAAATGGGACTAGAACTCATGGTTTCCTCATGTCTGGCCTGATATCTTAAGCACTGCACCATACTGGTCTATAAATTGTTGTTGTTGTTAGTTGCGAAGTCATGTCCAACCCATCACGACCCCATGGACAACCTTCCTCCAGGCCTTCCTGTCCTCTACCATCCTCTGGAGTCCATTTAAGCTCACACTTACTGCTTCAGTGACTCTATCCAGCCACCCCATTCTCTGTCGTCCCATTCTTCTTTTGCCCTCTTTCCTAGCATTAGGCTCTTCTCCAGTGAGTCCTTCCTTCTCATTAGGTGGCCAAAATATTTGAGTTTCATCTTCAGGATCTGGCCTTCTAAAGAGCAGTCAGGGATGATCTCCTCTAGGAGTGACCAATTTGATCGCCTTGCAGTCCAAGGGACTTGCAGGAGTCTTCTCCAACACCATAGTTCAAAGGCCTCAATTATTTGGCGTTCAAGCCTTTCTTATGGCCCAACTTTCACAGCCATATATTGCAACTGGGAAAACCATAGCCTTGATTATACCCTATATATATATATATATATATATATATATATATATATATATATATGTTTTCTGAGGTTTTCGCGGGTGTTTGTATGTAGGTCTTTGGTTATTCGGGTTTTCTCCCGCGTAAAATTGGAAGTGTCTTGGCGACGTTTCGACGAAGTCTCATTCGTCATCTTCAGGCTGGTGTTCTCGGCTTCGTGCTTCCCGGAGCAATATATATATATATAAATTTATATATATAATATATATATAAATTTTATACATTAGGAAAATATTTATTTTTGTATGTGACTATTGGATCTATTTGCAGTAGAAAGTGCAACCGAACAGTTACAATATTTCTGGAGAATTCACATGGTTTTGTGTTGGAGTGAATTTTAAAGCATCTCCATAAAAATGAACAATGCTTGTAATCAGATATGATCTAGTAGGATTTGTCTGTCTGAATATTAAATGAATGCAAGTTAAATGGAGATTGCTTTCACTCATCAATTGCTGGCATCACTTTGATCCCTACCACAAATCATATGAATTTTAATGCAAGTGTAGGGCTCTGCTCATCCATTTTACACCATTTTTTTCTATCCCTGAGAACATTATCTCCTTTTTGCACATGTTTAGAAAAATAAGAGCTGTAATCTGCTAGTGCCTCAGCTTTATTTTTCCCTGGGGTAAACTACTATGATTCCATCAAATTAGGGATTATGTTGGGGACATATGACATCATAAGACTCCATAATTCATAATGCCCTGGAAAATGGTTTGTAGGGTTTAAAATGTTTGTGATACTAAAATAAATATGTTTAAAGATTAAATACATGTTTCAATTCTCCAATAGTACTTTAACCCCATATCGAGTCATAAAATCACTTTGCATAAGAAAAAAAATACCCTCTACTATAAAATAATTATTAAATTGTTATCACACACAATAAAAAGTATTGTACACATTATAATCACAAAGCTACAGAAGTTGTTCCTATTTATTTCAAAATCTCAAGTGAGAAACATCAACCTCAGTTTTGTTGCTTTTGAGTCCACACAATGGCTTCTGCATTCATTTTTCCATTCTTTTAGAAGAGAAATGTTACTTCCATTTTTAATGTCTCATATCTACTATCCCATGTGACCATTGGGGCAAACGTATTTCTTAAAATATGTTTTGGCTTTCCTGCTTTTCTGAAAATGTTCTCACTTTGCTTTTCAAACCTTTTAACATGAATATAAAAACAGAATATTAAATTTCACATTGATATGCAATGTTTAGTTTACTATGTCTACTCAGAAATAAACCCCCTTGAGTTTAATGGAGCTTACTCTCAAGGTAGTGAATGTAGAATTGCAGCTGCTATGCAACGACAGAATTTTCTGACTTCAGGCATATAAGCAACCAGTTGGCAATTAGATCCCTGCTGATTTAGACTAATGAAAAATAGAGCTTGATTAACTTATCTTTTTCAGGAGAATAATGCATATAAACTTGCTAGAGTAGACTAAAGTGAGGTTGATTAGCTTATGGTTCAGCATTTTGTGGGAAACCCAGCTGTTTTCTTAACTCCCAAGAGTTAGCATGTTGTGTGAGCTAGGTCATCACGTTAAGCCATAGAATAATTTATTCATCTGGGCATAGTATGTTATGTGAACACTGCAATTGTGCTTGGTTAGCATGAGGTTAGGGTTAAGTGTGCTGTGAACCAGCCATCTGCCTAGGTAGACCCTCCAGGAAAAAAACCCAAAACCCTGATCTTGGATAATCTTCATGGATTTATCTCTTTTCAATGGATTTTTTTTTAAACACAAAATTGTAAAGAGTGCGAGAGAAAATATTTTAAATATCCATCTCACAAATAAGTGTCTTATCCAATTTTATTACACTATTGTAATCATGATATATGATTAGATTATATGGAAAACCACACTTGTTAAATAAAGCAATCGTATACTTTAAATGTGTAAACATTATTCAGAGATAATAATAATACATGACATTTTGTTTTGCTGAATTTTATATGTAGCAGAGTTGGGCAATCTACAACCTGCAGGACACCTGTAATATCTGGTTTTTTTTCCCCTGCAACCTTCTTAACTCTATGGCAGCATGGCTTGCTATCAATTATTTAATATTTTTCAAACTGTGGTTCCTTCCGGGTGTAATCTAGAATCCATGTCTGATATATATGCTTGCTACTAAAGATACAGACAAGAGACCATCAAATTGGTATGGATATGGGGTTTTTTAATTGTTTAGTTTTAGAAATTGTATAATTTCTCCTGCCTTGCTGTTGTGTTGTTTTATCGTTATTTTTCTATTCTTTTACTTTGTGAATCTCCCAGAGTCACTGGGAATTGGAAGGTGTACAAATTAAATAAATAAAATAGTTTTGGATTGCAATCTAATGCAATCTTCTCTTGGTATAGGTAAGCAAAGTTTTTACGTGAACATTTATAGAATTATTCTGCCAGAAATGAACAATATATTCCAACAATCCACTGCATTATATATTGCATTTCCTTTGTTTTTTTCCATTTCCATCATCCATATTTAATAAGAGCCCTATGAGTTGAGAAAAAAACTATCCTAAATCTGTAGCTGTATAGTATCTTTATTAACTTCAACTAACAATAACACAAATAGATGTGCGGGTTTGGTCGTTCTCCAGAACTTTTCATCAGGAAAAATGTTACCAACAAAACAAAATGAGGGACACAATGGAAAAAAAGAAAGTTTCAAAATTAGGCTAAATACTTCTGGAAATTGCAAGGAAATTGGTCTTCAGGTGGAATAACTGACTTGAAATCGAATTCCGAATTACGCTTAATTTGGTCAAAAGAAATGATTGTTTCCTTTCACTGTAAAGACACAAGATCATTGCCCTTCCCCAGTTTGTCCCTAGCTTTGGTTCATGCCACAATTTGCCTTAGCCTGGTAGTAAGAGGAACAAAGAAACATTGGTCTTTGTTGTGAAGATGATCCAAGGACCCCCACATAAATTTTATAGTTGACTACAGATGTGAACATAAGCCTCTTCAATCTTTGTCAGACATTTATAGTGTCTTACATCCTCTATGATTTTTTTAAAAATTATTTTATTTTATTTGTCAAGAATGTATTAGGTAATATATATAAGTATGAATTGGATACATAAAATAGATATGAATAGAGGAAACGTTAGGACAGGGATGGTAGTGCTCTTATGCACGCCCCTTACAGATCTCTTAGGAATGGGGTGAGGTCAACAGTAGACAGTCTTAGGTTAAAATTTTGGGGCTTTTGGGATGAAACCACAGAGTCAGGTAGTGCATTCCAGGCATTGACCACTCTGTTGCTGAAGTCAAATTTTCTGCAATCGAGTTTGGAGCGGTTCACTTTAAGTTTGTATCTGTTGCATGCTCATGTATTGTTGTGGTTGAAGCTGAGGTAGTCATTGACAGGTAAGACATTGTAGCAGATAATTTTATGCTTAGGTCAGGTAAGACATTGTAGCAGAAAGCTATGCTTAGGTCATATTGAAGGTGGCGTAGTTCTAAATTTTCTAAGTTTTCTAAGCCTAGAATTTCAAGTCTAGTGGCATAAGGTATTTTGTTGAGATACTCCTCTATAATACTGATATTGATGCTCTAGTCTAGTACATCAAACTCACAGATTCTTCTGTCTCACCCTATCTGTTTACAATAATCAGAGGAGTCTAAAAACCCCAACTAATATATTAAAAAGTAACTTTTTAAATCTCTGCCAATACATTTTCCTTTAGTTTGACTTGCTGCTCCTCAGTTTCTTATCTCTTTTTATCTGCCATAGTGTTTTTATGTGCTGTTAGGAGCAATGAAAGCAAGTTAATTGTCCTACAGAGAAAACAGCTGATGAGATGCAAACCTTAGGCAGAGCTTCCACATTCATTATCTCTCAGGAATGTGAAAGGAAGGCCATTTTGCATGGCATCAAGAAAAGAGTAATAGAGAATTGATGAGTATCACTAGCTTATGCAAAGTGTCAGCTACAGCAGACTAGAGATGCTTGGTAGGGGTGCGCCATATGTATTTATCCTGACCTTGAGAGACAGCCAAAGCAACAGTATGCTAGTTAAGTGTCGACTGTATGGCATGACAATTAACTGAATATGTACCTGGCTCCAAAGTCAAAGAATCATCAAGGTAGGGAGGTATTGAATTGTGCCCTAGGCCCTGCACTTTTTCATATGTGTATTAATAACATGGATGAAGTGATAAAAGAAATGCTTAGGACATTTGTAGAGAATATCAAATTGGATGAGAGAGCTAGAAGATGGAAATAAACTTTAGACTAGTCTTAAAACATTAGACAAATTAGCAGAAAACAACAGGTGAAATTTGATAGAGGCAAGTGCAAAATTTTTCAGTTTGGAAACAAAAACCCAATGTATAGTATAGGATAGAGACACTTGGTTTAGTACAGTTAGATAGGGGTGAGTGGTCGGTAACCCATGGCAATGGTTTGTCTCCATACTGCTGAATGTCTGTACAGGAGCAGCTGGGCAGGATACAGTGGTTGCCATAGGGATGAGGATCAGTACCTCGGTAGATACGTTTGAATATCCACCATGGCCAGGAACCGTTTTTTTGAGGCTGAGGAAAAGATGGACACGGCATTGAGAGAAAGTAGTTCCATCAAGGTTGTGATTTGCAGAGGAAGGTATGGTGGTAAGCTGAGAGGGGGTCACTTGCAGCTGCTTACCTCTCATGATCAAAGGCCATCTGATAAGTTTCCAGATAGCTCTGGGCTCTAGCTGCTGTTATTAAATGCCAGGTCTGTACATAATGAGCCACGGTGGCGCAGTGGTTAAAATGCAATACTGTAGGCTACTTCTGCTGCCTGCTGGCTGGCTGCCTGCAATTTGGCAATTCAAATCTTACTAGGCTCAAGGTTGACTCAGCCTTCCATCCTTCCCAGGTGGGTAAAATGAGGATCCAGATTGTTGGGGGCAATATGCTGACTCTGTAAACTGCTTACAGAGGGCTGTAAAGCACTGTAAAGCGGTATATAAGTCTAAGTGTTATTGCTATAATAAAGCCATCCTCACCCAGGATTTGACTGTGGATTGGGAAGCCAACCAAGTATGTATAACAATGGCCTGGTTGGACTGAGAGGGAAAATTCCCTCATCAAGCTGTTGGTAGAACACAACAGCCTGGGCTGTCATATAATGTCTCTGCTTCATGAGTTGTATTGGTCATCTAAAATATATAAAGAAGAAGATGGATGACTGCAGTGGACCTCTGACCGAAAGCCTTGTTAGTAATGTTAAGCATAGATGTGACTGGGAAAGCAGACTGTAGACTGAATCTTCAATATACATAACACTCGCAAATGCCACTCTTCCATCTGCACTAGAGATGCACAAACTTTTGAGTCAAGGATTTACACTAGGGATGCTTTACACTTTATACTAGGGATTGCTCCCTGAAAAAATGTTCAGAACCAGAAGGAACTATCGGGAACAGCCAAAACAAGATTTCTTTAGGTTTTAATTGATTCCAGTGGAATGAATATTATGTTAATAAAACACAGCTAATGTAATGATTTTCCATGTAATCCCTACCCTAAGGCACAACAAATTATAGAAAGAAACTCTCGAGCTACATCCAGAACTTTAGTAAGTAGCCCAAAGATAGGAATTGTTCTTCTTTTCTGCATTATTTTTTGCACATAGAGAATGCTTCTTGAATTTGTATTAAGGTAAAGGTTCCCCTGAACATGCATGCTAGTCGTTTCCAGCTCTAGGGGACAGTGCTCATCTCTGTTTCTAAGCTGAAGAGCCAGCGCTGTCTGAAGATGTCTCCGTGGTCATGTGGCTGGCATGACTAAATGCCAAAGGCAAACGGAGCATTGTTACCTTCGCACCAAAGTGGTTCCTATTTTTCTACTTGCATTTTTTACGTGCTTTCAAACTGCTAGGTTGGCAGAAGCTGGGACAAGTAACAGGAGCTCACTCAATTACGAGGCTGTAGGGATTCGAACCGCTGAACTGCCGACCTTCTGATTGACAAGCTCAGTGTCTTAGCCACTGAGCATCCCTGAATTTGTATTAGAACATTTCCAAAGTACTGTTACAGAGTTACATTAGATTTAAAAGACAAAAGATAAACAGCTTTTTATGAGCTCTGATTTTTAACTCAACTGGAAACCTCTCATATGAGCTTTAAAAAAATCAATAAATGTCAGCAGAACCGAACTCTTCCTTAAAGGTTGGGGGCAGTGGAGAGAGAAATGCTTGGTTGCCCTTTAGCTTAATAAAGCTACCAGTATTCCTATGATTATTCTAAATTAAGAGAAATGAAGAATTAAAGTGCTGCAGGGATTTAGCCAGAAGTTAAGTAAAAATTGCTAATAATCTTTATTCTTAACCCTAATGCGAGTAATGTTGAGCCAGGATCTAGACTGCTGAAAGAAGGCAGCTTCAGCAAGAATGATCTAAGTATTGGCAGTATATGCTAGAACCACTAAACATTTCTTTAAATAATGAATGTGTCCTGCCACAGATTCAGATGAAGTAATAAAGATTTTTATCTTCATACAGGGAGCACCAAAGTCTTGCATAGTGTGGAATGTAATGGCTCTTAAGCAAAACTAATGGTGTTTATCTATAAAGTAGCTGAAACTGAAGTACCTTTATACCTCAGAGAATCATTCAATGTGGACATCAATACGTTATTTGGTTTCACACTGTGTTGGCTTTTGTTGCTTATCTGAGTTTTTTGATAGTGTTTATTTATTATTTATTTATTTATTAAATTTATTTCCCCCACGTCTCATATCAAAATGACTCTACTGGGTGGCTTACAGTATTAAAACATTAAAACCTTAACAGATAAATATTTCTAAGATGATCAAATAGAAATCACACTCTAAATAAAATTATATTTAAAAGATGGGGACAGAGGGAACAGGAGGCATGGGGAAGGAGGTGGGATTGCCTCTTAATTCATCAATCTCCTTGAGTGTGATGGTCCCCCTTTGGAGCCCCGAAGCCATCTGGCAGAATCCGGTCTTCAGGCCCTTACAGAAAGTCAGGCGGATGTGAGTCAATCTCACCTGAAGGGGCAAGATGTTCCAAAGGGCAGGAGCCACGGCAGAGAAGGTCCTTTTCCTGAACCCCATCAATCAGAATTCCTTGACTGGCGGAGCCCATAGTATGCCTGTTCTGCTGGCGTGTATGGTAGATAGGACAAAAAATGGATAATACGGTGAGTGGGCACCCTTCAAACATGATTTGGAATAATTTCTTTGGATTTCGTAGCCCTGACAGATAATTGTATATTTATTGCTAATCAACGTTTAAATAAATTTGCCAAGAGACCGTTCACATTGAAATTATGGAAAACTTTCTTCTTTAAAACTTTTATATTCTTCCATACTTGTTTTTTTTTAAAATTTGATTTATATGCCGCCCTTCTCTGGAGACTCAGGGCGGCTTACAATGCGTTAAGCAATAGCCTTCATACTTTTGTATATTTATACAAAGTCAAATTATTGCCCCCACAATCTGGGTCCTCATTTTACCTACCTTAGAAAGGATGGAAGGCCGAGTCAACCTTGAGCCTGGTCAGATTTGAACTTGCAGTAATTGCAGGCAGCTGGCAACTTAAGTGCTACTTTAACAGCACTTAATCTACTGCGCCACCAGGCTCTTGTTGCAGACCATCTTGATTTCTTAGTGTGTGTCTGGTAGGTATACAAACCATTTCTGGATTCCAGTGCCATACTACCACCAGATGTCAGAAAAGAGTTTCAGGAAACCAAAGCAACCCTGCCAATCGATGGGGTGGCAGATGTGACAGCCAGATCACCCTCACATTTAGACCAATTAACCCTGGAGAAGGCCAAATCAACAGTAAAAGAGACAATCAGGGGCATTGATCATCAAAATTTAGAATAGAGTAGAGCTGGAAAGGACCTTGGAGGTCTTCTAGTCCAGCTCCCTGCTCAAGCAGGAGAACCTATACCATTTCAGACAAGTGACTGTGTGGTCTCTTCTTAAAAACCTCCAGCGATGGAACACCCACAATTTCTGGAGGCAACTATTCCACTGGTTAATTGTCCTCACTGTTGGAAAATTTCTCCTTAAATCCAGATTGCTTCTCTCTTTGATTAGTTTCCAAACATTGTTTCTTGTCCTGCCCTTTGGTGCTTTGCAGAATAATTTGACCCCCTCTTCTTTGTGACAGCCCCTCAAATACTGGAATACTGCTATCATATCACCTCTAATTCTTCTTTTCTTTAGATTAGCTAGACCCAAAACCCGCAGCCATTCTTCATATGATTTAGTCTCCAGGCCTTTGATCATCTTAGTTGCTCTTCTTTGAACTTTTTCCAAAGTCTCAAAACATCCTCTTTTTTTGTAGTGTGGTGACCACAATTGGTTGCAGTATTCCAGGTGTGGTCTTACTAGGGTTTTATAAAGCAACACTAATAAAAATGATATAACCAGTGCCTGTGAATTCTATTGCAAATATAAGATAGTTGCAAGCCCTCTAATCTGGGGTATCTGTACAAACTAACCAGTGATGGGATTCAAGTAATTTAACAACCGGTTCTCTGCCCTAATGATTTCTTCCAACAACCAGTTCACCAAACTGCTCAGAAAGTTAACAACTGGTTCTTCCAAAGTGGTGCAAACTGGTTGAATCCCACCACTGAATCTAACCCTACGCAAGTGTAAATGAGCCTTTTCCTACTTCAATGCTCCCCATCGGTTTTACTTATGGGAAGATTTCATGGGACTCTTTATTTGCAGAGACTTTGCCCTTCTGGATCCAGGGTGCTAGAAACTCTTGCTCATGTCATACAGCGTCTTTTCTAGCATCCCCCAAGACGTGCTCTGAGCACCCCAATCATTTCCAAATACAAGGGTCACACAAATACCTTTTATGTTTTTTTTTAAGGGATGCTAACCTCACACTCACTAATCAGATGGCCAAGTATCTTCATCAAACTTTTATTAGATATGTTGTTTTATTATTTTTTCTTTATCCCAATAACAAATAGTTATGTTAAACTATTTCTTTTTTTATTGTGCTCTTTTTATTGTAAAGACTGATCAAAGATCACAATAAAGACATTTTAATTTGATTCAGAAAAACTTACCGTAATTCATTGCTGTTATCTGGGGTCATTTGGAATTTTGCAATCCATATACGGTATTCCTAATTTCTGGATTCATGGAATCACTCAGATTCTTCAGAAAATTGAAGTTGCAAAATGTAGTTGCAGCTTTTTCCCCCACAGCATTCACTGTTCTAATTCTATTTTGGTTTCTGAATAATGTGAATGTATAATGGAAAGTGCATCACTGCATCTTGTTTGGGTTGCCAAGAGAAAGTCTCCTCTGTTATTATTTGCAGGTGTCATTAGAGCTCCAGAATTATACCGTGTTTCCCTGAAAATAAGACCCTGTCTTATATTTTTTTAAACCCTGAAATAAGCACTTGGCCTTATTGCCATGCGCTCAAAAGCCCAATTGGGCTTATCAGGGGATGTCTTATTTTAGGGGAAACAGGGTATTTGTCTCATTTCAGAGAATGTTTACCTGGAAATATTTTCATATTTTCAGACAAGAACTAGAAAGTGTTCAAAGACACTAATTTTTGTAGAATACATACCACGGTATAATGATTAAACCTGTGACTGTCTTCAAGCAGCCAGGAGCTAGGGTATTTTGACAATGATCATTTTGAAGTCTCGTTCTGCTTATTTCGGCAGATCTGAAAAAGGGATGTTTAGATTAAAATGCATTAATTAAAACATCCAATAAAGCAAAAAAAGAGAGAATTAAACATGTTTTAAATATAATTTTGTATTCTTTTTCAAACACAAAGTTGTCACATTTTCAGAGAGGAAGCCTATACATGGGCTTTTGAACAGCAAGGTGGAGCCCAGTGAATGCTCATAACAAACATTTTTCATTTTAATAATTAATTTACTCCAATGAATGTTGAAGGAAGAAACTTGCTGTTCTGAAATGTGGATGTGGTTCCAGAGGCTCTGAAAATATCTTCTAAATCAGCTACAATGTTTGCATATAGTGACTGTCAGAATTCACATTAAGGGTTCCTTTAATAAGGGTGAGTCATATATTAAGTCTTACCCAATTAAGTCAAACAACTAAAATCAGAGAAAGAAGCATCTTTGTTAGCATTGATACAAGCATCCTTTACACTGGGCTCATACTGTAAGTACTGCATTGTTGATCCTTAATGTGTAGGCTACATCAATTGTACAAAATATTGAATCTTATATAATTTGATTTATTTATTCAATTTCTATAGCTGTCCTTCTCAATCTAATTGACTTGCATTGGCAAACAATATAACAATAAGTAATATCATAAAAACACAAAAATACTCATAAATTAGAGATATACACAATAGAAGATTACCATAATAATTACGTAAAAAATAACTGCAACCAGGTAACAGGGCCCCTAACACTTTCAAGACTCCAGACTCGGGCACAGAGCCACACCTTTAAAGCTTTACAAAAGGCTAACAAAGTCAGGGCCACCCTAAGTTCTGAAGGAAGAGTATACATAAAATGTTGAATGTTACATGCAAATTTGATCTGTATACAGTTTAATTATTTGTGTGTACCTAATAAATATAATATGTGAGCACTCGGTACTGCTGAAAAGATGGTTGGGGAATTCTAACAAAGTTATTAAATAGTAAGTGCCTTTGCTGTAACTCTTTGTTAGAAGCTTATATTAAATTTTACTGAACTGTCACTGAAAAATGTAGTTCCATGTAGGGGATGCTTCAAAATTACTTGCCTTTAACTTTCTTTCATAACAGGTACAACAGTCCTGAGTCCCTTCGGGAGAAGGGCGGTATATAAATTAAATTAATAAATTAATAATAAATTAATAAAACAGGTGCAACAGCCTAGTCATAATGGTCCTGCCATTCATTTAATGTACTCTAGTGCATTTAGCCTTGCTGGACCGATCAAGACCCATTTTAGTCCAGCTTTTTTTTCCTCCCAACTAGATTCATCTGTGATGTTCACAAGATACGCCTTTCCTATTGTTGTTCCCCTACAACCCGAATGTTGAAGGTTACCTTTGATTCATATTCCCTATGAATTTAATCTCCCTTTTGTCAATGTCCCTGGTGGTCTAGTGGTTAGGATTCAGATTAATGTCAGGGTTCCAAGTAACACCCCCAATGAAATAAAACTCTGAGACTTGAAGTTCCTCAAAACTACATTTTATTAGAAATGTCATATTGGCACATCTGGGAAAACCCGAATCTGAAAGCTTCTGGATTTTCCCCACCCAAAGAAAAGTCCAAGTCCCTACCCAACACCTACAAGTCCATCATATGGTCCAATCAAACATTGTTCCAACTGGAGATGCCTCTCAAGTCCAGCCTTCCAAGTGCAGGGCAATTTGTCCTTGACTTTCTGAGGAAGGAATGTTATTATGACTATATATCACCCTGGCTCTATACAATCCCCTCTCCCAGTTTCCCACAGTAGTAAATGTGGCAGGTCCGAAGGCCTAGTGCAAAAGATGGCTTCGAGGCCTGACACCTTTAAAAGTATGCAAATCGTTCATCATCACCACATTTTTGGATGATCCCTGGTCTTTTTTTTAGAGAGGGAAAATATTTATCTCTGTCAGTTTTCTCCAGAACCTACAGGGTTTTATACATCACCATAGTTACCCTTTGTAGAAGCTGAAGAGTCACATATATTCTGGCATTTTCTCATGAAGAAGATGTTTGAGATTTGTTTATCATTTTGGCTGCCCTTTTCTGCACTTTTTATAGCTGTATCATGTGCCTCTTCAAATAGGATAACTAAAAGTATGGTAGAAGAGAATATATGTAGCTCAGGGTTGAACTGTGGAGTCCTTGATATTCCCTTGATTTGCTCCCTGTTTATATATCATAGCTTCATGGGGATGCCATTTTCCTGGTAGAAAGAAACCAAGAACTACCAAGGAAAAAACCACACCCTCACCAACACAGGCAAGCCAAGTTGCTGTATATAGACAGGGAACAAAACCCAGGCTTAATAGCACTGACGATGTCACCTAGTTGGGTAATGAAATGCCTACAAGCAAATAACCAACCTTGTAGAACACCAAGGACCACAAATGCTGTATTCCAGATGTAGTATGCATAAGGATACTACAGAATTGACAGTTTTAATTTCAAATCCTTTCCTACACTGGAATTCAACTTTTTTCACACTATCACTAAGTCAGTATTCTCCCTCCACCTCCATTAAATTATTTAGCTCAGAGATTTAAAAAGACCTTTAAAATCCTTTTTCCTTTTGTTAAAAATATATTCTGCTTTCTATAGCTAATCCCTCATCACCTACCTACTGAGCCTCAACTCCACAATTTTTGTAATTTCCCTGTCCACATTGATACTATATCTGGGAATTAATTAAAAAAAATTAACAGATTTTGGTACCTTATTAGCAAAGAACACTAAAACATTATAACTGGTGCTTAAGAGGCTGAAGCAATAGTCAACTAGAGCAAAGTTCATTAACTCAGATTGGAAGAAATAGTGAAATAACAAAATAATACATTGGGAAGGAAAAAAAGAAAATCAAGTGTGAGGAAGAAGAAGATGGAAATCTGTGTCCTTGCAGGAAGTAATTTAAAGAGGATTATTCCATTTCTCCCATGACAGATACTGGACAGAGGACATAGAGAGTGGCCTTGAAGAACAGGAGCAAGAGGCATTGCCAAGGCAATAGTCAGATAAAAGGGGTTTGTTCTCAGGCCAAGAAAGTAATGTAAATAAACATCTCAGACAAGTACCTCCTTAGTTCACATGAAGCTAAAGACGGGAAGGAGGAAGCACATTCAGTCTTGCAAGATTCTGTTACAATAAAGGTAATATTGACATTGGACATTATAGGACATTGGTTTCTTAGTCTGGACTACCTTGAAGGTCTAATACAGGGCTGTCAAACTCACGGCCCATGGGCCGGATGTGTCATGCGCTGGCCACTCCCCCACCTGGTTTAGCAAAGGGGGGAAAAGTCCTGAAAAGTGACACTGCCACGATGACACGAGTTTAACACCCCTGGTCTAATAGATATTAGGAATACATATCCATTTTACACATATCGGCAACCGTTCATATCCATTTTCTCTCTCTTGTTGAATCAAAACCATCAGAATCCTGGCTGTGTTTCATTACTAAGGTGATAAAAGACCTTGCTTGGGTCAAATCAATGGCTGTTTCAGTCCATCATACTATGAGATGTCCAGGATAAGCCACAATCAAGGAGTTAACTGCAATAGCACTCTTCTGTTTCAATTCCTACCAGTTAGGCCTGGGAAGTTTAGAGCTCCTGACCCTATAGGAAACATATAACCATCATGGCCCAGATCTTTTGGTAGTCTTATACAATTATTAATTGATGTATACAGGTCGAATTTAGGAATAGAATTGTATTTCCTCAATGCATATATTAATTGAAGCCAAATTATATATCGGTTTTTGCATTTTGCTGAATTTTGTAATGTAGTTATCTGATGAACAAATGTGTACACAATATGTATATTGAGGAAAGGATGTGTATTACATGCCAATATGATTGCATTCCAAAATATATATTAGAAAAAACTGCACACACAAATCAGTGTGTTAGTTTCAATGTACATGAAAATTAAAACAATCTATTAATCACGTATTTCTTAAAATAAACACACAAACATAAAAGAGTGTGGAAATAAGATGAAATGAATTTAAAATAGAAAAAATGACTTATTCAAACCTGTTTTAACCTTTCTAATGTGGTGACTCTTGCCAGATTTTGTGGAAGAGAATTTCGACTTTGTGCTAGCTGTCAAATTTTTTGTCTGTCCTGAATTTCAGAGGATTTCAAATGTTTGATGTCCCTGGATTCTTATATCATGGAACAGGCAGTGGAAAAAAAATATCTCTTATCTAGTTTCTTTTGAATAGAACCGATTTATACAAAGACATTAGGACATAGACTCTCTTCTTTTCAGCTTTCTAATGATCACTAACATGGAAATTCTCCCCCCCCCCCCTTTCTTGCCATTTGCACAGTATATTTTGATGTTTTGATTAATTATACACCATAGTCTCTCTTTAAAATAAGAGACCCAGATGAATATACATGTTCCAGGATAATGCTGCAGGATCCAATCTGGATTGGTCACCGGGACCAGAGGTTTAGTCTTCCAAGCTTTTGGATTCATGATGGAGCCCATCCTCAGGGAACTTCTTTCTAGCAGATTGTGTACTTTGAGCTATTCTGTATGTGGATTTATATGATGCTTGTTGTATGTGGCTTTTTAGATGTTGATGAGGGTGTTGATGGCTAGTTATTAAGTTGTTGTTTTCTTGTGCTACCAAGCCGTTGCTTCCTAAATACTTAATAAACTGGTGGTAAATCAGCATTCCTGTTGATGGCTGGGGGGTCTGTTTCTCAGGTTTCAATCACTTCCCTGCTGTTTTTGTGCCTGCTCATCCAACAATCTTAGTAGGTACAATATTGAATGTACATTATGTCTTTGTTCATTGCTATGTGAGTCTATCAACGAGTTCAGGTCTCCTCATTTGATCACTTGCTTGTATTCTTGCAATCTGGTGGTTAGGTTCCTTCCCATCTGTCTTACATAGTCACAGGGACAATCCATAGAAGGTATCTGGTAGATTACATAGGAAGTATCTCCCATCTTCAAGCCATCTTTACAATGCATAATTTGTTCTTTTATGTTTCCACTAGGTGATGTTCAATGCCCACTTGTAGATCTCAGAAGCTGCACCCTACTTCTTCCAAAATATTTTTGAAGTATGGCAGGGTATAGTTAGTCTTGCACCTTGTTTCTTCCTTTTTCTCCTCACCATGTTGCGCAGACATCTTGCAACAAATAATTGTGGGTACCCCGAATTGTCCATGTAGGTACTTGCTGTCCTGCTATTTGGCTTGCTGGGTACTTCAGTGGGTTTTCACTCTGTGATATAGTGTTCTGATGCAACTCTTTTTGTGTGACAGTGGATGGTTGCTGTTGAAACTCAGAATGCATGGAGTTTTGGGGGCCTTGTGATAAACTTGGTTTCTAGGTTTCCATCTTCTTGTCTATTGACAAGCAAATCTAAAAATGGTAATTGTCTAGCTGTTTCTTCCTCCATTGTAAATTGTATGTCCAGGAAGATGGAGTTAAGTACAGTATGAACATCTTTCAGTGCATTTCTTTTGATGATGTCAAACATGTCATCCATGTAGCAGCACCAAAAATTAGGTGTGTAGTTCTGAAATGCAGTGTTGCAGTTATGCAATGACTCCCATGAATGTCCCTTTTATTTGCTCATGCATTGTACTGTGAGAGCCAGATAGCTGAACTAGTTATTTTGAAGTTCTTAAGAAATTTTGAACCAGGCTAGAAACTAGGAGATGGAATTCTAGTCCCACCTTAACTCTTAAGGCATGAAAAATAATAAGAATTGCATAGATGCACTAAAACTGAAATTCTATAAGGATTTGCATATTTACTTACCAAGTATATTTGATATTTCCATCTCTAGAATCATATAAATTAAAAATAATGTCATTTTAAAGTAAAGTCTAAAATGGTATAAGAAAGAAATCATGATGAATCAAATTATATGTTGATCACTTATAGCTTCTTTATATGTTACTTTCCTTTGATCCATTTTAATTTTTTGCATTAAAAACCTAATTGGTTGTGCATCACTTTAGGTTTGATTCCAAATATTTTGTCATGAACATGGACGTGACTGCAATTCTTTAAAGCAGCTGGAGAAACTTAAGAAAAGAAGTGTAAATGCATTAAAGAGGATTAGATGGGGCCATTGGAATCAAAATGAAGGCATCACTCAACCCAAGTCAATAACAATAACCAAAATTCCTCCATATTTTCTGGGAGTCCCTCAGATCTGGCTTTGTCATTAGGCTGGGGATCTTTGAGGATGGATGAGATCTTGAGGTAGTTCCATTGCTGATCAAATCTCTTTTGTGTACTTTTTAAAAATATGATTGTGTTTGACATATATCTCGTTTTTATACTTTCCTTTTTGCTATATGCTGCCCAGAGTCTCTTCCTGTGAGATGGGTGGCCATATAACATTTATAACCAAATAAATTTGGGATGGCCAAGAAGTTCCAAGGGATAGTTTTCTTTTCAATGCCATTCTTGTTTGTTCTGACAAGATCCAACAATATATCTTCACTTTAAAAAAAAAATGCATGCAATAATTTTATTTTTTTTTCCAGTTGATCTTAAAAAAGGCCCAAGTCCAAATGCTACAAAATCAAATCTTCCAAAGCCATGTCAGTCTGGACTTCGCCCTCCTGGTTATTCACGGTTGCCGCCAGCTAAACTCGCCACGTTTGGTTTTGTCAGGAGCTCCAGTGTCTCCTCGATCTCAAGCAAATCAAGTGACAGAGTCCAGAGCGATCAAAGCAAGACAGCCAATCGTAAGTCAGACAACTTGATTTTTCACTCCAGATATATCTGAGAAACAAAGAGAAATAAAGAAGAATACTTAATCCCTTGTTGTGTGTTAGCAGCATATTTCTGTTTTGCTGTTGAATTTTATGGCCTCTATAATGTTAGATAAATATTTTCTAATAATAAATTACTTGTATAGGATTTTCTTCTAAAAGTTGCTGAAGAACATATCTCGCAACCATTTTTGTATGCAAACATTCTATGTATGTGCACGCACATACACACCCACATCCACAGATAAATGAACTACTTTCAAAACAGATTCAAGCACAGTAGATTTTTTGCTTCAGCATACTATGGTTAAGGGGAAAAAAGGCTGTTGTCTCTCTGCATATAACCAGAGGTGGGATTCAGCTGGTTCTTTCTGGTTTGGGCAAATCGGTAGTGGCGACTGCGGGAGGCTCCGCCCACCTACCCAGACATAATGCGTTAGCAAAGAGCATGCACGGAAGGCCGTGCGCATGCGCGCGCACTCACATTTGTGAACCGGTAGGGAAGGTAAGTGAATCCCACCTCTGCATATAATCCCAAGAACTCTTAGCCGAACTTTCACCTCAAATCCTATTTTTTTGTAGTAAATTTGTATATTTAAGTACAGAATAAACAGATGACGCTGAGTATTCTCATTATGGAATCCTTATGTTCCATGAACTCAGAGCGCAAGGAAGGATTTCTGGGGTTTTTAAATGTCAGCTTCTCTCTTTGAAGACCAGAGTCTATGTGAACCATCTCAATTTCAAAGCAACTGTTATCACTCTTCAAGTGGTTCAAATTCAGGATGCCAGCTTGTATAAAAGCCGGAGGCTTTTGAGTGATGTAGAGTCCTAAATCTTTCAGTGTTTATGTTAATTTGAAATGAATTGCAAGAAATAAAATACGGAAGTAGGCCACAATCAATCCCAAGGGCTTTCTTTCACTTGCATAATAGATTTAATAATTGGCGGAATCATCCAGATCCTTTGAGCTTAGCATCTTACTCAAATACAAATAGCCAAAGTACAAATACATGCAAATGCCTTTTGGTGCCATCACACTTCTCTGATGCACACAGCAGACTGTGTAGAGAAAGTTCAAGGAGTTAAGAGCGCTTACACAAATTAAATGAGATTTAAATTTGTCAGGGTGGGAAACCTACGATAGTTCTTGCTGGAGTTTTGAGAAGTTGTAGATCAGTAATATGTCAAATACTATGTATAGTTAGCCCACTTGGAAATATTAATTGCTGTTTCTAAGTTAGCCTGTATTGGCTCTTAATTAGAAGAGTGGCTGTTAGGTGTGAATTTTCTCAGCTGCTTTTTTGTTTTCTAACTTGTTCATGTCACTATTAATTAATTGTGTTAGGGAAAGAGTCAAAACTATATTATTCAGGAAAGGAAAATGGAAAAAGCTTCCAGATGGAGTTTTTTTAAAAACAATGTATCATCAGAGATCCTAATACAGAATATGTTCCTAATCCTAAAGAGTTCTGGTGGCTCAGCAGACTAAAGCAGTGTCATTAACTGTTATTAAGATCAGCTGCCTACAATTACTGCAAGTTCAAATACCACCAAGCTCAGTTGACTCAGCCTTCCATCCTTTCTAACATAGGTAAAATGAGGACCCAGATTGTGGGGGCAGTAAGCTGACTTTGTATAAAATATACAAAAGTATGAAGGCTATTGCTTAACGCATTGTAAGCCGCCCTGAGTCTCTGGAGAAGGGTGGCATATAAATCAAATTTTTAAAAAAATCCATATCACAGGTAAAAATGGTATGGGCCATGAGGATCAGAAACATATTCTGCAGCATCATTCTTGTTTTTCTTTTCTTTTTTCCAGAATAAAGATGTTCACTTCAAGTACATTTTTAAAAAGCCTGAATAACCAGTGCATGAGATTATTAGAAAGCTATTTTTGAACTAGTCCAAAGAATTAGTTTATCGTTAAATTGTGTATTTGTCTTATATTTAATTCCTGTGGCACAAGGGAGAGTTAGAATGAGATACATTCCCATTGCAGATGATAATTAGAGAAGTTGGTAAATTACACACAGTTGGCTTAGAACGGGGTGTCAAACTCGATTTCATTGAGGGCTGCATCAGAGTTGTGTTTGGCCTCGAGGGGCTGGGGTGGGCATGGCCAGGGTGGGTGTGGCCTGCTTGACGTCCCTCATGTTGGGGGCACATGTGGTGGCCTGAGTGCTCTGCCAGCAAAAATGGGCTCCCAAGCTCCGTTTTCGGCTGCAACGGCCTCCTGCAACCCTCTGCCAGCAAAAATGGAGCTCGGGGGGGTGGGGTGTGTGTGTGGCCGTCACGAGCTGTTTTCACTGGCAGAAGCACCATGGGCCGGTTCTTTGCTGTTTCCAGGTTGGTCCCGCGGTCCAGATCTAAGCACCCCGCGGGCCGGATCTGGCTCCTGGGCCTTGAATTTGATATCTCTGCCTTAGAATATTTGCATGAATCAAAACATTACAGGTAGTCCTCAATTTACAACTGGTTGTTTAATGACTATTCAAAGTTATGACAGCCTTGGAAAAAGTTACTTGCGACCTGTCAAACTTTCCCCCTAAAGTCATATGATTGCATTTTGGGACACTTGGTAACCAGCTTGCATTTATGACCAGTTGCAACTTCTCACAATAACCTGATCGCATTTTGTGGTATCTTTTGCTGTTTTCTGTCAAAAAAAAAATCCCAACTATGGATGTAACTTGTACCAATAAGTTAGAGAAATGGTTAGTGTTAAAAATTCTTGTTGCATTTGTAGTATAATGCTGGCAAAGATCTAAATAAACTGGATAAACTGACTTTGGACTTTAAACCATGTGATTCACTTAATGATTGTGGTTATGTGTTCACTGTTTGTGGTGACTAGCTTAATGACTGTTAACAAAAAAAATCAGTCATAAAATCAAGCCCAATCACATAATGACACATAAAATCAAGTCCAATCACGTTCTTTACAACAAAATTTCGGGTCTCAGTTGTGGTAGTAAGTCAAGGTCTACCTATAATTTTGTCTAGCTACACAAGCTAGCAAAATTGTACGCTTCCCTCCAAAAAGAAGACATGGTACATGCAGTCTTTTGATTAATGTTGTAATATGGCCTGTTGTATGGTTTTTTGGAAGTAATCCATTTACAGTTCCTGTAAGAGCTTTCCATGTTTGAGGAGAAGAGATAGGGCCTTACTCAATTTTGATTCTGGCTCCAACCCACTGCTTTTTTTGTTGCTACCATAATTGGCATGTGGTCTTCACAAGATACGCGTGTGGTAATGCAGCCCTTGAGAAATAAAAAAAATGCTTACTTCACTTTACTTTAACTCTTTTCTCCTCTCAACAACTCATCTATTTATCTGAAATGCCCCCAATGCTCTATTCATCAAGGTCTTGGCCATCATCTTGATTTTTTTGACTCCTTTGCAGATGACCCTGGACACCAGGTCCTCAGAGGACTTTTCCTTCAATCTGTGCGAGTAGCATGATCAGACTAATATATAATTCCACAGAAGCTTTATGGCTCACTTGACAATATTTGGCAGAGCCTAAAAGAAATCTTGGTGTGTTATGTATAATTTTATCTAACCATCCCACTATGCTAATTGTCCAAACTTCATTATGGCAGAAAAACATAAATAAATGTGTGGCTGTTCTAAAGTGGGCTACAGTTCACTGTTGTTATATGTTGTGATTGGTATGCAGCTTTATATTCACATATATGATAAATATGACAATACTGCTGTGATAAACCAATGCTTTTTAAAGAACAGTTTCTAGTTACTAAGAATGATAGGAATAAAATCACTCTGAGTGCAACACAAAGTGTATTTATTGCATTTTTGTAAATTGAGTTTTCAGGGAGGTTATCATTCAGTTTGATTGCTGTTCTTCTTGCTCACATAAAAATCAACTATGGATATAACTTGTACCAATAAGTCAGAGAAATGGCTAGTGTTAAAAATTCTTGTTGCATTTGTAGTATAATGCTGGCAAAGATCTAACCAAAATATTCACATAGGTATGGAATACAAGAATATTACCACATTTGAATATATACATTTTTATTAAATACCAGATTCTTCACAACCGGATATGGTCAGATAAATATATTTGCCCCAGTCTAAGAGAAGGACATAAGGAGTAAAATTAAATCAGTGCATTTTTCTGCTTGATGTGCAATGCAGTAAAAAAACCCCCAAAGCTCTTGTTGGCCTAAGTATCCTGCTGCTTCTTTTACAGGACCTATGGAAATGATGACTTTGGGGAGTGGAGAGATGGAAAAATGTTTTTGCTTCTTTTAAATATCAGATGCACTTTTCCCTTTTTTTTTTCCTTCTCCCCCTTCTTCAGAGAAAAATAAATCTTGAAAGTATGGCATGGTTCTCCGGTAACATTGTACTGCAAACTAGAGCGTACAAAACCTTTGCTAGACCAATTCTCGAATACAACTCATCTGCCTGGAATCCACACTGTACATCGGACATTAATACAATTGAGAGAGTCCAGAGATATTTCACGAGAAGAGTCCTCCACTCCTCTACTCACAACAGAATACCTTATGCCAACAGGCTTGAAATTTTGCACTTGGACAACCTAGAACTATGCCACCCATGGTCTGACCTAAGTGTAGTACACAAAATTATCTGCTACAACGTCCTACCTGCTAATGACTACTTCAGCTTCAACTACAATAATACATGAGCACACAATAGATACAAACTTAAGGTAAATCACTCCAAACTCAATTGCAGAAAATACAACTTCAGCAACAGAGTGATCAATGCCTGGAATGCACTTCCTGACTCTGTTGTTACATCCCCAAACCCCCAAAAGTTTAACCTTAGAATGTCTACTGTTGACCTCACCCCATTCCTTGAGTCTTCGAAGAAAGGTGGCATACAAGTTTAAATAAATAAATAAATAAATAAATGTAAGGGATGTGCATAAGTGCACCAACGTGCCTACCGTCCCTGTCCTAATATCTCCATTTATTCGTACCCATTTACTAGGTTTATATTTATGTTTATACTTATACCTGTTATCTTTTACATGTTTGACAAACTGAATGAATGAATTAATGAATTAATGAATTAATGAATGGCACAATTACCTGGATCATATCTAGAGTAACAGAAGCTGTAGCAAAGTTTTCTTGTTGCTTAAAATATAGAAAACAAAGAAAAAGAAAATCCTCAGCCAGAACTTTTTATTTTTATGACAGGACATTTCCTAACTTAAAACAAGAAAATGCAATACGTGGATTTGAGTGCATATAATTTAAAAATGAACATATCCCACTGAGTAGCAATTGAAGACAAAAAGTAGAAAGCTCCCCTACTTCCTTTTCTCAGTCATAGGCTTTTATTTCTCAGACTCTGATTTCACCACTGCTAATGTGGTCAGGTTTCACCCAATCCATTATTCAAACAGAAGGATAACAGGCAGAGATTGAAGAACACAGCTCTTGGAGAAACTAGTTTCTTATAGATATTAGAAAAGCCAATACAGGTAGTCCTTGACTTACAACAGTTCATTTAATGACTGTTCAAAGTTACAGTGGCACTGGAAAAAGTGACTTATGACCATTTTTCACACTTACAACCTTTGCAGCATTCCCATGGTCATATGATCAAAATTCGTATGCTTGGCAACTGACACATATTCATGACTGTTGCAGTGTCCCGTGGTCCTGTGATCAGTTTTTGAGACCTTCTTACAAGCAAGGTCAATGGGGAAGCCAGATTCACTTAATAATTGTGTTACTAACTTAATAATTGCAGTGATTTACTTAACAGCTGTGGCAAGAAAAGTCGTAAAATGGGGCAAAATTCACTTAACAAATGAATGAACAAATGAAATGTTTCACTTAGCAACAGAAACTTTGGGCTCAATTGTGATCATAAATTAAGGACTACCTTTATAATGTAGATATAGCAACAGCCAATTATAAATGGATGGATGGGTGGGTGGGTGGGTGGATGGATGGATGGATTCTGAAGCTGAACTCCACAAATCTTACAATAGCTGAGGTTGAGAAATATTCAGGCATTCAGGCAGGCAGGCAGGCAGGCAGGCAGGCAGGCAGGCAGGCAGGCAGGCAGGCAGGCATCGGTCTTGAAATTCAAGCCTAATTTATCTTCTTCCCACCTATGCACTATCATGGCACGAAATCAGGTTGTTTATCAGTGGGAGGGAATCACTAACATCTGTGCATGATTATTGTAACAGATTTGTCTGATCTCAAGTTCTTTGTAACTGACCTTGGTCCTTCTAGTCTTTCTGTGACTGCAAAACCTAGCATCATAGGATCACGGGCTTGGAGGGGAATTTGAAGATCTTCTAAGTCCAGCCTCCTGCCTAGTTCAGGAATCCTGATACCATTCTAGACATTTTAAAGTGCAGAGGAACAATTTGAGCCAGCTCCTCTACTCCACCAAATCAACATCTTTAGAGTTCTCCTCGAAACCTAATTAGGGGGGGGGGGGGGGGGCAGGGGGGAAATGCAATTTGGAATATTAATGCTGTTAATGTTGTCACCCTCCATATTTGTTCAGTCCATCTATCTGTAAAGTGAAAGCATATAATATAATATAATATAATATAATATAATATAATATAATATAATAATATATACATATACATATACATATACATATACATATACATATACATATACATATACATATACATATACATATACATATACAGGTAATCCTTGACTTGCAAACCACAATTGGGACCACATTTTCCATCACTAAGTGGTGCAGTCATAAAGCAAGATGCTATGCAGCCACATTGCTTAACAGCTGCATGTAAAGCAACAAAAATTTGGGGCTCAATCATAACTTGAAGACTACCTGTAGCTTATCTGGCTATATAAGTGAAACTAATGAATCCTGGGAAGAACACCTGGCAAAAGAATTATGAAGCAGAGACCAGCTGCTAGCTGTTGTGAGAATTACATATTGCTTGCTTGTGGATAGGTTGCCTTCATATAACAATGAAGAACTGTAGCAACAGTTGTGATATATTAATCACACACCAGGCATAAGCAGATATTGGATCTCTTCTGCTGAGCACAATCTGTGCTGTTTGGCTTATTGTATTGGAGATACCTTTGAATGGATATAACTGAATATTGGGTGCATTGGTTCCAGCTGGTGGGAATCTCTAATTTTTATTTTTGTTTTCAGTAATTTTATTAAGAATTATGCTAAACAGGTAAAACTAACAAAGAAACCTAATACCTATACAGTATATATAGAGAGAGGAGGGGGAGAGGGAGGGAGAGGGAAAGAACAAGTGAGGGGGGAAAAGAACAAATTCCCCACTCAGATCAAATGTTTCAATTAAAGCAGTCTTCTTGTGCTTTAGTAATTGACCTTCAAAGTCTTGTTTTGCATTGAAATGTAAACAAAACAGGTTTTTCTCACATGACGGTCTTTCTAATTAATTTCAAAGACTTTCCTTAAAGCAGTTTCACAAAGCCTTAGCATTTAAACTCTTTTAAAAACAACTCTAAAATCACTCCTTTGCTGTATATTGCTTAAAAAAAAATCAAAATAAATAAAGATCTTATGAAGCTGAAAAGACATAGTTTCCTTTCTTTTTAAATGGATTGAAGGAAAACTCATCCAGCAATTTGCAGGCTTGCAGTTCTGAAGATTCTCATTTTTAAAGTGGCAGTACAAAAAATAAACGCCAAGGGGATTTAAAGGAGGAGATTTGATCAAACCACGAGTCCATGAAAGTCTGCATTTACAGTTCAGACCCACAACTTTCAGCTGATCACAAGCGGCTGCAAAAATGTCAATTTCTGCTATCTGTTCACAAAAATCAGCTGTAGAGAAGTGCATATGGGCAATGTCTACATCTCTTCTTTTTTCCAAATAAAATTTTAGCAGTCTGGACATCACGTCCAGCTGCCTTTTGGCCATAATGCCCCTGCAAACTGTGCAGAGTGGAGAAAAATGCAGGCATTGACTTATTTTTCCTCAGTGGAAGCCAGAATCTGGGAATCTCCAGTTTTAGGACAGAAAGAGTTGTGTAGAATCTAGGTCTAGGGCAGTGGTGGGTTGCTTCTGGTTTGGCCCGGTTCGGGCAAATCGGTAGTGGTGATGATGTGACGTCAGCAAACCAGTTCTCTATGACTGTGAGCTGGGCCCTCCTGCCCGCCCCCGTGTTATACTTATCTTTATTTGTCGTTTTTTAGCCCAGCTGATAGGCATGGCAGAGTGGATTGCTGCACCTCAGCTGGGCAGAAATCTAATGCGCTTGTGCAGAGCACAAATTTGGTGCACGTACGAGCAAAGAGAGCAAGTGTGTGGCGATGGCGCGCAAAGCGCGTGCGCGAAGACAACTGGTGGTAACACCAGTTGGAACCCAACACTGGTCTGGGATGTCAAATTCAAGGGGGTTGCTTAGATCTGACCCACAGGGCCACCCTAGAAACAGCGAAGGACCACCCTGCGGTGCCTCTGCCAGCAAAAATGGAGCTCATCGCAGCCGAAAACAGAGCTCAGGAGCCCGTTTTTGCTGGCAGAGTGCTCAGCCTACCAGAGGCACCCCCCAACACAAGTGTCTTCGAGCTGGCCATGCCCACACTGGCCTCCTGAGGTCAAACACAACCCTGATGCGGCCCTCGATGAAATTGAGTTTGACACCCCTGATCTAGGTGCTCTGATCTAGCCGCCCTGAGTCTTCGGAGAGGGGCAGCATATAAATTGAATTAAATTGAAATTGAAATTGTTTGCCAACATCTCTGACAATAAACAATATGAGTCTTTAGCATTTTTTCACTCCATCTTGAAGAAATAATACAGAGCTTTTGATATTCTTCAGAGTACTGATTGTATTGTTGTTGAAGACCCAACATTTGGCCTGAATTAAAAGTTCTTGCTTCAAAAAGCAATCAAAGGGGATATAGAGCTAGAAAAAATGTGTCCTCTACTCCACTGTATAGTTCATAACTCCAAATTTGCATTCTAATTGTAAACTTCACTAACTTCTGCAAGGAACACAATTCTCATGGGACTTTTAATCTTGTACTCCAGTGAACTAATACTCAGAATCTAAAAGTAACAAAAGGAAGAGAAGAGATAGAAGCCTGTTCTGTTTTGTTGCACATTTCTGCTAAGAATATGAATTATCATTTCCCTGAGATTCAGAAACTGACCTGATTTTTTCCTACTTTAAGAAAAATTGACTTTCAGGGAGGAAACTCTTATTTTTCCCACTAGTTCATCTGAGTGAGCTTTCTAAAGAAATCACACAGCTTTTTGATTTCCCAGAAATGACCAAAATAAAAAAGGCTGTACCAGAGATATACAAATATTGTATTAATGTGGGAGTCCTCTAGGCATGCTTTATGCTGTAACATCTCATATTCTGTCACCATGTGAAGAAGCACAAAAGAGGAATCTAAAGAAATGATGATTTGAAGAACATTCAGTATGATAGCATATGTTGGATGTTGAAAAAGAAGAAAAAACTCTTTTGATCAGAAAGAGAAGGGTAAATTCTTAACTAAAAACTAGACTAGAAAAGGGAAATTGAAAAACAGCACTTGTTTTTGACTACATACTGCTTTTATGTTCAGAAAATTAAGGCAATGAATGCTGTTAATCAAACAATAACACAATGTTTCCTAGATTATGGGATGAAGTTGGAATTTCACCCGTGACTGTTATGCATTCTGGTCTGAGACAGATAAAATTTAGGCCAGTTGGGTGAGCTCTTTAGGTGATCTGGAGGTGACTGGCATAGAAATGGAAACAGACTGTCACAAAACAATAAAACTGTGCATTGAAAACTCAGTGATAACTACTTAAACAATTACTTTTTCAGGCTTGCTGATTGATAGTCTCTAGAGAGTCACCCCAGGCTATAAATTGTCATAAAAGCTAGCTATTTGGTAGGCTTTTGCTCTGCATAGCACACAAAGCAAAGAAACATTTGATTTTTTTTCCCCCATTTAATTTGGGTCTTAATCTCACAATGGTAGGAAAATAACATTTCGAGGTCTACTGTCAAATACATAACAAACTACTAGGGTGGGGGTGGGGAATTTGCATATAAGTTTCCTCCTGGGGGGAGCAATTATCAGGAAATATTGGGAACTAACACACAAGGAACCCATGGTAGAATTGCTTGCTCACAATCATTTATTCTGCTCCCTTGGAGGCCATGGGGGGGGGGGGGGGAGAAGCAAAATTGCCTTCCATACAGATCGCCATAAAGTATACCTGTGGTGACAATATCATTAGAGGAAAATGTTGTGGTGGTTAGGCTTGTTTGCAAATCACAATCAAAACACGAGCCCGTTTTGTTTAAATGCAAGAGTGAGATTATTAACCTCAGCTGCCTAGTGTGAATCATCTTAAAGCTTTTCAATTTGCTCCGTGTGATTCTTGCCACGTGACTTTTTTTTTTTTTAAAGATAGCTTCTTAACTTTCAGTTCGAACAAAAAGAGAGATAAGAGTGCAGCAGTATGCAAATTTCCCCCATCTTATTATCGGCTCCCCAGTGTGTGAGATCTGCAGAAAGTGCTCCAGCTCTCATGTGCCCAATTTATTACCTTATAGGAGGGTTTTAAAATTGTGCTGTTTGCCTCATGTTGAAGAATTTAAATAAATTGTAACAGCGAAAAGAGAGTTTGGGTAGCTACAGCAAACCTTTCCACCCTGATGCTCTTAGATTATTGAGCACTCCAGTTGGCATCGTTATTGTACATTTTGTCCTGCTGGTAGAGGTGATGGAAAGATGTAGCCAGATACAGTCGAAGGGCAGGAGGTTAAAGTTTTCTACAGTCTAATGTGTATGCATGTACAATATGTTCAGAAATATTGAGCAATCTGGTTTCCATAGGATAAATCTATGAAACCCAAACCTCTAAAATTGGCCAGCTGCACCACACAAAGACAACCAATCAATAGCCATATTTTCCACATGATGAGGGCAGACGTTGAGAGATAAGTAAACAACAGGAGAGTAACTGAATAATTTTGCTATTAAAAAGCAATGCACCAAGCCTGAAATTTTAATCTCTTAAATTTTTAGTTTCCTTATGTTATTTATCTAATTTTTCACTGTTTATCTTGTCTTTGGCTGCCACATACTAATGGTCTTCTAATATCTAGGTTTTATGTGACTGATATATTTGTATTATATTTAATCTTCCTGAGTATTTTGGTAGAACAACAAATAAACTAAAAATATAAGTTCTAGAGAGAGTAATTTCCTGCTGTTATTCACAGCGAAATTCTGATTAAGAAAAATCTGACTTGATTTATGTGGTCTACGGACTGATCTTCTACTCTATTCTGCATTTCTGTTGGATTCAGCCCCCAGAGGATTTATACTGGAATTTTATAAGTCCATGTTGGGATCATTAGTTGACTAATTCATAGAATTGAAGAATCATAAAATTATGAAGTTGGAAGGGGCCAATCATAGTAGGTCACTGAGGTCAACCTGCCTCTCAGTGCAAGAATTCATATTAAAGTACCCAGATACATGGCTGTCTAACCTCTACTCCTTTAACAATCTGCAAATTAAATTAGAAATGAATAATTTAAAAAAACCCTAATAGAATCACCGATTTCCTCTTTGATCTGGAAACATTCATTACAATAAGTGCATGGGGGAAATTAGAAATTCCATTCCTAATAGCCATGGTGACTGATGATGATCAGTAGTCCAATACAGATGGAAGGCAATAAACTAGGAATATTGTTGTGATGAACGTATGTAGATGATAGATAAGAGTCTATTACCAAGATGTCAAATACAGTATGTGTGTGTGTGTGTGTGTGTATGTATGTATGTATGTATGTATGTATAT
>WNWU01000016.1:5174804-5208313 GCA_012654045.1 Ptyas mucosa
ATATATGTATATATATGTTTAATTCTTGACAAAGGTCCTTTATATGAGTACAAATATGCCCCTCGTTTACACACTATATTTTTTTCATGTAACTCTAAACAATTTTAAAGATAACCCAGAAATATTAGGAAACAGTTAACATTATATCAGGCACAGATTTGAGTACTTGCTGTAGAATTTTAGAAAAATGTATGGAAATTATTGGAGATATTAGCAATCTTCCTTTTAGAATGTATTGGAGAAGAAAGGTAGACTTTATAGCCATGATGGCGAACCTATGACACGTGTGCCAGAGGTGGCACGCAGTGCCCTCTCTGATGGCACGTGAGCCGTTGCCCCAGTTCAGCTCTGCTGCGCATGTGTGTGCCTTCCACCGGCCAGCTGGTTTTCGGGTCTCTGCTGCGCATGCGTGGGGGTGGGATATCTGTGGGGCCTGCGTGCACATGCGCAGAGAGTGGGGTGCATGCGGGGGGCAGGCACGCATGCATGGGGGGGTGGGGCACTTTCAGGGGGCTGCACGCACATTGCATTTTGGGGGTTTGGGCACGTGCTTTGGGCACTCGGTCTGGAAAAGGTTATTCATCACTGCTTTATAGACTTTTAGAATATTGGCTGATAATAAAAATGTTTATGATGTGTTTTTTTCTAGTGCTAAGAAATCAGCCTCATATTGACTTACAAGTTGTATCCTTCAGAGAGGAATAATAACAACCCCCCTAAGCATTCACTTGACATATATTTCTTACAGTGGACATCCAATTGCTCAGTTTTCGTAACAACAAGGACAATGCCTTCTTTCTTTAGCAATGTAATTACTTTCTTTCTTTCTATTTTTCTGTGGAAATTGTAGATATTATTTTAGCTGTTGCTCTTTTTGCAACAAGTGGTATTTATATAAGCAGCTTTTCTCTCACTTAAAGCCTTGTATTGTGTCAACACAATTCAAACATAACATTAGCCAAAAAGTGGCCTCTCCCTTGTGTACAATTCTGAAAATTATTTTTCAGTGGGTGAAGTACTTTTTTTTTCCTATTGCTGCTCTCAAAGTTGATTGAATGCACTATAGAATTAAAGGATAAAAACTTATGGAATTTTAAGGGCCACAAAGCATGGCACTTTAGTTCCAGATTTGTGATCTTTCTTGAATCTTCATTTGTACTAGCAAAAAACAGATTTCTGTAGCCTCATATACATCATGTACTTAACACCAAAATGAATAGAAATAGGACTGCTGCTGTTTTCAATTCCCTTGAATGTTCCTTCATTGCAGCCCAGCTTTTGTTATATTTTCAGAATTAATAGATTCCATTCAGAATTGATGCCAACTCTTCTCTTTGTGTTGAGTGTAGAATTTGACTGGCAGTCGAAAAATGCCTTATTTAATTAAAAAAATCAGAATTATTATATTACATTATATTTTTTTTAATGACATTGCTATTTTTTTTTAAAAAAGATTTTTACTTTTTTATTAATATAATATTGATATTAACCCAGGCTGAGGAAGCCACTGAAAACTCTGATTACAGTAATCCCCACTGGACATTTTATGGAAAAAAACAAGATGGAATGGATTACTATTGGGTAGATCTGCCACTTACATGTGGATACCATATTTTTTTAATAGAAAATTTATACAAACACTAGATTTTCTTTCAACGTGATCACTTTTTGACATATAATCGAGTGACTCCAGATTAAGAAAGAATTTCAGAATAGAGTTTGCTGCAGTTACCTCTTTTTTATTTATTCTTGGTATTTATGCCTGTTGGATTTGAAGAGCAGATAGGGGAGCTGCCAATCAGAACAGAAGATGATTGGGAACAGTGGCAGTTATAGAAGTAGTCACCCAGGTAACTACTTCTGAAATAATAACCAATGCACAGAATTGAGATTGTATTGCTCAAGGCACTAGAGTGAATAACAAAAGCAACTTGGCAACTTTCTGGCATTCAGTGGAGCGCTAGGAAAAGAGACACAGGCTACACTAGCAGCCATAGTGGCTGTTCATTATTTCTAATTAATCCCAGTGCTTACAGATGGTGGCTTTTCAAATTGTCAAAGATAATCATTCCCACTGCAAATTTACTAGGAGCAAGTGTATGCATGTGGAAAGTATAACTCCAATCTGGTACTACCGTGTTCAACTGGAAAAATTACACCTGAATTCAGCAATGTGCTATGTTCCAATGAGAGACTGTGCTGGCTCAGTGGCTGAGCAACAGAGCAGGGATCTTACTAGATATAATCTCAGCTCTGCCATCCACTTTTGCCTTAAGCCTTTCTTATTTTTGTATACTTGATCTTTTGATTGGCAGAATAAGGATGATCATGCCTATATTACAAAGCTGTCACAAGGATTAAAACAAAATGCACATGTTAGTTAAACTAGTCTTCAGCGGAGCAGCCAGACTGGTGATGGGGCAATCCCAACATTGCAGGCAGTGGTGGGATTCAAATATCCCAACCCTGTCTTCCAGCTCTGCCGCACATGCGGGATGAGCCTCCCACGATGGCCAACCTGACCCTAGGTGAACCGGTTGTTAAATCCCCCCCCTATCAAAGTGGATCCTGGGCGCTGTGCTGCAATAAATGGGCAATGGAGTGGCTGGCACAAGGGAAGGAGGAGGAGCAGGGAGAAAAAAGAGAGAAAGCGGCCTTCTCCTTCCCTCACCCCGGCCACTCCATTGCCCATTTCTCCATTGCAGCACAGCGCCCAGGATCCAATTTGATAGTGCGGGGGAGGGGTGTAATTTAACAACCAGTTCGCCTCAACCGATACGAACCAGCTGAATCCCACTACTGATTGCAGAATAAATTTGGTTTTGAAGTCATTGCACTAGTTGCCCATAGTTTATAGGTTCACTACGGGTGATGATCATCTATACAGTCCAGTGGTATAACTTCAGATTGAACCAGGCATTACATTGCCAAAATTGATGCTCCCTGTCTTGTCCAAACATTTTGAGAATGTCTGTTAAGAGTCTCATTTCCACAGGAAGTACATGGGATTTAGATTAGGCAGCAGGGTTTTCTCTAGCGACTCCCACACTCCTGGGCATGTTTGAATTTGGTACCCTACTGTATATAATCTAGAATCTCACAATTAGGGCTGTCTGCAAGACGATCAAATCTGTCAGTCCTAGAGGAGATCATCCCTGACTGCTCTTTAGAAGGTCAGACCCTGAAGATGAAACTGAAATACTTTGGCCACCTAATGAGAAGGAAGGACTCTCTGGAGAAGTGCCTAATGCTGGGAAAGATTGAGGGCAAAAGAAGAAGGGGAGGACAGAGAATGAGTGGCTGGATGGAGTCACTGAAGCAATGGACTCCAGAGGATGGTAGAAGACAGGAAGGCCTGGAGGAACATTGTCCATGGGTCGGACACGCCTTCGCAACTAACAACAACAATAAATATTACAAATAAATAAATATCCTAAATATTACATTTTATAATCGTATCCCAAGTTTTTCTAGTTACTTCAAGAAAAGCAGCAGAGTGAGTTTGAGGATATATTTTATAACATTTTTTTTTCCCATTGATGTACTCTTCTGATAAGAAATATTCAAAATCATCAAGGCCCATTTCAAGAATGACATCTTTCTTCCACATCCTGTACATGATGGAAAACAGATAAGAGATAAAACTGAAGATCTTTTTAATTTTACTCTTCTGTCCTACCTCAAGCACTGGCCTATTTTTCTTATGTTACCATATCCCTCTCAGTACACACTAATGTGCATATTATTCTCTTTAAGAATATGCAGTGTTATGCAAAGGGAGGAAAAAAGAATAAAATGTAATCAGCAAAAAGAGCAGGCAGACACAATTTTTGACTTCATCTAAGATCTGGAAAACTTGTGGCCGCCCTTTCAGATCTAAAATGCTGCATTACAAATGATTTTTGTGAAAGAAAATCAGCAATCAAAGCACAAGCTGGAAGCTGGCAATGTTTTATTTTTATACGTCTTGATTTCACACTGTTACTTACGGGCGAAAATGCAAAGAATCGGTTGTAAAGGTCAGTTCTCAAGAGACATACATGTCTTGAATTGGAAATCGTGCTTGCTATTTTTTTTTAAAAGTGTATAAGTTTAAGGCTTTAATTAGATAGAGACAAATGCAGAAGAACTGTTTAAAGCATTTAAACAGTTGTTTTTGTTGACCTTATCAGCACCAGAAATCCAAATCTAGATTTATACTTCAGTGCAGGAGTCACAGAGCTTTGCATTTGCTTTATAGCTTTCTTCCTGAAATCCCCCCCCCCTCTCTATATATGAATCTTGAAACAGTAAGAATTTCACCAGCATGGCATCAGCTTCTGCTGATGACTCAAGATTAGTCAATGAAGCCATGTTTGAGGGATCTCTACGAAACGACTACTACTACCTTAACCAGTGAAAGTATTTTCATTTACTTGTTTGTTCGTTCTTGCACCATCCCCAGAACGGTTCAAACTTCAAAGTCACAGAAACCTATAAAGATCCATCCACTCATTCAACCATTTGTTCAGCTGTTCAACCACAAACCCCAATGATTCCTTCATCAATAAACTTTCTTTCCGATCAGCCCAGGGATGGGTTCTAAATTTTTTTACTACCAGTTCTGTGGGCGTGGCTTATTTTGTGGGCGTGGCTTGATGGTCATGTGACAATTATTTAGGATTTAGCACAGGTACTGGTCTACCAGGCTTTTAACTGCTTGCAGAGTTGTACCGATCTACCCATTTATTTTTTGCAGGCACTGGTCTACCCATTTATTTTTGCAGGCACTGATCTACTCATGTATTTTTGCAAGCATCGGTCTACTCATTTGTTTTCTTTTAACACTGATCAGCTGTAGGGCGGTCCTTTGAAGCCCCTCGGCAAGAGTTTAAACAGTTCTTTTCCCTCTAGCCATCAGCTGGGACTCAGGAGGCAGCAATAGATTGGGGGTGGGGCCAAATAAAAGGTAAGAATAACATGGGTGGTGGGTGGGTGGGGCGGTTCGGTGACGTCATATTGTCACCGCTACAGGCTTGGGAGAACCGGGCCGAACCAGGAGGAACCCACCACTGAATCAGCCTCCATGTTTCCAGGGTCTTTCTCCCAGCTTGGAACTGAACCAGATGGATTTTCCTTCCAACTGTTCATTTGTTGAGTTTCTATAGCTCCCCAACTCAACCAAGTGGTTGGTTGAAAATGGCTTACCATTCTAAAATTATAGAACATTTAAAACAATGAAATTGTTTACTGGCTAGATCAGGGATGGACAATTACTTTTCCCAAGGGGCCACATGCAAAACTAGGACAATTGTGAGAGCCAAACAAGAGGACCACTGCCAAAGGGCCAGATGTGGCCTGTGGGCCATAGAATGCCCAAGTCTGAACTAGACAGAAGCTACAGTCATGAATACAAGCTTACATATGAGTCCTAGGAAAAGTTAATCTCTAACTTTTCAACTGTGCTTACGAACACCGATTCTTGGGATACTTGCCGGGAAATTCTATTATAGTATCAGATAACTTTCCTTGAGATATCATTTGCATTTCCAATTGCCTCCAATTGCCTTTTTAGTAAAACAAGGGTGATAGCAGTTGAATCTAGAAGTGTTATTTAACAAGGGTTGAAATGAATTAAGGGGCTGTTTGTCTAATGAAGGATTATACTATTATATATATCAGGTCTCACTACAGTCTACTGAAAATCTCTTATATTTGCGGTAGTCAAAGAATGGGCTTGTCTTGAAAGGTTTTCTAAATTTTTGGAAAGAGAGACTGTATTTTAAGAAAGAGTTATTATGTTGATTTGATTAGAGCAGAATTGGACAATAATAACACATACTACTTAAATTTGAAACGAGAAAGGGTCATTTCTTTGCCAGTATGGTATATTTTTGGGTGTTAGGAATTGCAAAAATATATTCCAGTTTACTCATCAGCATATATACTATTTTAGCTTTCTTTACTATGTAAGGAAATAAAGTATTAGCAATGGGTTTTCTACATGCTGTAGAAATGTTCTGTTGCTTAGCAATCTGAAATACCCAGTTAGTTTTCCACATTAACTGGGAAGTAGCTGTTTTGAAAGAACTTTGACTGGAAAGAAAAAGTAAATAAAATTAATATGAAATATCTACTGTATAAGTTAATTTTATCAATACTAATTAAGACATTAAAAATATCCTTGTTTTCTTAGTGTAATAACACAATGCTGCATCTGTACAGCATTGGCTGAACCTCACCAGATTTGCTGCCCTTCGTCAGTCTGAGAAATATCAATTGTCAGAATGCTGTTCTAACTGGGAAGTTTGGAAATTGTAGTTCAAACACATTTGAGGGCACCAGGATAAAGAAAACTTCCATATGCTCTTCATCCTTTCTTAAAATACTTCCCTCACATTTAATGTAAACTTGCAATGCTACCTCAAAATTTACAAAGTTCAAAGTATAATAGAGCTCCTTAATCTATCAACAGTGATTTCTCTCATTGTTCTTGATCTGCTCTGAAGTACCAAACAGATCTAGTAATGCCCTTCCTCACTTGTCTGTATAAGTCAATTTCAAATTCAATCAATAAATACATAAATAAATAATGGACTTAACTAGGAAGCCAGTTAAAATGGATGACCAGGAAAGAAAGGAGTGTGATGTTATCTTAATTATGTGCAGTTCCCATCTCCTGCCAATTTTCCAAGTAGGCTTACCATCAGATACAAATGTATGCTGAATGCAGGGCTGTGTGATAGTTGCAAAGCCTTATGTGAAGCCTGAATGTTCTTTCTATATTTTGACATATTATATTTGTCTTTTAAAGGAGGACTGCCTCTGTAGTTGCTTGGTAGTCACTCCAGGTATTTTAACAAAGATGTGACATGTATGCAGAAGCTTATTCAGCAATCGGGCTATCGTATCCTATACCACCACAGCTTCCACATCAAGTACCAAAGTAGCCCTGCCTAGAGTAAACTGTGTGATGGAATCTGGTGCTAGTTTGTAGGAAGGAGGGGCTCTTTTTCAAGGAGCTAAATGGCAAATCAGCCTTGAGTTGTTGGTATGCAGAAAGAGGCCCAGAACAGTGATGGGATTCAATTTTTTTTAACTACTGGTTCTGTGGGTGTGGCTTGGTGGGTGTAGCTTGGTGGGCATGGCAAGGGAAGATATTGTAAAATCTCCATTCCCTCCCCACTCCAGGGGAAGGTTACTGCAAAATCCCCATTCCCTCCCGATCAGCTGGGACTTGGGAGGCAGAGAATAGATGGCGGCAGGGCCAGTCAGAGGTGGTATTTTCCGGTTCTCCGAACTACTCAAAATTTCCGCTACCGGTTCTCCAGAACTGGTCAGACCCTGTTGAATACCACCTCTGGTCCAGAAGGAATCCTCCCTCAAACCTTCACAGGCTTTATCTGACAGTTCTGTAGAGTGTAATTTAGTCAGGCAAGATTCCTGCCAAAAGAGATCAATAAAGAAGCTACTCTAAGCAACTCTTCATATCCTTCTTGCACCTAAGGGATCTTCTATTTTTCAGAGCAGGCTATTTTAAACTGGGTTTCATGAAACCCTAAAGTTCTGCAAAAATTCTCTTTCCCTGAGAGACTTAAGCAAAATAAATAAATAAATAAAAACAAGAAACAAACAAACAGATAAAACCATGATCCCTAACCATTTTCTAAGACAGTGAAAAGGCAGGAGATGCAGTGGTGGGATTCAGCCAGTTCGCACCACTTCAGGAGAACCTTTCTGAGCAGTTTGGCAAATTGGTTGTTGGAAGAAATCATTAGGGCAGAGAACCGGTTGTTAAATTACTTGAATCCCACCACTGAGGAGATGTCCTTGAGAGATAGACGCAGCAGCCGCAGACTAGGCAATGGACAGTAAAAAGGGACAGCTTACCCCACAGAAGCAATGGATATGTGGCAAATATCTTAGAAGGGACCCTCTCTGGTTTCTGTGAAGACAGAGATGGAGAGAGATGTACTTTCCGACTTGCAAGATTGTTTTTAGTGTAATTTTACAATTAAAGTAGCGTTAGCCCTCATGATTTGTTCTTTTTGTCTGACCTACCTGACGGGGATTTGTTTCCACAAGTAATCATCACAGCTGCTGTTTTGTAGATAAGGGATTCTGGGAATTTTTTTTTTAATTAACAGGTTTCATGGCCTGAAAAACCATGTTCAAGCAGAATAGGAAAGGTTATCTAAGAATTATGCTAAATTTAACACTTTTCCTAGAGGTGTTGTTTAAATGTGTCTATTGCTTATTGTTCAGACCTTGTGTATTTTTTGAAAACTGGCACTATTTGCATCAGAGCAACCATAACTCCAAGCAAATCAGCATCATCTTATCTTAAAGCTTCTTCTTCTTCTTCTTCTTTATTGTAAGTTCTTCCAAGATACCGTCTATGATTTGAGCAACCCAGTGTTTTTGTGCTTTTTGTACATAGTTATTCATGTAACTGCTTAAAGTTTTAAAAAGATTATTTTTACAGTCCCTCTTTTACTTTTTTGTAATAAAATCTAATTCTATTTATCTGCCTTGATATTAGTCTCCCTACAAAGGAGGAGGATGCTCACTTCCTTAACCAAACACCTCAGTCTGCAGTGCTAGAGAATTGCTTCATTTATTTTCTTTTCATCCCCCCCCCCCCCCTTTAACTAGACAGGAAAGTGTGCAAGCTGTGGAAGCCTTATTTTTGTTACTCACCAGTGGGGGAACACCAGGTAAATATGGTGATGATGACCATGAGCCATGGTGGCGTAGTGGTTAGAGTCCAGTATTGCAGGCTACTTCCGCTGATCGAATCTCACCAAGCTCAAGGTTGACTCAGCCTTCCATCGTCCCGAGGTTGGTAAAATGAGGACCCAGACTGTTGGGGGCAATAGGCTGATTCTGTAAACTGCTTAGAGAAGGCTGTAAAGCACTATGAAGCGGTATATAAGTCTGAGTGCTATTGCTATTGCTATGACTACTAAATCATGAGACCAAGGCAGGAGTACATTGAGATGGTTTCTGGGAGAATGAGACTACCAACCTTTTACCCTACTGGCTCAAATGGGCAGGTTTTCCATGTTTTCTGATTTAACATGTCCTTAATGAATAACATAACAATGAGGAGAATCGCCGTGGTGGCGCAGTGGTTAGAATGCAGTATTGCAGGCCGACTCTGCCCACTGCCAGGAGTTCGATCCTAACCAGCTGAACTTGACTCACCTTCCATCATCAGTAAAATGAAGATCCAGTTTGCTGGGGGCAATATGCTGACTCTGTAAACTGCTTAGAGAGGGCTGTAAAAGCACTATGAAGTGGTATATAAGTCTAAGTGCCATTGCTATTCTTTGGCCTAGCCACCATGGTGAATATGTACTAAAATTAGGCTAACTATACTCAAACAGGGATGAAATGCTACCGGTTCTCACCGGTTCAGGTGAACCTGTAGTAATAAAAGCTACTGGTTCAGGTGAACTGGTAGTAAAAAATATGCTACCGGTTCGTCTGAATGGGTATTTCCAACGATCAGCTGTGCCACTTGATTTATATTCACTAGAAAGGATCTAAATCGCGTGGTACAGCTGTTCCCCCCCCACCCGCTGTTCTACTTACCTTCTTAAGCCTTTTTTTTCTGCGCAAAGCTCGCTTTTGGTGCGCAGTGCACATGCGTGGCATGCATTTGGCTCATACTGTGCATGCACACATGCAGTGTGCATTTGGCATGCACTGCGCATGTGCGCAGCAAACCAGTGGCAAACCTTGGAGGATTTCACCACTGTACTCAATATATATAGCAAAACTGTTGTTACTGTCTCTTGCCTGTTTCACAATGTGTGTGCGTTCAGAGCTCCAGACTATTCAGGAATTGCACTGACCCTGGCAATATTTGGTGCAAATTACAAATCTTAGATGTTTCCATGCAGAAGAAAACAAAAAAATGGTTAAATTATCGTTATAAAGAAGCATTCTTCTTGTACCATGATCTGCCTTTTAGAAAATGTATTTTCCTTACATATTTTGCTTTCAGGTAGCACAAAAGGAGACAAATAGAAGATTCTTAAATCATTATCTTACCCTTAAACTAAACAAAATCCCATTTTCAAAATAGAGACAATTTCTTCATCCTTTATTTGGAGAAGCTTACTGGGGGAGAATGACCCCATTTTATTGACCCAGTTAGATTTTTATTTTTGAGTTAGTGACAATTACCTCAATGGAAGTGGAGATTAAGGGAAGCTGATTGCTTTAAATGGCTTGCCCTCTGTGCTTGGCTTTGATGTGAAATTGTTCTCTTTTTTTTCTAATGCTCACAGAATAGCAGTAGTGATAAATTCTCCAATGTCAAAGCTAGATATTTAATTAATTTTTATTTTTATTGACTAATGGAGGCTTTTGTTGGCGTTTTATACAAATACTCTGCGGCTATAAAGCATAAAAGTATATCATTAGTCAGTCTCTCTCCATCCCTTCAATCATATGTGTGTGTATGTTTCCACCCCTTCATTCATATGTACATGTGTGTGTATGTGATACTCTTAAATGGATCACAATAGCTATGTTAAGTAGAAAATGAACATTTAGCAATTCCATGATTTGGGTTGTTTCCTACATCTTTGTTGCTTTCCTCAGTAATTTGTCAAAGAAATCAGATCACCCCTTTGCATTCAGATACTTATTGCTTTCGTTCAAGTGATAAAACAACAACAACAACAAAATAAATTACATATTGTAGTGATATTTGCATGTTTCCAGAGCTTCAGCGGTATTACAGTTTCATGCCTTGGGAAAGCTGCTTTTCATTTGTGCAGGTTCCTTAGTAAAATCGGAATAGGTTTTTATTATATTCTTTTTATGACTCCACTCCAACTGAGATTTGTACTATTTCTGATTGTTCTTTTTTATCATTGTTCTTGTGATCTGTGGACCTGAGTGCAATCAAGAAATGACAGTGAAAGATGTTATATTATAAAAGACTTCATCCTTTTTGTTGTTATAATTTGAATTGGACACGTGATCTAGATTGCACTGCCTAATGGAAGCTTAGCATTATTAGCAATAATAAAGTTCAACAAGCTCATTGTTTATTCAATAAGTAACTTTTTATACTAGGATTATAATGCATTCGTATATATAAAATGGAAATAGACTGCTCACATAGCAAGAAGAACTGATGGTAGGTGGACCAAGACAGTTATAGAATGGATCTCACTTGATAAAAAGCATCCACAAAAGAGACCTAAAACAAGATGAATTGACAACAGCAACAAGTATTGTGGGCCCAATTGGCAAAAGAAAGCTCAGGACCCTATTGGTTGAAAATATGCGGAAGAGGCCTTCATCCTGCAATGGATAGATAATGACTAAAATGATGATGACGATATATACATCTGTGTATGTGCTAATGACTAAAATGATGACGATGATATACCAGTGGTGGGATTCAAATAATTTAACAACCCTAGGTTCTCTGCCCTAATGACCAGCTGGGTGGGTGTGGCCATGTTGGGCATGGACAGGGAATGTGACAGGCAGCACTTGGCTTCCTGCACCCCCTGGAAGGAAAAATGGCATTGGGGGGGATGTGCAACCCCCCCCGGCCCCCGTTTTGGGCCTAGGAGGTCTTCCTACAGCGTCCTGGGAGTGAAAACAGGCTGCGGGGGGGGGGGGCGTGCACTGCACCCCCCACACTCCATTTTGGGTCTAGTAGGCTTCCCTGCACTTACCTGAGAGCCAAAATGGGGTGTGTGGGGACTCCTGGTAGGGGAGGGGAGGGGAAGGGGAGGGGCCAGCCAGCAATTTAACTACCAGTTTGCCCAAACCAGCCCGAACCTGCTGAATACCACCATTGCTATACACATACATTCATACATACATACATACATACATACATACATACATACATACTTACATATACATACATAGATCAGTGGTGGGTTTCACTTACCTTTGCTACCGTTTTGCTTATGTGCGTGCCACTTCTGCGCATGCGCAGAGCATATTTGGTGACATCTGGGCGGGTGGGCAGAGCCTCCCGCTGCTGCTGCTACCAGTTCACCCGAACCAGGGCGAACCAGTATCAACCCATAGATATATAGATATAGATATATAGACAATAATCTCTTCAAGGGAAAACACTGCATTCCATTAACATGCTCCACCAGTGGTCCAGCATTCTTAAAGACTGAATTAATTGAAAGACTCATTTCAAAGTTTTATTGCAAATAAACTTTCTTTTCAGGCAAGAATTTAGTTTTCCTCTGTAACATATAGTTCGCACCAGTTCACTGATATTGATCATTTTATAGCAATGTATTTAATGATCTCAGGCTTGGAATAAGAGAGTCCACCGAATGAGTTTCAATTATTTGAAAGCTTCTTATGACCAAGTCAGTCAAACTGGCAAAAGAAAAAAAAATACAATATGTACTTTACAAATTACAGTGTTTTGTGCATAATAAAAAGGAGTGTGGTCACTTCCGCTTCCGGTTCCGCTGGCGACAGACTCTGATCGGGCTAGCTCTGGCCCCAGAGTCTGATCCCCCCCATCTGGAGGCCCTTTGGGCCAAGCGCCCCATTATTGGGGCGTTTGCCGTTTGAGGGCGGCTCGCCAGGGGTCCCCTGCCTCACTTCCAGGGGCCGGGAGGCCGATGCTGGCACGCCCGAGGCTCCAGAGGGGGTGGGAGGCGATCGGCGGCTTTTCTTTGAGGCCGCGGAGGCGCCACAGCGCCTAAGGGGACCGGTGCTAACTAAGAAGGCACAACGGACTGATCTGATTGGTTGGAGTTGGAGCAGGCATCCTGGAGGCGAGAGGGGGGGGTTGGAGTTCCCCCCCCCCCTTGTAGCTGGAAAGGAGCCGTGGCAGAGAACTAGGGGGAAGGAGATGGAGTGAAACCCCTTACCTTGCCGATTTTTCCTTGGAGGATGGCTGTGGCAGAGTTGCTTGGAGAGGTCTGGTGGCCTCTCCTCCCGGTAGGCAATGGCGGCGGTCTGACTTCCTGCTTCTTTATTTATGATTGAAGACAACATTCTCCTCTGGCTTCCTGTTTGACCTACTCTATACTTCGGACTCGTTGCTCCTGTGAGCGCCCACTGGTGGATAGTTGAAAAACTACTCTGATTGCTAATCCCTCTTTCTTCTCTGGAGGTTTGCCTTTTGATTTCTCATCTTCTACTGATCTAAGATGGCTAAGGGCCACAAACCAGCAGCAGCTGACATGGGGAAAATTTTGGAAAGACTGGCAATATTGGACCAGAAGTTGGACAAGTTAGATGACGTGCAAAAAGGATTATCTGAAATTAAATCTGAAATGACATTTATGAAAAAAGATTTAAATGATGTTCAACAGCTGGCAGAGCAAAACAAGAAGAAGATGGGGGGTCTGGAGGGGGAGGTACGGGCACTCCAGAAGGTGGAGGATGGGAGAGGAAATGCAATGTTAACTTTACAATTGGATAAGATGTCTTATTTTCTCAGGTTCCAAAATGTGGAACAACTTGACCAGGAAAATTTGAGAGAAGTGATGGTTAAAATGTTGGGTGAATTTTTAGAAAGAGATTTGGAGTCTATTGGAAGGGATGTGGATTTGGTCTACAGAGTAAACTCACAATTTGCAATTTTACATAATTTACCAAGAGAGATTCATATTAAATTTGTGAGAAGGGAACTGAGAGATGAGATATTGAGAAAACAAAGACTGGGGGCGCTGGTGTACAGGGGCAAGGAGATCACCATCCTGAAGCAGATTCCCAGACAGGTACGAGAATTAAGAAGAAAATATTATTTTTTATCAAATAAGCTGTACCTCAAGGGAGTAGGTTTTAGGTGGCTGATTCCGGAGGGTTTGATGATTTTTTGGGAGGACAGTAAGAAGAAAATTAATAATGTAACGGAAGCTAAGGCTTTTCTTGACCAACATAAATCCTTCCTAGGTGGAGAAGATACAGGAGCCGAAGAGGGGGAAGTATTAGATGATCAAGGAGCGGAGGCGGACGGAGCTGCTGCGGCCCGGGAGGGGGGGGGAGGCCAGACCATGGTTTTAAGAGCTAGAACTAGGAAATGAAGAAAGGAGGGGAATCTACTGTTTAAGGTTTTTTTAATTGACATTTTTCTTTTTTCTCTCTTCTTTTATTGTATTTTGTATAACACTTTTTTTTTGTTTATATAATTTTTATATAACCTGGTTGTTTGTTTCGATTTAAGATAATAATGTCTGTTGTGTGAGAAATTAAAAAAAGAAAATAATAACTGAAATATCTTTATATAAAGATATTGAAAATTCAACATATTGTAAACTATAATATTGTATATTTTTAACCAATAAAAACTTTTTATTAAAAAAAAAAAAGGAGTGTGGTCATACCTAACCTACCATGCTGTCAACAACGTGTGCATTGTACAAGCTGCAAGCATAAACTTTGCAATAGCAAGAACTCTCTTGGGATCCTTATCTGCTAAAAGAAGCTGCACTTCGAATCCTGTCTGGAATTGGGCTAAGAGGTGTTAGTAATATATTCTGAGTGTAACAGTAAGATATTAAACTTCAGTAGTATAAACAATCTTCAAAATTTGTTGTTTGGGCCAGATATAATGCTGGCTTAAAATAAAATCTGCTGTGTCCTGATTGAGTGATTTCTTGGTATCTTCTATTGGTAACTCTGAGTCCAGAATTCTTTATTTAAAAGTTAACCATTGCCTCATCTTCTGTCAGGTGCATCAACATCTGACTGGAAAAACCAGTATTTATGTAATGTGTCATTTATTTGGCATTTCCAAGAAGAAGAAGAATTATTTTACAAACCTTGGGGCTGAGAGTGAGATTTAAACCCTGCCTCCAAATGTAGACCAGTGATAGACACACATGTAGCTATTTGAAATATCTTTTTCAGGAATCCAGTTTGAACTCTTTCCAGTTTCTCCTAGCTGACACCTGGATTTAACTGGACACCATAGAGGAGATGTGTCGGCTTCTTGGCTTCAAAAGGTTTTGAAGCAGCTGGTATGTACTGGGCTCCCCTAGAGAAAAAGAGAGGATTGATGCTTTAGGGAGTGATTTTTTCCCCCTTTGCTTAAGACATGTACATTGATCCAGTTATTAAAAAGTAATGGGGATAAAAGGTACCCTTTTTAAGCTGTTTTGTTAGTTGCCATTATATATGGGACATGTATGGCTATAAGGCCGTGATGGCGAACCTATGGCACGCGTGCCACAGGTGGCACGCAGAGCCATACCGGTGGGCACGCGAGTGTTGCTCTAGCTCAGGGCCCGCCAGCTGATTTTCAGGCCTTCCGGGCCCACCGGAAGTCGGGAAACAGGCTATTTCTGGCCTCTGGAAGGCCTCCAGGGGGGTGGGGAAGGCCGTTTTCACCCTCCCCAGGCTCCAAGAAAGCGTCTGGAGCCTGGGGAGGGCGAAAAACAAGCCTACTGGGCCCACCATGCCATCTCGTGCCAAAAGTGGGGGGAGCACAGGTGTGTCATGCGCACATGCGTGGGGGGGCGGGTTGCACTGAATTATGGGTGTGGGCACGTGTGGGTGCGACTCCCCTGTGCTCCCCCCGCTTTTGGCACACAACGGCAAAAAGGTTAGCCATCACTGCTATAAGGCATCTCACTCTCAAACTAGTAACAGAATAACAGAGTTGGAAGGGACATTGGAGGTCTTCTAGTCCAACCTTTGCTCAAGCAGGAAACCCTATATCATTTCAGAGAAACGGTTGTCTATTCTCTTCTTAAAAACCTCCAGTGTTGGAACTCCCACAACCTCTGGAGGCAGGTTATTCCTCTGATTAATTGTTCTGTCAGGAAATTTCTCCTTAGTTCTAAGTCGCTTCTCTCCTTGATTAGTTTCTACCCATTGCTTCTTGTCCTGCCTTCAGTGCTTTAGAGAATAGGTTGATCCCCTTTTCTTTGTGGCAGCCCTTGAGATATTGGAACACTGCTATCATGTCACCATTAGTGGCCTTATAAAATGCAAATAATGTGAGTAACACACTTGTCAGTTAAGATTCTTCCAAAAAGCTTTCCCAGAGCTGGAGTAAAAAGCTTGAAATCTACAAATAAGGTAAAAGAAGTTGACATTAATGAGTGAGCATATATTTTCAATCCTTTATATAACACAGTGCAGCCTGCCTCAAACCCTGTCTGTTCCTCTACTAGGAGTTCTCTTCTTCTAGTCAATCCAGGGCAGTGCTTTCAATTTTGGCAACTTTAAGATGTCTGGACTTCAGCTCTCAGAATTCCCCAATGGGAGTTGAAGTCCAGACATCTTAAACTGTAGAGTCCTTGGTCCTCTCTGGCCTTGGTTGTTTTCTTGCAGACATTTCATTACCCAACTACTGTAGATAACATCACCAGCACTGATGATGTTACCTAGTTGGGTAATGAAAAGTCTGCAAGCAAAAAAGCATGCTCAGAGGGCACCAAGGATTCCACAGTTCAACTCTGAGCTACAAATATTCACGTCTGTTCATACATCTAAAAAGTTGCCAGATTTGGGGGGGAAAAACTGATCTAAGGAGCTTTTAATAAATATAAAATTATATATATATATATTGTTTTATTATGCTAAGCAGACTTACCAAGCAGTAATTGACTACATTGTCTTTCTTTCCCTTCTTACAGATAGGAATAATTATGTCTGTGCCCCAGTCTCTAAGTAGGGCAGCTCAATGAAAGTGAAAAGTGAAGCCAACACTCAAGCCCACCACTCAGGATGAGTCTCTATCAATTCAACTGGAATTAAATCCAGGCCTGGGGCTTTTCCAGTTTTAATTGCCTAATTAGTTTACTTATTTCAGCAGCTGAAACTGAAGGCCATTGCAGCAGAAGCTCTTCCCTTATATCAGTGTCAGGACCTTGTAAATAGTCCTCTCCATCTAAAGCCTGAAAATGGGTTTCTCAGATTATTGCTGTGACATAAGGGGTGAGCTTAACTAAATTCTAAAAATTATCAGAGACTTGGTGCATGTTGCTATTATCAGATGCAGCCACCTCTCTCTCTTTTTAGTAGCAATTGAAGTTCTGAAGCAAATAATGCTTCTGTTAAAAGAGAAACCTCAGATAGGGAGTATGTAAGTAATCTTATCTATAGTTCCTAAACGTAGTTTTTATTTATTCATTTTTGTTTGCTTCCTTACTTTCTAGCAGTACTTATCAAACCAGTGCTTTAACATGTGCTGGTTTTGGGGAAGCGGTGTTTGTGCCAGTGGTGGGATTCAAAATTTTTTACTACAGTTCTGTGGGCGTGGCTTGGTGGGTGTGGCATGTCTTGGTGGGCGTGGCATGGCTTGGTGCATGTGGCAGGGGAAGGATACTGTAAAATCTCCATTCCCATCCCACTCCAGGTGAAAGATACTGTAAAATCTCCATTCCGTCCTCAATCCAGGGGAAGGTTACTGCAAAATCCCCATTTCCTCCCGATCAGCTGGGACTTGGGAGGCAGAGAATAGATGAGGGTGGGGCCAATCAGAATTTTTAATAACAGTTCTCTGAACTACTCAAAATTTCCACTGCCGGTTCTCCAGAACTGGTCAGAACCTGCTGAAACCCACCTCTGGTTTGTGTGTTTGTGTGTGTGTTTAAATTGAGGTTAAGCTCAAATCTTGAGACTGGATCTAGAGTTTGTACTGCTGAAGTGCAGTTTCATGGGTGGATGTAAACTTGTTTTGAGTGGAATTCCAAAGCTTTCTAAGGTTGTGCTCACCTTAATCAATCATCTTTGGTGGCCTGAGCATGGACCTGTCTCTGAATCTATAAAACAATGGACCAGGCTCCAGTTCTGAGCTGACAGTGGTAATGCTCCAGACAGTAATGGTCTAAAGACAGAAGTAGAAGATCACTGTCTGGAGCAACGCCATTGTAAAAGTTAGATTTTTAAAAATCTAAAAGTGCCAGGTCTAACTTTAAGGAGAGTAAATGAACCACCGTAAGGGGCATATGCACAGCAACGGCACTTAGGTAGCTTTTCCTGCTGATCCTCTAAACTATGGGTGTCAAACTCATGTTGTCATGGTGGCATCACATGATGTATTGGGACGTTTTTCCCCTTGGCTAAACTGGGTGTGGGCGTGGCCAGCGTGTGAGGCATCCAGCCCATGGGCCAGGAGTTTGACAGCCCCGCATTATTCCTTTTGTCCCTGTAAACTTTGTACATTTTGTAATTTATTTTGGTACCTGGGGCTACAGTGGCAATTTCAATACCGTCACTCACAGACCGGAGTGGAAATCCTGTCAGAATTAGAAAGCAGAAACTTAAAGCTTTCCTATGCTGCCAAATGAAAAGACACACCTTTCTGAAAGAAAATAAAATTGACTATGTTGATTGAAGTTTATCAACAGTTGCAGTGTAGATGGGTCTATGACAGTTCACCACGGCCAACTCGCCATGACCATGTGTGGTGTGTTATCCCATGGCAAGTTGGCTGCAGCAAGTTGGCCATGGTGAGTTGTCCCATTCCAGTGTAGATAAAACCCATCCCCACGTTAAAATCTCTTGAACAAGTTTCAAGACCCATTTTATGAAAAGTGGAAATCCATTAGGAACAGTCTATACGTACGTGACTAATTTATGTATATCCTGAAAATTGAGAAGCCCCGTTCATTTACTTTAGTAGGTGATAGTGTCCAAATTTTAGCTGATTTGTATGTTGGTCCTTGTTAGTAGCTGGATGGAGAATTGCCTGGGAATTCCAGGGCCATAGGCTAGATGGGAAAGTATCCTAGAAGAACATGGCATTTCACAATACCGTCAAGAAAACTCCAGCAATGCAGTCAGCAGAAGTCAAGCTTGACTTGAAGGCATTTATACTTTATTTGCTCTTGATTGGTACATGCGTATTTATTCATTTATTATTTTATTTATTAAATTTATATGCCACCCATCTTGCTATTGAACAATGAGTCTGAGTGGCTTACAATATCATTAAAAAATAATATAAAACAATGAGAATATTGTAAATATTAAATGTTAAAAGTTAATTTAAAAAATTAGATAAGAAAGGAACCAGTACATAAACAGAGTGAAGATCGGATCTTCTTCTTAGCTTACTCTTACCTTATCTTCTTCCAGATGTCCATACTTCACATATTCCATTGAGCCCTGATCCCTAGGGTTCATATTAAACCCAAACTAAAGAATTATGACTTAGTGTTATGTCATCATTCTTAGTGTAATGTAAAGCAGGGGTCTCTAACCTTGGTCACTTTAAGACTTGTGGACTTCAACTCCCAGAGTTCCTCAGCCAGCAAAGCTGATGTAAAGCATAGCTGATATATGCATATCAAGAAATAAATACAGAAATAGGAAAATGCAGTTTAATGCAGATTATTTATCAAATTCTAAGTCTGGCAAAACATTTCTTGATTGTTCTTATGCTGTTTTCTTCCTAAACTTGTGTTAGTAGTTTTTTGTTGGGGTTTTTTTTTGTTTTTTTACTGGCTGGCAACCAAATTTGCTTGCCTAGCAATATTTTCCTTTCTCTTGTGTTATATGTTTATAAGCAGGTTGTTAGGAAAATTACTTCCTAGTTACATATTTAACTTGGAAGAAAACACTTATTAAGTATAATGACTTTCTGGGTAACAGTACTGTACAACACTTATGAGCTAGTATTAAGAGTTTAAAATAATGATACTGGAAAGTATTTTTGAAGGCTTTTTTATGCATAAGATACTTGGGGTGCTAATATACACTCTATTTTATGTTGTGCCTTTATTTTCATTAATATTTGAACATCCTTCAGCAGACAGCAGGGGAAAAAACCAGCCAAAGAAATGTAAGTTCATACATACATATATATTCATTAAACAGTAATTTTTTTCAGACCGCTCTAATCTTTCTCACCCAGTATGTTCTAATTCTCCCTCTCTCCTCTTCCTCCCTCCCTCTTTCTCAGAAAGAGAGAGCAAGAAAATTATATAATATGTTGACTGATATTTAAATAGTGAACAGTTAGAGAAAATGATTTGGATGAATGAGTGCAACATTATTTTAAATTAACATAGTAAAAGTGGTATTTCCTGGTGTCTTGTCTCATCTCCCACTTTTGGAAGTTCTCTTACCTTCCTTGAGCCAAGGTACCTTAGTGTTTTGCTACTATCTCTCTATTCTCTATGAGTGATAAAACATAGATTTATTCCTTCCCTAGACATGTTTCTAGTCATGTTTCTCCTTCTTTTTTTTTTTTTAATAAAAACAAGGAAACCAGGAAGATGCGGGAGAAGGACTGGATGCTGATTGTTTCCCATTGGCAGCTGGATGGCATCCCTTTCCCTTCTTCATTGCCTCTGGCTCTAAGGAGGAGCCCTTAAGGGCACCACACATAAGAAGGATCTAACATTTCTACAGAAAAGTTGATGCCAAAGACTGTGCCAAAGTGCCCTTAGATTTAAGCCATCTTAATTGTGATGGAATTTGTGTGCTACCCTGTTTCCACGAAAATAAGTCATTCCCTGATAATAAGCCCAGTCAGGCTTTTAAGCGCATGTGCTAAAATAAGCCCCCCCCCAAAATAAGTCCTCCCCGGAAATATTTAAACACAGTGCTGAAAATCAGGTAAGACGGCAAGAGGAGCCCCATCTTGCTCCACGCACCCCAAAATAATAAGATCTCCCCAAAAATAAAACCAAGCGCTTATTTTGGGGTTCAAAAAAATATAAGACAGGGTCTTATTTTCAGGGAAACACGGTAATTATCTGAAAATAGGAGCATCCACCCCATTTTCCCACCAAAGTCCCTCCAGCGATGTCTATATCATATAATTTCACTGACTTCCAGATGAGCTGGGGTCCTGGCCTAAAAAGGAAACCAATGTACATCTAGTCATTTTATGGGGGGGGGGGGTTTCTAGTGCAGATATTCCTGATGATTTCAGGAGCATCAGGCATATTATTACACTGTGGAGTTTGATGGGGAAAATAATTGTCCGTTTCACTTTCCTTGCCCCTTTGCTGTTAATGGACATGGAAATCTCCCACCGTCTACCATTTTGTTCACTTTTTTCCAAGCTAAAAAGTGACATGCTTCAGTGTTGTACTTTGCCTTTTTCCATGTTCAGCAGAATAGGTGGTCAGTTCTCATACAGTATCTGCAAAAACAGCATGACATGATTAAAAAATCAATTATAATGAAAGTGAACAATGCAAATCTTTAACAAAGAAAATTTGTGATTAAAAAAAGCCTTTTAATTATTTCCGAACGTTGCACAGTAACAGATGTTAGTTCTTTTGGAATTTCTGCTGCATACTTGACCAGATGAACCTGAAGTTATTCCTCCTAGTAAAATACCTTCAAATCAACATTTTTCATTACTTTCATATTGCACTGTTTGATTAGATCCTTCATTGCAATTTCTCAGTACTATCACTAGCCCAAAGGTGCTTTTTCAAGAGGCAACTGGACGTTTTGGTTTTTCTTTGAAGATGTTTCGCTTCTCATCCAAGATGCTTCTTCAGCCTGAAGAAGCTGAAGAGGTTTCTTGGATGAGAAGTGAAACATCTTCAAAGAAAAACCAGAAAGTCCAGTTGCCTCTTGAAAAAGCACCTTTGGGACAACCATGACCTGGATGACTGAGAATTTCCACAGAGATTTACTATCACTAACCTTACCTTAATTATTTCTCTGTCATCAATGTATTTTAGTCCATTCTTTCCTGTTGTATATTATTGAGGAAACCATAAACTAATCCTAATATTCAGTTTATCCACATCTTTGCTTCTTTTTAACCCAGCAAAAGACTATTAGTCCCCCAGAGTGTCTTCTCTTGGTTTTTAATCCACAAGAGGCCTTTCCATTAAAGTTTAAAATTACTGTTTTTATTAATACTCCCTTAGGTGTGACTTCTCAATAGCCTTATGCAAATACGAGTAAATTACATGCTTTTGTAACCCATTTCTTGATTTCTGCTATGTGTGGTACAGTATATCTATACTGTGACATTTTCTGCTGTTTAGGTTTTCCATATAAGTTTATTAAATGAAGTTCTTTATTCGATTTTCATAAGTATCTTCTCTCACTATTGTGAATTATATTGTTTATCTAACTCTTAGTAAATTAAATGAAGACTTTTCTAATCAAAGAAGAAAAATCACCTTACTTTATTTACCTAAGATGATGGATGCCAACAGTATTGCATTCCAATTTTGGGTTGAAATTATACTCTAGTAGGTAAAGCAATAAGAGTGATACACTAAAGTGTAACTGAGAAAACCTAAGCAGTGGATTGAAGTGCTTAGTGTACAGATGATAGAGAAACAATAGTGGTAACTAATCAACTCTTTTCTTACTTGAGGCTTATGATTGGATGTTTTCTAATATGGATTCATGACAACCTCTGGATTGAAATGTTCTAGGTTAATTTAGTGAATGAGATGTCTAGGATATTATAGAAATGAGAAGTAATTAATCCATACTGGTTCCGCTGGTACTAACCAGGATAATATTCTAGAGGCAGTATGCTGATTCCATAATGTCTTTGTGGAGTATAATGACTTTTGCGGAAATCACTATAGATTGGTGCTAAGTATGAAACAAAGTTTCATATGTTAGAGATTTACCAGTGCTGTGTGCCCCACAGAGTCCATTGGAATTCAGAGACTAATATATTTTAAATAAATAAATAAATAAATAAATAAATAGGAGAGACAGCTTGTATCTGAATGGTGAAAACATCAAAAATACAAATACTAATAAATATAAATGTACTTTAATTGTTAAATAACACTGTTGCATGAAAATAGTGGAAATTCTTATACTAGTTTCGACTGCATGTGAATTTCACACTTACTTTGCTATTTACTTTGCTTATTTGCAGATGAAAGGGAACAATTGCACTTATATTATGATTAAAAGTCAAAATAACCTTACTCTTATTTATTAATCAAATCCACACAACGTTTTTAATATCCTCGGTTTTGAAGTGAAAACTAGATGATTAATGTCAAAAACTGCTTTCCATAACAAGCTCTTCCTGATTCTACAAATTTCTTTTACGTCTTCAGAAAAGTAATTTTGAAAATTCTCACTGGTTTACCTTGGGTGAAAAATGGCACTTGTTTCTTCAGGTAATAACTTTCAGTTCAGACTTACTAAGCATTACACCTTCTGAGTTATATTCCTTCAGAGCATAACTTCACTGCTAGGGCCATGCTGCAGAGGTGGGTTTCAGTAGGTTCTGATCAGTTCTGGAGAACTGGTAGCACCGGTAGTAAAAATTCTGACTGGCCCCGCCCCCATCTATTCTCTGTCTCCCAAGTCCCAGCTGATCGGGAGGAAATGGGGATTTTGCAGTAACCTTCTCCTGGATTGGGGAGGGAATGGAGATTTTACAGTATCCTTCCTCTGCCACGCCCACCAAACCACACCATGCCCACCAAGCCACACACATAGAACTGGTAGTAAAAAAAATTGAAACCCACCACTGCTATGCTGCACTAATCACATCTCACTTCAAGTATGTGTCCAGTTCTGACCGAGGATTTCAGACTAATTGGGACAAGTTCAAGGAAAGGTAACAAAGATGACCAAGAGGCTGGAAATCAATTCCTCTGAAGAAAGATTAAAGGAACTGGATACCTTTATCCTAGGAAAATAGAAGGGAAAATGTGATGGCATCCTTCAGTTGCCAAGACTGTTACATAGAAAGCAGTTATGAATTGGGTTCAGAAAAACCAGACCGGAACATAGATTAAAGGGTTAAACTAAAGAAAGTCATATTTTGATTGAATGTTAGAGAAGACATCCTAATGCTAAGAGACATTCAGCAGGGAAACTAATTATTAACGGATTGGGTGTGTTCCGGCAGAGTTTTGTGATCAGTCATCTGTTAAAGTCACAACTGAGCTGAATTCAGATCCTGAGAACTTCATAGACCAAAAACTATGAAGTTTTCTCGGGAACAGTACCAAAATGCACAACATTTTGCAGGAAGTTGTCATTTTCTTCTGAAATGGCCAAATGTGTTTTGTTTTTTCTTGCTTTTGAAACTTTATTATTTGAACCTTTCCACGGTGGGAATAAAGCTTTCTCAGAGTATGAACTTTCTGGAATGCTAGGAGTGAGTGACTCTTTGGATGGCACTTCAATTCTCTCCTGATTTTTCAGGATACATGCATTGCAAGGACTGGCATAAGATTTCTCCCAAGTTCCAACATTTACAATTCTTGGAATGTTATGAAAGCAATGCAATTTCAAACGGCAGATCTTTTTGTTTTAAAATATGTTTAAAAGCAAGGGGGGAAATGGAAACCTTCCAAGCTATCCCATAAAATTGAGATATACTGCATAGCAGGCTTTTCCTTGAAAGTGCTAGTGAAATCCCTCTCTTCCATTAAATCAACAGAAACTTAGCTATACAGAGAGAGGATATTTGGGTGGGGGAGGATTGGCACAGTGGAGAGAAGCTTTGTATTCCAACCTTAAAAATGAAGGGACAATAGTCACCTAAAAGAAATGTTGCATTTTCCTCCTTATGTTTCCATGGAGCAGCACAACCAATTTCCAACTAAAAGAACTTTCAAACCTCAACCCAACTTGATCTGCTTAGTACAGTTAGATATATTATTTAAATTGTATTTTTTTCTCGATTCACTGGTAACAGACCATAACCTTGAGCCGTGTCCTTATTCAGTAGCCATAACTGGATTTAGGCTCAATTATGGTTTGCCTCCAAGCTTATGAATTTTTTAGGAGATGACTTTGATTAATGTTATTTTTTGCCTGTGTATTCTGAGGACAGTCACACGGATGCTGTATCCTGCCTAAGGACTTCTCACCTTGCATCTGTTTTCTAACTGGCTCAAAGAAAGTAGCGTAATAGATCTGTCACTCTTATTCCATTCCCTAGGCTCCTCATTACGAGTAAAATGCCAGCAACTTGGAAATAATTCAAAGAAGAACTTCAGAATTGATTAAGAAATTTGAAGGATTTCTCATATACTAATTTCTAGTATACTGAAAGATAAAAGAGCTGAATATGGTTGGCTTGAGTAAGAAAAAGGTGAGGAGGTGGGAAGGAAAACATGACTGCTTATTTGTGTTTGAAGGCTATAAATATCACAGAAAGACACATGCCCAGAGGTATCAACTATCTTTTTCTAGTTTTAAAACCAACATGTAAAAGTAGAAATTGACTGTCAAGGACAGAAAAGCATTCTTTTTAAAGCAATGTTTCTCTGTATATTAAACTCGAAAAGGAGAGCCTACTATGTTTTGTGAACTTGAATAGGTAGAGGCAATCATGAATTTTGGCACTTTTCCTTCCTAGAAATCCATCTCCCATTCCCTGAAAGATTTTTTGAGGCAATCATGGAAATCTGTGAAATATAGAAGGCTAAGATTTCTAGGGTAGGTGGGAAACCACCCAAAGTGATTCAAGTTTTCTCATGCAGTTTCAAGTAATCCTTCCTTTACCTGCAGCCTCTTAAAACATTGCTATCACCTTTCTGTCCCATCTCTGAGTTTCCTGGATGCTTGGCTGGGAAATTCTGAGCTTGCTGACTGACTTTGTTCTGATTTTTTCCCCTCCTCTTTCAGTGCAGCTTTGCTTATTTCCACAATGTTTTAGGTTCTTCGGTGAAGTTTACTTGGTGGCTTTTTTATTTATTTGGTTCTCTTGAAATCCTGTTTCCAGCTGCTCAGACATATTACTGAGCATAATGGGACTTATTTTCTATATATGGATTGCAGATTAAGGCATTGTTTGATTTTACTAGGGGCACAGATGTGAACGGACTCCCCTTCTCTACTCTTCTGACTCTTAGGATGTAGAGGACGAAGGAAAATAACCATTGTCTGGAAAGAAGTTCATTCTGTATTGTCCAATGTATAATCTTGGAATAGCTGTGGGGCAGGAGTGCTATTCACCAGGTTTTGACAGGTTCTGGAGAACTGGTAGCAGAAATTTTTAGTAGTTCAGAGAAATGGCAAATACCACCTCTGGCTGGCCCCAGAATGGGGTGCGAATTGAGATTTTGCAGTATCCTTCCACCAGGAGTGGGGTGGGAATGGAGATTTTCCCTGCCACGCCCACCAACCCACACCACACCCACCGAGCCACGCCCACAAAACTGGTAGTAAAAAGATTTGAATTCTACCACTGCTGTGGGGCCCCATCCCTAAGAATCCATACTCGTAGCCCCATCCTTAAAGAGTCAGTTGAGAGGAAAATAAGTTTTTGTATCAGAGAACAATGCAGAATTCTTCTACCATTCTTCTATAGTTCCTCTGCTCCTGATAGAGCCTGATGACCCTGCCCAATCATATGCTCTTTTCACATACTCGGCATTATAATCCCTTGGTAAGACCACACGTGGAATATTGCATCCAGTTTTGGTCGCCACGATATAAAAAAAAATTTGAGACTCTGGAAAGAGTCAGAGAATATCAGCAAAGATTATTGGGGGGCTAGAGGATAAAGCATTACAAGGAACGGTTGCAGGAAGTGGGTATGTCTAGTTTATGAAAAGAAAGACTGGGGTGATATGCTAGCAGTGTTCCAATATTTGAGGGGCTGCCACAAAGAGGGGGTTAACCTATTCTCCAAAGCACCTAAAAGCAGGACAAGAAGCAAGGGATAGAAACTAACCAAGCACAGAACCAAACTATAGCTAAGGAGAAAGTTCCTGACAATTAATTAATCTGTGGAACAACCAGCCTCCAGAAGTTGTGAATGCTCCAACACTGGAGATTTTTAAAAAGAAATTGGACAAGCATTTGTCTGAAATGGTATAGGGCAGTGATGGCTAACCTTTTTGCCGTCATGTGCCAAAAGTGGGGGGGCCATCGGGGGTCGTGGGTGCCTGTGCCCACATCCATAATTCAGTGCGCCCCGCCCTCCCGCGCATGCGCATGTGACCCCACACACTTCCCCCTGCTTTTGGCACGTGATGGCACAGTGGGCCCAGTAGGCCCGTTTTTCCCCCTCCCCAGGATCCAGAGGCTTTCTAGGACCCTGGGGAGGGCAAAAACAGCCTTCCCCATCCCTTCCGGAGCCTGGAAACAGCCAGTTTCCCGACTTCCGGTGGGACTGGAAGGCCTGAAAATCAGTTGGCTGGTGGGTGCATGCGCGCTGGAGCTGAGCTAGGGCAACACTTGCGTGCCCACCAATATGGCTCCGCATGCCACCTGTGGCACCCGTGCCCTAGGTTCGCCATCATGGTATAAGGTTTTCTGCCTGAGCAAGGGATTGGACTAGAAGACCTCCAAGGTCCCTTCCAACTCTGTCATTCTGTTATTACTAGTAAATTATTCCTGCATATAATTTCTCATTAGCTGTCTCCACCATGGCTTGGCCTTAAGAGGCTGCGCATTGATGACTTTCAGACTCATATTTTTAATTTAATTTAATTTTAATTTCCAATTTATATACCACCCTTCTCCCTGAGGACTCAGGGCAGTGTACAGCCAGAATTAAAAACATGAAATACAAACATTAAAAGCAATTAAAATATATATAAATTTGACCCCAAAATTTAAAACTAACAAACCAATTAAAACATTTAAAATTTCTTCCTAAGCCAGCCCGGCTTGTTGGAAAAAATGTGTTTTAAGGGCACGGCGGAAGGCACTGAGGTCATGAATTCTCCTTATCTCTGGGGACAGCTGATTCCAGAGGGTAGGTGCCCCCACAGAGAAGGCTCTCCCCCTGGGGGTCACTAGCCTACATTGTTTGGCTGATGGCACCCTGAGGAGGCCCTCTCTGTGGGAGCACACGGGTCGATGGGAGGTCATCGGTAGCAGCAGGCGGTCTCGCAGATAACTAGGCCCTATGCCATGGAGCGCTTTAAAGGTGATCACCAACACCTTGAAGCGCACCCGGAAGACCACCGGAAGCCAGTGCAGTTCGCGCAGGAGCAGTGTTACATTTTCTCTCTCTTCTTTCTTTCCATCCTGTCATTTCTCATTCGGTGCAATGTTTTCATATTTGAACAACATGGCCAAGGTGTAGGAGATTATCTGGAGTTAAAAAATAATTCTTGTGCGCTGTTAGGTGTATGTTTTATAGGACCCTGACCTTCCCTTAATTCAGCTGAGAACAGTCTTCTGGTTACTCTATATAGATTATTTTTGCAAAATACATCAAGCATTTTTAATAACAAAATACCAAAATGAACACTTGGCACTATTCTGCTGTCAAAGAAAACTCTTGGAAGACTTGTATTTTAATCTCAATAAATCCTTGTCAACATCTTCATGCCGCATCAAAATAGATTCTCTTTTTTGTAGTTTCATGTCTTTTTTTTTTTTTACTGTTTTCCTTCAGGCAGTAAACTGACATGTTCTAGTGAATTCTTTATTGAATTTTATCTGCATTTATATTAATATCACCTGAATAGGAAGCATTCATCTCAATCTTGTCTCTCTTGTTTTCTTAAATCAAGCATCGCCTTTGAATTCTTGTTAGTTTTGCCTCAATGATTCCAGATTAACAGAGTTGGAATGGACCTTATAGGTCAGTGATGGCTAACCTTTTTGCCGTCGCGTGCCAAAAGCAGGGGGAGTGCAGGGGGGTCGCGTGCGTGTGTGCCCACACCCATAATTCAATGCCCCCTGCCCCCCATGTATGCACATGCGACCCCCCCTGTGTGACCCCCGCTTTTGGCATGTGATGGCACGGTGGGCCTGGTAGGCCCATTTTTTCACCTTCCCCAGGCTCCAGAGGCTTTCTTGGAGCCTGGGGAGGGCAAAAACGGCCTCCCTCCCCCCCCCCTGGAGGTCCTCCAGAGGCCAGAAACAGCGCGTTGGGCCTGGAAGCCCCAAAAATCAGCTGGCGGGTGTGCACATGCTCGCTGGAGCTGAACTACGTGCCCACAGATATGGTTCCACGTGCGCACATATGCCATAGGTTCACCATCACTGTTATAGGTCATCTAGTCCAACCCCCCCCCTTTCAAGCAGGAGACCCTACACCATTTCTGACAAATGGCAGTCCAATTTTTTCCAGAAAGTCTCAAGTGATGAAGCTCCCACCACTTCCGAAGGCAACTTCTGTTCCATTGGTGTTGTTATATGCACTCTGTGAATCACATAACAATAGTCAAGTATCATTTAATTTTCATTGGCGTGGCAGCTCTTTAGAATAGGTGTTTGGTGCATTTATTCTCTTCACTCATGAAAATCAGGGAAACCAATTTCCTGACAACAAAGAGAAAAGGGACTCGTTTTGCTTTGCACATTTCTGTTCACCAAGTTACCCTGGAGAAATCATTCACACGTTTTAAACGACGGTGTTAAAAAAAAAAAAAAAGTCCCGCACTTTAAAAAAATAAATAAAAATAGAGCAGCATCAGGCTTGTATGCCGTTGATTAGTGTGAGTCATAGTTTTCTGTGAGGTGGAAATAAACTTTAAATATTTTCTGTAGTGAATAGAAAATATTTTATATTTTGATACTATAAAGTAAAAATGTTTGGGGATATATAAATATAGATACTTATTTTTTAAAACATATCAGCTTTCCATATTGAAAAAAAATGTTTTTGTTTTCCATTTATCTACAAGCCAAAGCTATAAATGCCTTGCATAGTTATAAATACTTTGTATGCATCCTAGGATAAATCTCAGGCTCAAGCCTCTGGCAGGATCCACAAGGGGCAGCACATTTGCTGAGGCCATTCTGGGCACTCATCTGCTATTTGCTCTCCTCACATGGATACACTAGTCCAGTCATGGCGAACCTTTTACTCATCGAATGCCGAACAGGTACGCGCTTTGCGTGCTTTGCACACAGGCGTGCTATCCACGCTAACATGTGGCTCCTCCCCTGTGTGCTGCGCGTGTAACCACACCATCTGCGCATGCTACAGGTTTTGCATGGCTCCCCCGTGCGTGCATGCTCAATCGCACCATCTGCACAATGCACATGCACAAATGTGTGCGCAGGAGAGCTCTGGAGACCAGCTGGGTCCCTGAATTGCGTGCATGCACACCAGAGGCCCGAACACCAGCTGGGGGGCACACGCATGCACAACTGCAGGTGAATTGGGCAACAGCTTGCATTTCCAGAAAGATGGTTCTGCGTGCCACCATGGGCATACGTGCCATAGGTGCGCCATCATGGCACTAGTTCATCCATTATAGTTCTGCTCTGGGAAGTTGGAATTTGTGAGGCCAGAAGCAAAGAACCTGAGATTAGGCAAGACTACTTTCAAAATATGGTGTAGGTTCCCTCCACACTGAGGGTCAAGAGATGAGTGAAGGTGACCACATTAAAGGTCAAAAGTGAAGGTGAAGGTGACCACATTGAAGGTCAAAAGAAGTAATTTCCAGTAGAAGGACAGCAATAAGAAAGATTCAACCTAGGACCGTGATGGCGAACCTATGGCACGAGTGCCACAGGTGGCACGTGGAGCCATATCAGTGGGCATGCGAGGTCCTACCAGAAGTTGGCAAATGGGCTGTTTCTAACCTCTGGAGGGTCTCTGGGGGTGGGGAAGGCTGTTTTCACCCTCCCCAAGCTCCTAGAAAGGCTCTGGAGCCTGGGGAGAGCAAAAAATGGGCCTACCAGGCCCACCGTGCCATCGTGTGGGCCTGGTAGGGCTTGGGCTCGCATGTGCAGGGGCGGGGCACATAGAATTATGGGTGTGGGCACACACATGTGCAACCCCCCCGCGCTACCCCCACTTTTGGCACGCAATGGCAAAAAGGTTAGCCATCACTAACCTAGGACAATCTAGGACCTGTTACACATTTATCGCTGAGTGGATGGAGCTCTGATGTCCGGAGCTCTGATTCTAGGGCATTCCCACTACTATGTCATCAACTAAGCAGATACTGTGGGGACATGTAATTCCTTCTTCACTGCAAGGCCATGAACATATCCTCAGGTTCAAAAGTTCCTCACTCACTGCACGCCAAAGAAAGAGTAACCTAACCTAACATAAAAAGAAAATGGATACATTGGGCAAACACAATCTGACATTCAGAGGAATTTCTCCTCGTCTGTGGTTCATCTGGCTGTTCTCATTTCTTTCCAAACCAATTCTGGAAGTTCATCCAACTCATGAGAGCAGATTTTGTAGCACAGGGAAGAGAAGAGTGAATTCTACTAGCAGAAGTAATTCCATTGCTGAGGCTGAATTTCCCACATCATACTAGAAAAGTGAAAGATTAAAATGAGGCTGATTCCATATGTTGTTGGAATGCAACTATTTTCCCCATGTGATGTGTGAACCAGGCTACCATATGAATTCATGATATGATTTGGGCATAACATGTTCTGGGAATACAGCAGTTTTATTTTGTGAACTCGGGTTTACAGTTTAGGATGCTGTCCAGTGGTGAAATCCAAATTCTTTACTACCGGTTCTGAGGGCGGGGCTTAGTGGGCGGGGCAGGGCTTGGTGAGCATGGCAGGGGAAGGATATTGCAAAATCTCCATTCCCACCCCACTCTGGGGCCAGCCAGAGGTGGTATTTGCCGGTTCTCCAAACTACTCAAAATTTCTTCTACCGGTTCTCCAGAATCTGTCAGAACCTGCTGGATTTCACCCCTGATGCTGTCTGAATTAAACTACCGGTATTTGTTTATTCATAAATGCAGTTTGATTCTCACAGATTCAAAAGTTCTTTGGACTAACTATACAAGTGTGTATATTTATACAAAATACGTACATTTTAAATAAAACTGAAATTCCAAGTATCCATCTGGATGCTGCAGCCATATGATAAATATTGATTAATGTTGTTCCTACTTTTTTGCTGTGACCTCCATACATGTAACAGATTTTACAGTATTTACATACATATATATTTAATATAATTTATAAATATATCTAAGATCATACATATGGAAGCCTATATATCTTTAAATATAAAAGTGTATGTTTTGTGTAGCCATGACTCTTAAGCACGCAGAGCTTAGATGCCAATGATGCACACCCAAATCAGTCCTTTCTTTGCATGGCACCCACAAAAACAACCTACAGCCAAGTTTTTTAATCCATGATGTTGTGTTTATTTCATTCAAATGATTACAGATATTGTTTTTAAAAATCACAGAAAATCTCACAAAATTATCATAATGAGTTTTAACAATCTTGCAGAAATTCTCATAAAGCTTTACATCGGACAAGGGAAAGGGTGAAATGCTCCCGGTTCGGACCGGATCACCTGATCCGGTAGCGATGGCGGCAGGTGGTTCAGAGAACCAGTAGCAAAAATCCCTGCACCCCCCCCCCCACCATGTCCAGCTGAGCCGCACATCATCAGAGGCTTTTTTAAAAAAACTTTTAAAAGCATTTTTTCTACAACCTCTTCCAACGAAAAAATGCTTTTAAAAGTAAAAAGAAAAAGCCTCTGATGATCGCGCGGCTCAGCTGGGATCCTCAGACTTTTCAAAGCATTTTTTTCTGCAACCTCTTGGCCGAAGAGGTGGTAAAAAAAATGCTTTGAAAAGTCTCTGACGATCCCAGCTAAGTTGCCTGATGGGCAGAGAGGCATTTTTAAAAAAGCCTCTCTGACGATCCCAGCTGAGTTGCCTGATCAGCAGAGGCTTTTCAAAGCATTAGAAAAAATGCTTTGAAAAGTTTTTTTTAATAAAAAAGTTGGCCACGCCCACCCCAGTCACATTAAACTCCCACACACACCAAGCCACGCCCACAGAACTGGTAGTAACAAATTTTACATTTCACCCCTGGACAAGGGACACATATAAAATGGCTGAAACCTGGTATAAACTATCACAAGAAATAGATGAATTCATCAAAATCTTGCAAGATATGGTACAGGTAGTTCTTTACTTATGACCACAATTGAGCCCAAAATTGAGCCTAAGTGAAACAGTTATTAAGTGACTTTTATCCCATTTTATGACTTTTCTTGCCACAATTGTTAAGTGAATCACTGCAGTTGTTAAGTTAGTAACACGGTTGTTAAGTGAACCCCATCAAGCCATGACCCTGGAACACTGCAACCATCATAAATATGACCCCCAAGCATTCAAATTTTGATCATGCAATCATGGGAATGTTGTAGCAGTCATAAGTGTGAAAAATGGTTATACGCTCAGTGCTGTTGTAACTTCAAATGGATGTTAAACAAATGGTTCTTAACCAAGGATTCACTGTTATTCTAGAAATTAGAGTTCGGGGGAAATTGGGGAAAAGCCAAATACAAATTGGTTGTACTACCTTGGACGTTTTTTTACCTACTTTCAAAATATTTTCACTTATGAAGTTTGAAGAATTTCAGTCATGAACTTTAGAAGGCTCAGTTACTTCCATAGTTCATCCAATCGAAAGCTGCAAGAGTATATGTTTAATATTCAATAGATCTTCTTTTCTCTCATGTTGTAAAGTTTCTTTCATGCCCAGAGCAGTTTTGAACAAGTTACAGTGATTGATGAAAGATCTGAAAAGGTATTTTCAGGTATTTTCTTCCATTAGCTTCTATTTAAATTTGGCAAAAAGGCTGTTTATCAAGTTCAGATCACAGTGAACAATTTAACTGCAGCATCCAGCATAGTTGCTATTATTTTACAATCCAGTGACAGATAGACAGACGATAGATAGATGATAGATAGATAGATAGATAGATAGATAGATAGATAGATAGA
>WNWU01000016.1:5208323-5220431 GCA_012654045.1 Ptyas mucosa
GATAGATAGATAGATAGATAGATAGATAGATAGATAGATAGATAGATGGATGTAGGTAGAGAAAGAGAGAGAGAGAGAGGGATAGGTAGGTAGATGGTAGATAGACAGACAGACAGACAGACAGACAGACAATGTACCATCAAGTTTTTTATTCTTACAAAATATGGATTGATTTTTATACCATGGCAACTAACCCATTCTTTCAAGTCTCCCAACAGTGCACCCATTCCAATTGTAATTGAATTCATCCACTTTGCTCCTGGTGGTTCTTTTCTTTTCTTTTCTTTTCTTTTCTTTTTTTTTCTCTTCTCTTCTTTTCTTTTCCTCTCTTTTTTTCTTTTACTTTCCTTCCACCTTTCTGTCCAAGAAAATCTTTTCTACAGTTCACATAATGTGTTCACATAATGTGTCTGAAATAGGATGACTTGACTCTGTTCATTTTTGCCTTGAGAGAGGAGTCTGCATTGATTAGTTTAAATGATCCATTGGTTTGTTTGTTTTCTTGACAGTCCATAGCATTCTCAAGAGTCATCTCCAAAGCCAAGGTTTAAAGGCACCTATACTTTTTCTATTCTGCACCTTTCACTTCCCTAGAGTATAACAGGGCTTACATGATTCTGATCTTTGTAGATATACACACATCATTTGAATATCCTTTCCAAGGTTTTCATGGCACTCTACCAAGTGCTAGTCTGTGGCATGTCTCCTGACTGTTTTTTTCTTTATTGATGATGGTTGATCCTAAGAGACACATAGCAAAAGATTGAATCTAACAGACACACTTGAAAAGAAGAACTGGAATCAGCAGTAGAACTGCTCAGGAGATAGGCATATTTGCTATTTCCTTTCTCAGTCTTGTCATCTTGATAACTAATATACATTTCAAAATTCCTACCAATAATTTTAAAAGCCATTTAAGGCCAATTGAATGGTTATGCAATGTTCACATGGTTATATACAACCATATAAGAAAGCACTTAAGTCTCATAGAATATAGATGGAATCGCCATGTTTTCCAGGTGGAAGAATATGAATCAAAACACATCAAATAAGTGTTCTACTTTTTTTCTTTTTAATGGACATTTGCTTGTTCCTTTTGCTGTGGGTCAAAAAAAAAATCACAGAAATGGTAGGGAAAATTTTTGGAAGGGTTACAAATGAGGAATGAAACTGGAGGCTTTATAGCATTCTTTGAATAAATAAAAGTGATCCCGCAATTAGAACATTGTCCTAAAGTACCTATGAATAAATATGCCTAGGATTTCCCTCTATTGGTATAATTAACCTTTTATTTAAAAAAATAAGTATATTATATTTTGAAAACCATTGTCCAGGTCAATTCTAAATATGCTTATTCAGAAATAAATCCCATTAAGTGCAATAGGTTGTGTCTCTGCAATAATCCCTAGAAGTGCCTCGTTTAGAATTTACATGAACTGAATTATTAAGTTAAAGCCACGATGAAAGCTTTATACATGCTGCATATGAAGGGGAACAGTAGATATGCATTATATTTTTTTTGTTCAACCGCTATTGGTGTTCGGTCTCTTCATTGCGTATTGTCTTGCTTACAAAGAAGGTGTAGGTTATCAGTGGCATGGGAACTGATTCATTCTTTGGGTTCTTTGTTCCTTTAGATTATGACAGATCTCTGAGATCCCTTCAGTTGCAATAAAGAATACACCTACTAAGGTTTTCTGAAGCTTTGTAAAAAGGTAGCAATCTGTGTTGTTCTAATTTTGATGGATCTGATTAAAAGAGTCTTTTAAAATCCAGCTCTTTATTTTAATGCCAAGACTCTGAACTGTGTGTAAAGATTTCATAGTGGCAGCTGGTTTAACTGTTATTGTCTGTGTTAAATCCATGAACAATTTCTGCCTGTAAGACTTTCATCCAGAATTCTTTTGTAATGGTATTATCCTTTCTTTAGAAGCCCTTCAGATGGTTCCCCTTTCAAATTATTGTGGATGACCTTAACGTTAACATCTCTCCCACCTAAGCTTTGTCAAATCAGGCCATCAAACCCATATTAATTCCATCCAGCTCCATCATGAAACAGCCATTAGTTTTGTTCTTAGGGGCCTTATGTGCACACATGCATGCACCCACCCAAGTCGAACATTTGTCTATAATACATTTATTTCTATCCATATTATAGTGTTTAAAAATACTATCTGATTTGTGCCAAATAGCCTCACTATATCCTCTTTTGCGGGTCTGTGTGTTTTCAAGTTAATAGTTTTGTAAGGAAAACTGCTTTGAAAAGTCCATCCAGCTCTTTTAATCAGCTCCATCACAATTAGAAATTTTGAAAAAGCAGTATAAAGGTGGATTTGCAAGATTCACCAATGCTGGGCTGAACAAAGAATATTGTCATGCATCTTTAACACACACACACACACACACACACACACACACACACACACAGAGGGAGAGGGAGAGGGAGAGGGAGAGGGAGGGAGAGGGAGAGGGAGAGAGAGAGAGAGGGAGTGGGGAATTAAAAGAAACTGGGTGAGAAAGATTAGAGTGGCCTGAAAAAATCTACTGTTTAATGACACAAACACAAAGGATACAGATAAAGTTGCAAATTACACACACACATACACACACACAAACACACACACATACACACACAAAGTTGTAAATTCCTTGGGGAAAAGAGAATCCTTCCCCTGGATTTCCTTTGTGTAGCTTCTCCAAAGCAAGGTTTTTTAAATGTGAAATTTAAAGGATCTTTCTGTCCCAAAATATGCCTTGTTCCACACTTTTTGCAAAAGCTAAATGCTTAAAAGCATAGCCATGATTGAGCCTTCTCACCCCATGATTGGTCATTCCACTCCCTCCCCCCCCCCCATCTCTTCCCACACAGTCAGCATTTGCTATTCCCATTTGCTTTCCCCTCTCCTGCCTTTCTTTTTACAGCATCAGCAAAGTGAGAAACAGGTTTCTTGGAAAACAGCAAACAAAAATTATGTACATTAGATTAAGCTGTGTAAAGAAACTCCACATGCTATGAATAGTTGCAAATGTTTCTGAACCCTCCTTTGTGTGGAGAAAACCCACAGTACCTAGAAATGTTACGGATAAGATTTGGGCAATAATTTGCCAAGTGAACTTTTATTTTCCTATGGAGTGGGTGGGAAAAAGAAAAAAGTTCAGCCCTCAAATATTGGTTCAATTGTAACATAATTTTTTAATTAAATCTGGCTTGGTTAAAGAAAAGAAACTGTTGCCAGACTCCTTTGCTTTTAGTTATATTCAATCCTCAGAGTTCTCATCAGAAAAACTCTTTTTCTTTATCCCCTGTACTTGTTGCACATACAGTACATATACATATACACATACACATACATATGCATGTTGAGCATTTAGATTTTTAAAACACTGACTTTATATGCCCTGCCTATTTAGGATTATAATCTAGAAGAAAGATAGGCACATTAGAAACCATGAGTAAAGATAGTGAGTAGAGAACAAGGAATAACTGATAGTGAATGCTATGAGTCAGTGATGGCTAAACTTTTCCGAGTGCCCAAAGTGCACACATTTGCGTGTGAATGCGTGCATGCGCACCCAAATCCCCAAAATGCAATGCTCATATGACCCTGTGCATGCGCCCCGACCCTGCACATGTGCGAGCAGCCCTCTGCATGTGCCTTTTTTTTAAAAAAAAATTATATTTATATGCCGCCCTTCTCCGGAGACTCAGGGCGGCTTACAATGTATTAAGCAATAGCCTTCATACTTTTTGTATATTTATACAAAGTCAGCTTATTGCCCCCACAAACCGGGTCCTCATTTTACCCACCTTAGAAAGGATGGAAGGCTGAGTCAACCTTGAGCCTTGGTGAGATTCGAACTCGCAGTAATTGCAGGCAGTTGGATGTTAAATGCTGCCTTAATAGGAGGCATTAGCTTACTACGCCACTCAGGCTCCTACCCCCATGCATGTACGTTGCATTCCCCGCATGGGCCCCACATGCACGCAGAGCCCCCCACACGCCCTCTGCCCCCACATATGTGCATCAGAAACCCAAAGACTACTGGCTGGTGGGAGACACGTGTGCATGCATAGCAGAGCTGAACTGGGATGACAGCTCGTGTGCCATCAGAGAGGGTGCTGCGTGCCACCTCTGACATGCATGCCATAGGTTTGCCATCACAGCTATAAGTGAAGAAGTGTCTTTTAAAGGGGGTATTTGGACAGCTAAAGAAGCCATGAGGAATATAATAAAATCAAGTCTCAAGGACTGGGAGAAACAGCCTTGCCAAGGAATGGAGAAGACAATCATAATGCAGATCTATTTTCCTGCCTGCTGATTAGTATTATATATGATTAGTTCTGAATCAAAATGACCATCTCTTATTTATTTATTTTATTTTTATTTTATTAGTCATATTTCTATGCCGCCCACTCTCCGAGGACTCTCTGGGCGGTTTACACCAAAGACAGTATACTAAATAGCATATTGCCCCCAACAATCTGGGTCCTAATTTTACCCACCTCGGAAGGATGGAAGGCTGAGTCAACCTTGAGCCGGTGAGATTTGATCCGCTGATCTGCTGAACTAGCAGTCAGCTGAAGTAGCTGCAGTACTGCACCCTAACCACTGCGCCACCTCGGCTCATCCATAATGCTTCTTTAATTACTTTTCCTTACTTACTTTTGTCTATATGTTTTGAAGGCACGTTTAAGAAAATCCTTTCCCTCTTTTTTCTTTTCTTTTAAAATGTTAACAGTAACAATTGTAATAATGTACTCAATAACAATACCTAGAGCAAATACAATGCAATATATAGTATTACAACTACACTCTAAATAGTCCTGGCCTTATAACCATTCATTTAGCAACTGTTTGAGGTTACAGTGTCACTGAAAAAAAATGACACACTTATGATATATCACAGCATTCTCCACAGTCACTTGGCCACCGGCATATATTTTCTATGATTGCAGTGTCACACATTTATTTATTTATTTATTTGATTTATTTGATTTATTTGATTTTTATACCGCCCTTCTCCAGCAGGACTCAGGGTGGTGATCAGTCGAGGTAAAACATAGCATACAAAATTTAAAAAACAGTTTAAAAGGTATTAAATAATTTCGGCCCACAATTTAAAACAACCCAGTTAAAACCAATTTCAAATTAAAACCAGAGGATGGGATTAAGCCTGCCCGGCTAGATGAAATAAATGCATTTTCAGGGCTCGACGAAAAGTCCGGAGGTCTGGTATCGTGTGTATCTCTGGGGGTAGGTCATTCCAGAGGGCGGGTGCCGCCACAGAGAAGGCTCTCCCCCTGGGGATCACCAGCTGACATTGTCTGGCAGACGGCACCCTGAGGAGGCCCTCTCTGTGCGAGCATACCGGCCTGTGGGAGGCTATTGGCGGCAGAAGGCGGTCTCGTAGATACCCCAGACATGGTCATGATGTTACTTATTTTGGGTAATGAAATGTCTGCAAGAAAACAACCAACCTCAGAGAATACAAAGGACTCCTCAATCCCCATTGCCATTGATAATGAATTCCAACAGTCCATCTTTGATCCAAGCCATTCCTGGCTTGGTCCTTCCCAGTTCCAGCTTCTCTCCATCTTTGCCTTTTGGGTCCCTGCCTACCTGGTAGCATCAGCTGCTTCCACACCTGCCACCACTGACACACCTTCTGTCCTGTGGGCCACTCCTGTGCTGGTACCTTTTGCTCTGACTTCACTCAGGCCCCACTCAGAGCTTCTATTTGTATCCCGTCCAGTGCCTCCATTTGCCCAGGGCCTTTTTTTAATGAAAGAAGGGAGTATATAAAAAAAGGCCCCAGCCCAGCTCTTCTGCCATGAAAGAAGGGTTCAGCTAGAAGAAGGTGCCTGACCCAAAAGAAGGCAGCACAAAAGAAGTCTCTAGCCAGGTAACATATAGTATAGGCCCGTGATGGTGAACCTATGGCACGCGTACCAGAGGTGGCATGCAGTGACCTCTCTGTGGGCATGCGAGCCGTCACCCCAGTTCAGTTCCGCCCAGTGGTGAAATCTAAAATTTGTTACTACCGGATCTTGGGTGTGGCTTGGTGGTGATGGTGGGTAATGTGACTGAGTGGCTGTGGCCAATTTTTTTTTTTTTTTACTTTTAAAAGCATGTTTTCTATAACCACTTCGGCGAAGAGGTTGTAGAAAAAATGCTTTTAAAAGCCTCTGACGATCCCAGTTGAGCCGTGCGATCATCAGAGGCTTTTTTTTAACTTTTAGAAGCATTTTTTGGGCCAAAGAGGATGTAGAAAAAATGCTTTTAAAAGTAAAAAAAAAAAGCCTCTGATGATTGTGCGGCTCAGCTGAGCATGGGGGGAGACAGGATTTTTGCTACCGGCTCTCCGAATCACCTGCCTCCATCGCTACCAGATCAGGCGATCCGGTCCAAACCAGGAGCATTTCACCCCTGGTTCCCCCATGCATGCACACGGACTACCCACCAGTCAGCTGGTCTTCGGGTCTCTGCCCTGCATGCATAGGCATGGGGTGTGGGATATGCAGGGGGCTGTGTGTGCATGCACAGGGGGTGGGGCGCATATGGGGGTGCATGCACATGCACAGGGGGAGGGGCTCATGCAGGGCACACATCAGGGGTGGGTTCCACTTACCTTTACTACCGGTTTGCAACGGGAGCGTGCATGCGCATGCGCAGGTCATCAATTATGATGTCCGGGCGGGTGGGTGAAGCCTCCCGCCGCTTTTACTCCTGGTTCTAAAGAACCAGACAGAACCAGGAGCAATCCATCTGGCACACATGTGGGGGTGCATGTGCAGGGACCATGCACGCATTGCATTTTGGGGGTCTGGGCACGCGTATGCACATTTGCGCATTTGCACGCTTTGGGCACTCGGTCCAGAAAAGGTTAGCCATCACTGATATAGGCAGAGCTAAATGCCGGTGGCAACTGGCAGCAGCTGAAAAATGTGGGGCCAAAAGGTTATCATAAACGTGGGTTGGCCTGAGTGAATCCAAATTTTGTTCACGGGATTTCAAGAGCACTGCAACAACTAGAACCTCAAGGACTGCTCTTAAGTCCCTTTGTTCAGCACCATTGTAAGCAGCTAAACTAGTAACTAAACCTAGTAGTTAATCTAGGTTTTCTGTATACAAGAAATGCATTTATTTCCCAATTGATCTACATTTTAAATACCTTTTTTAGTTGCTCTGAAGGTCTTGGAGGTAGCATCACATGAATGTTTACAAATCTGTTTTGATGTATATATTCTCTAGTTAGACTACATTTCAGCCATCAATCTCTTTATAAATTTGCCAAGACAAGAGCAACAAATAGTACTATATTTTGTAAATAATGGACTGAGTTTATGTATATGTTGAGTAAATGTGTTGCATGGCATCATAAACAATTTTTAATGTGAAAAAAGAGCTGCTTTTTGCAGATAATTAAATGCTAATAATAGTAACTTGTTAACAGTGTCCTGTAAGTCAGGGTTTGATACTTAAGTAAAAAAGATGAATGTCAAAGCAGGAAGTAAATGAAAAAAGACGGAATATCGAATACTTCTTTTCAAAAATGGAAGAAGCAATTATTTCCCTTTAGTGGATCACTCTTAAAATGACATTTTAACTCCAGGCTCATTATTTTTAAGAAAAATGTAAGTGCAGGAATTTAATGACACAAATATAGACTTAATAAGATTTAGGGAAATCCATTTAAGATGAAGGATTAAAGGGAATTTAGTACATTTATATCTCATACAAAGAAATTGCCAATGGATAATGTATACATCTCCAAGGTAATACCCAAAAGAGAGAACACATTAGAATGCTATTTTTAAAAAGTCTGATATTTAGCCTTAGAAATACTATTTTCTATAAAACTACTTTATCAAAAGAGCTGGGTTAGTGGTCTTTGCACATAGACCCAGAGATACGCACAAATAAGAATCAGCTGAAAAGGGATTTATATGACCTAAAGATGCCATCTAATTAATGATGTTTATAAGTCTTAACCATTGATCTTAACCTGAAGTCATCTTCAAGTCAAGCAAGACCCCTGATACATTTATGAATACTTTTGTATAATTTCTTTAGCAACAGTATACTTTTTTATAAACTTTCTAGTTTATCCATGATATTAGTGACTTAATGATTTTCTTAGCTTCTGAATTCAGGCATAGCCTAGCACAGGGATCAGCAACCTACGGCTCTTTCACCCCTCTGATGCGGCTCCCTGTCACACACAATATACATCACAACTGCCAATGTGCTACACCCGACGGCACGCGATTTATTGAGCTTTTCAACCCCCGGTAGGCTAACCATGGATAAATCCAAAAAAAGAAAAGTTTCAGAAGAAAACTAGTTTTGTGGCTGCTCAAGAAATAGTCAGGCACAGGAAGGGTTTTGTGGCTCCCGGTGTTTTCTTTTCTGTGGGAAACAGATCCAAATGGCTCTTTGAGTGTTTAAGATTGCAAACCCCTGGCCTAGCAGGTACTGAGACTATAAATCTTTCTCCAAAATTAGCAACAGAACATACATTGAGCTGGGGTCCTCAATGGCCCCCCTCAGAGTCTGGTGAGGAGGAAGAGGAGGAGTTGGAACTGGGACTGTCCGACAGGGAAGGCATGCCAAGGGCTGAGGACAATGCTGTCCTGGGACCCTCAGGCATTGGGGGAGGCAGTCGACCAGACGGAGAGCTAGCTGCCTGCCTGCACAGACACAGGGCAGTATGCAAGATCAGCTGCTGATTGGCAGTGGTGCTGATAGGCCGCCAATCTCCTCGGATGAGGAACAGCTGTCTACTCCACTCAAGCAAAGGTCTGGGAGAGTCGGGGGTGGGCTGCTGGGGGTTCGCAGGGGTTTGGGAGAACCTCTAGCTAAGATTCTGTGCAGTTTGGAGAACTCCCAAATCCCACTCCTGGCTGGCCCCTCCCACCCTGCCTGCCCCTCCCAGGAGTCCCCACGCGGCCTGTTTCAGATGCAAATAAGTGCAAGGCATGCATGTAGGCTTGGGGAGGGTGAAAATCGGGCCTACCGGAAGTTCTGGAAGGCTGAAACCAGGCTCGTTTCCAGACTCCAGAGGGCCTCCGGAGCCTGGGGAGGCCATTTTCATCCTCCCAGAGGCTCGAGAAAAGCCTCCAGAGCCCAGGAGGCCAAAAACACCCACACACCCACGATGGTTCAGGAGGCTGACTAGGCCACGCCCACATGGCCACGCCCACCCAGCAACTAGGCAGAGAACCCCTTGTTAAATTTTTTGAAGCCCACTCCTGAGGAGAGTGGAAAGTAGGCAAGGCCAGAGAAGGGCTGCAAGGCTACTCGGGAGAAGGTTGCCATGGGTGGAGCCTTACAAGTCTTGGCTGAAATATTTGTTTAGACAAATAAAGAACTCTCTAGAAGCCTGCCTTGCCTTGACCACCTGAGTCATAAGATGGTCATCCAATTGCTCTTCACCACATGTGTTGTAACTAGTTGTTAGCACATATTCAGAATCACAATTACCTTACTTCTATACAATTCTGATGAGAACTTGACAGTCTTTTAATGCCCATGGTGCTAGTTTACATGAACATAAGCTGACTTTGTATAAAAAAGAACACCGCTTAGGGGGAGGCCAAAAGCCCTACTAAGCAGGTATATACAAAAAGTATGAAGGCTATTGCTTAACGCATTGTAAACTGCCCTGAGTTTCCGGAGAAGGGCGGCATATAAATCGAACCAATAAATAAATAAATAAATAAATAAATAAATAAACAAACAAACAAACAAACAAACAAACAAACTGTCAAGGTTCTGACTAATGAACCCAAATGAATCAGCACTCTGAGACTTTCTGCTTCTTCAAAGAACTGCTTTATTGAGTACATCATTTCGGCACCAATGATCCTAAAACCAGCTCTAGTTATTTCCCGCAGTTTCAGTATAATTAAACGTTAGCGATTCCTCTCTCCTCTAGTATCACAGGTCACATTGTCCAATTGGGTGCTCTGGTGTCTCTCTGGCTGGCACCTGTTAGGAGCAACCTTGGTTCCCACGAGATAGTAGGTTGTTTTGGCTAGTTCACATTCCACTCCTCTTCCCCTTCCCCGAGTTGTGTGGCAACTTGAGAAACAGAAAATGGCTGCCACAGGCTCAATCTGTTTCAGAGTTGACATGAACTCTATGTCAAGTGCTGATGCCTAAGTGTCAGGAAATTAGAATTAGAGAATAAATGCCACAGGGTATTAGAAGAATCAGAGACTAGGCTGTTTTACAAAAAAATATTTCAGTGGTCGGAATATTTTATTGTAGAAAAAAATAAGATAAGGAAAAGATAACATGACATAACATTACAGAGTGCCCTGAAAGTAAACAGACTGTCTTGGTTTATTTCATTTAAGTACCTAGGGTCATCTGATAAAGTCATATAGGAAGAGATTAAGGATGGAAGAAAGGAAGTAAATATTTACCCAGCATCTTTCAACTAAAGCATTCATGCTACAAGTTGCAGTGACATCCACTGACTTTGAAAGCTTTATAGAGAATTGGACCAATTTATGGAGATTTAGGCTCCTGCCTCCTATTCTGGTTTGGCATTTTAGTTTTTTGAGATTTAAAGCATACTTCATGGTAATATACTGTCAGATATTTATTTAGCTAAGCTACATTTTAGCTTAAAGAGGCTTAGAAAATGTGATTTCAGAAATCTAATATATACAGACATTCTAATCATAACTGCTGTCAATGGGAGATGGCTGATTCCGATATGTGCAGTTTAAGGCCTCTCCAGGATTAACTGAAACAAAATGCTGGATTAGGTGGCCTTTTGGGCTAATCCAATAGGATTTCATTTGCTTTATTAATGCATATCAACCTTATGCAATATATTTGAAATTGAAATATATTTGAAAAATTGAAGATTGTGACCATCTCCCAATTAATCATAGTATGACAGAATTCTTCCAAGTATTCACATGTAAGTTTGTTTGGTATCTATCTGTTATATTTAATGCTAAGAGCTTGGCATAATTCCATTCAGCTGAAACTAAAACTCTGCAAATGACAGCTAAATAATTTATACATCTTGAATATTGAAGTGGCAAACTATTCCTTAAAGCCCTGCATTTCATAGCATCTTTTTCATGCCTGAGTTGATTTGTATTATACACCAAGGGACTTCTAGGAAGCACGCAACTCATCCAGTATTTAGAACATTTTAAAGTAGTGTGGCAGTTACCTAGTAGAGCTGTTCCTGGATCATGAGATTTGGTTCCAAATCCAATTTGATGAATTAGAAAACATTTTATTTTGACTACGTTGGAGGCTCACCAAATTGACTTGGGCCCAATCTGATTTGGAAATTATAATAGGAAATACAGAATTGCTTTATGTTTTATGTATATAAAAATATCGGGTGGACTAATCCGGAACAACAGCTTTTTCTTTTCTTTTCTTTTGTTCTGACCTAGGCTTTACCAAATCATGAAACAAACTCCTTGTCCTGAAAAGAAACCTTTTTATTTGTCTAATATGAATTTCTAACATTTGCATCCAGCAAAGTCCCAGCAAACAGTCTTTCAAGGGTGAATTGCAACCACAGACCTTATCAGTCCTTAGATAGTTGCCAGGCTGATAGCTTCCAGACGCAATGCTGTACAAGGAAATACTTGGCAAGGAGTCTCTCAGATAAGCAAATCTTCCCAATAATAATACAAACTAATTGTCTCCTGCAAACACCTATTTATTCTCCATGGGAGGGGCCATTCAGCGTCCCCTTGTGCCTTTACTCCTGAGTCAACCTCTGTTCCTTAATTGTTCCCTTCTCCCAACAGCTCTGCTCATGCGCACATCAGGAACAGGCTCCAGCTGTTCTTCAGCCCCACTTATCTCCGACTCCAAAGGTAGCTGAAAACTGTCAGACAGTCCTGGCCCCATCTCTGCCTCTGACACAGAGCACTCATCAGAGCCTTCCCCAGACTCCAGGACTGGCCCATGTTCCTCCCCAACTTCCTCACTGTCTGAGTCTACCACCAGCTCCGCTGGCTGCTAGTGGGCCACAACCCTTTCCTTTCCTTTCCTTTCCTTTCTCCTTTCCTTTCCTTTCCTTTCCTTTCCTTTCCTTTCCTTTCCTTTCCTTTCCTTTCCT
>WNWU01000016.1:5224475-5247360 GCA_012654045.1 Ptyas mucosa
CTATCCTATCCTATCCTATCCTATCCTATCCTATCCTATCCTATCCTATCCTATCCTATCCTCTATTCTATGAGAAATACAATGTAGACATGATTTAAGTGCATTTGTTCTCAATTTTAATTTCAATTATTCATTCAAAAATGAATATAGATAGTTCTCGGCTTATATCAGTTCATTTAGTGACCATTCAAAGTTACAATGGCACTGATGACCATTTATCACACTTATGACTTTTGCAGCATCTCCATGGTCACGTGATCAAAATTCAGATGCCTGGTAACTGACTCATATTTATGACGGTTGCAGTATCCCGGGGTCACGTGTTCACCTTTTGCGACCTTCTGACGAGCAAAGCCAATGGGGAGCTCAGATCCACTTAACAAATGGGGCAAAATTCACTTAATAAAAGTCTGGCCTAGCAACAGACATTTTGGGCTTAATTTTGGTTGTAAGTCAAGGACTATATACCTAGTTTAATATCTAAATTTTCATCTCCAACTGTGCTGAAGCCTAAGGCTGCAATTTTTAAAAGATTTGTTTGGAAGTTAGGTGCTCATTATAAGTAGTAATGCTAGCACTATGCTGCATAGAAACGTAGCTGGTGTTTGCTCACAAGCATTTCCTGCTGTTTTCACTGTTTTCCTCCTTGTTTGTTCTTTTTCCTATTATTGACATTCAGATTGCAAGCTTAAAATTCATGGCATTTGCTCACAACACTTTACAGTGCCTATGTATATTAACGATGTATCCTTCTTCTTACTTATTATTGTAATAAGTACCAAAGCGAAAACTATGCCATTAATTTTTTTTAAAAAAATGAGGATAAATTTTCAGTGATACATTTAGTCTTTACAATGTTTTATGAATTCTGATGTGAATGAGCCTTATCCATTTCATACTACCTGAATTATTGTAATTAGAGTAGCTGTTTTTCATAGTTCACACTTTCTTGAATTTTGCGCTGCTGTTTTTGGCTGGGGGGAAAAAAAAGAACACATAAAAATGCAAAAACTCATAATTTAGGGAAAGGATTTAAGTGGAATTGTGCACTTGCTTTTATTTCTAGAAAATACATAAATGGTGATTTAAATATTTGAAGGCTTACATGATGGGAAAAGGTTAAAGTAGAAATGAGACACGATAAATATACATTTTATACTTCCAGTTCCATCATTTTTGATATGAAGTTCTTTTCCAAACTCATTTGAATATGATGTGGGGAGGGTTCTGTAACAAAGAGAGTGCATGTCAGGGGAAATACTGGTGGTTCTCGACTTACATTTCATTTAGTGACTGTTCGAAGTTACAACAACAATGAAAAATGTGACTTATGACCGTTTTTCACACTTACAACCATTGCAACATCACTGTGGTTATGTGATCAAAATTCAGATGCTTGGCATCTGATTCATATTTATGACGGTTGCAGTGTTCCAGAATCATGTATTCAATTTTTGTGACCTTCTGACAAGCAAAGTCAGATACACTGACTACTAACTTAATACGTCCGATAGTTCACTTAACAACTTTGGCAAGAAAGGTCATAAAATGGGACAAAACTTACTTAACTTAAATGTCTCACTTGGCAACAAAAATTTTGGACTCAATTGTGGTTGTAAGTCGATGACTACCTGTAGGAGAGAAAAATCTAATGAGTGAGTTTCTGTGTCTGTTAGAAAGTATGTACATTTATATGGTCCCTAACCAATTTCCCTTGGAGTTCAACAATGCATTTGTAGCTTAGAGTTCCAGGCCATCTTTCAAGCTTTTGTAGATCATAGTTGGCACTTCCAATTATACCTGGGAATAAACATATGCCCAGTGGTATAAAATATATTACATTAATTTGATCTAGAATTTTATTAGGCAAAGAGGCCAGCATCCTTGTCACTTTTGTGACTTCTAATGTTGTTCTTTGTACTCAACACCTGTCTTTTTAACCTACTTTTTCCGCATCTGCATTCCAGATGTGTTGGCATAGAATTCTCAGAATACCCTGCCAGCATAATGCCATAAAAAAAAAAAAACAGCCTAAACGTCTGATTTCATAGTTCCATGCAAAATTCAATGCTAAATTCAAGTCGAGTTACTCCTGAGAATATATACATGGGACTGAATTATAAAATAGATAGGAAAATCTAATTTATAGCATACATAAATTATGATTTTGATCTAAATATTAGATATATGGAGAACTTTCATATTTTCATTTTTAAAAAGTGATTCATTGTGTCACTTTTTAAAAAGTTTGCAAATCTCTAGTTTATCTCTAGTTTTAGAGATAACCATCTGCTAAAACTTGATATAACAATCACAGTGTAGCTTTTTAAAGCAAAACTAATCCAAACTGCTCAATAATGACCCAAGTTTTGCATTTGTTATACAGAGTTTCTACAAAGGTCAGAGGGCTTATCTGTTTTAGATGTTTTGATGTATTGTATCTTAAAAACAGACTCCGTGCAGTGTAAAATAAAAAGACCAATTAATTTCTTTAATTTAATTGTTTAATCCAATCTCATTATCAATATCTGCAGAAATACTGGAAGATTTATGATCTGAAGGACAGAAACCAACATATTAGAAAGAAAGGGTAATTGTTTCGTGAATTTCCTACCCGTACCATCTCAGTTTTAAAAATTACAAGTTTTATTTAGACGTAAACACTGTAGTCCATTTCAAAAGTAACTTGAAACACTTTATGTTTGCAATTTTTATTCACAGATGGTTATCTCACACTTTTTGTTTTATAGGATTGCATCCTTAAAACTATTTTAGGATTCAAATATTGGATGATGACCCCTAGTGCTAATGGGCCAGCACTTTTATAAAGGTTGAGGAGATGCATCTTTTGCTCTCCTTCACAAGAGGAGACTGGAAGAAAAGGGCTAGCTGGATTATAAAATCCCACCCACTATTAATGGTTTCTAGCATTTTGATAACAGAGATTCCCTCTTTTCTTCACCATCTACAGTTTCCTGCATTTCCTTCCAGTTTTCTCTTCAGACTCCGATGGAATGTTTTTAGGCATGAAACTTAATTCCTGCTCCCCACCCTCACTCTTGTTTCCACTGAGAAAAGCAGTTTTATCAGAGAAAACATTTCATAAGATCTCCCTCTAAATTATGTACACTCTGATGTATCAGGAGTTGGTTCCAGTGCAGCATCCATTGTTCTGACATCCTATCCTTTTGTTTTATGACGAGTCCTCTCAGCTAGTATTTAGAAGCACCCAGGAGGCTCAAGTAGCTGTATTCAAGGATCTATCCAGCATGACTTGGTAGCCACAGACTAGCACAAGGGTGGGACTCTACTGGTTTGGACTGATTTGGGCGAACCAGTACCTCCGACGATCAGCTGGGAGCAAACTGGTTCGCCCTGACGATTAGATGGGCCCACCCACTTGCCTGCGCTATTTTCCTACCTTTATCTTCTCAGATGATTCGCATGGCAGAGCAGATTGCCGTGCCTCAGCTGTGTTTCTCCTCCAAAGAAACACAGAAGCGAAGATTTATTCAAACTGCCCACGTGTACGCAGCGCCTGTCAGGGGCTCATGCAATCACCGAACCAGTTGTTAAATCAGGAGGATCTCACCACTGGACAAGCATAATAATAAAGCAAACTGATCTCCAACTCTCTCATTTTGTTTCCATATGCATTAGTACCCCAAACAAGAAAAAGATGAGAATAAAAGAAAAGAACAGGCAGAAATTGGAACAAAGTGCAAAACTAGTTCTAAGTCAAAAATCTGGTTTTGGTCTGGTTGTTTCCAGAACAACTTTTCTCAATCTGGCATCCTTCAGATGCATTAGGCCTTGTTGCCTGAAAATTTGAGAAGTGTAATTCAACACTTTTCGGGAGTACCAAATCCTGAAATAACAGTTTGCTGATTTATGCTGGACAGCTCCTGTTTATTCAAGCATCCCAATCATCCTTGCTGGTCAGCTCCTCTGCTGGAAATTGCCCATTTTGCAGGATCAAATCGTTGCAGTCAAAATAAAGAATCCTTCAGAAGGCACAAATCACAAAGTGATTTTCATTGCTAAAAATGCATTGCTAAAAATTGGACTCAAATCTCTCTAGATCTTAGATGGCCCTTTTAGGCCAGTCTCATTCTCTTTAAAGGAGCCTCCTTCATGCTTTAATCATGTGGACCAGAGCCACCGTCAATCTTGTAGCTGCTATAGCTCAGTGATTCTTATGGAATTTAGGCAAGGGGAAATCATTCAGAGATATAGTTCTCCATACCAGTTCAGGCTATATTTTTCTAGCTTTCTTTGAGCTTTATTTCAAAAGTTTATCTTCTAGAAATAGCAGAGTTCCCTATATTCTGACATGAATCAGTTTAAAATACTACATTAAAAAAGATGGTGAGTAGACAATAAGAAATAATCTTGGGCATGGAAGCCCAAAAAATATTCTTGTTAGAAAATCTTTATAGGCATTCTTGTAAGAATAGAAAGAGAGAAATTTAGCTTCTTTCTGAATATCAAAATGCTCCTGATCACTACTAGGAATTGAAATGTCAAAGTAACAATTGCCAGTGAAGAGATCAAATGTGTACAAGAATTCAGTTTCCTGGGATTGCAGATTGATCAAAGCAGGAAATGCAATCCAGAAATAAAGTTGGATCACAGACCAACGATGAGCATGAATCGAGTACAGAAAAGCAAGGAAATCAGCCTGGCACACGAAATGCAGTTTAATCCATACTGTTTTCTTTCCCATAGCCACCTATGGCTGTGAAAGTTGGACCATTAAAAAAAACTAGACAGAAGGAAAATCAACTTGTTTGAGCTGTGGTGTTGGAGAAAGCTTCTGCACATTCCTTGGATAGCAAAGGTGACAAGCATGTATTGGAGCATGTAAAATCAGTCATATCACTGGAAGGCAAAATCAAAAGCCAGCTTGGGAACCAGTTTGGATCTAGTGATTAAGGCACCAGGCTACAAACCAGGAGAATGTGAATTCTGCTTCTGCCTTAACCATGAAAGCTGGTTTGGTGACCTTGGGCGAGTTCCTCTCTCTCAGACCAACTCTTCTCAAGGGTTACTTTTGTGGGACAATAGAATGAGGAAGGAGTATTAGGTATGGTCACTGGCTTGAATTGTTTATTATGTTATTTATAAAAATTATAAAAATAACAAAGGTGGGACAAGAAAGATCTAAACCAAATCTGGGGAGGTTTGTGTGGAATTGGTGTGGAACAATAAAGTAGCTAGTTTAACACTACAGATGTGGGTCTGGTTATTCACACCTGACAGGAAACCATCATCATCATTATCATCATGTAAATATATTCCAGCAAAAGGTTTTAAATCTGAATATCAAATATCCACATATCAATAATGTGAGAGAAATAAGGAGAATTAAAACCTAAATGTGTTTTTAGAAAGCGGTCTAGTTTTCATCAGTAACGAAGGAATGAATCTTTGCCAAGATTATATGACAACAGTCATTCCCATTTGAAATTATTGCTCATGGTTTTTTTATGCTATTAAATGCAATAATTCACAACTACATGCTTTTTATTTCAAGGCAAACATGCCTTGAATTATACTGAGGCATTTTGCAAAGCAAGAAGGTTGATAGATATTGAATGACAGTGGAAGACTTTGGCAGATGATTCCTACAGTATATCTACTGTATGTATCTCTCTCATCTTTAATTATGTCCACTGGAATTTAGGTATAGAACTCTTAGGACCTCCAAATTCTTTTTGATTAACCACAAAAATGCCTGATTTATTGATTTTCAGTACTAAGTGCCCCCAACTCATCCTTTAAAGCTTCACTCTTGCTAACTTCACTGAGAAAGAAAGGGGAACTCCAGCTGCTTAGTGGCTCTTAAGTAGAAAAGGGAGAATCTGAAAATAGTTGGGGATTGGGAGTAAAAAATTGCACCTTTTGTCATTTGTCCCTCCACTACAATTGGCCATGTCAAATACAAAATGCAAACTTCATTAAAGTTCACATTCTGTGTTAGCTGACAGGCACTTTTTCATATCATTTGGGCATAATCATAAGAACGTTCAAAGGCTTCATATTTTAGTCCTGATTACATTAAGTAGGTCTGCATTTTTGTAGGTAGGAAAGGCTTTCTAATGAATTCCAGACTCTGCAAGATTGAACCAGGGATCTGCTTTCTTTAATTTCTCTATACCAGCCCCTAAAAGCACTTTGTACATTTTGCTTGTCTACCAAGGATAAAAATAGAGTTCAACTGAGCATCGGTCTAGAGGCTGTCTGGCACAAGAACTACTGATGCTTATATAATAAAGGTGACAATTTCACAGCACACGGGAGCGGAGGGAACCGACACCTGAAATGTCATAACTCGGAGGGCCTCCATTTCTAGGCTACTATTTAATTTGTCTTCATTTTGTTTTAACGGAGTCTAAGCGGTGTGCTTTCTCTCTCTTTCACAATATCCTGTTTGACCTTTAGGCCAAGAAATGTGTCATCCCCTTAACTTAACATTTCCCCAGTCACATTTCAGCAAAGATCCTTGCTCTATATTTTCTCCTCAATTTTTAAGATGACAGTATAGGTACTGTACATTCGATGGACTTTCAAACCAATTTATTTCTGATTTTGCATGTTAAGGAAAAAGCAGCCTCTTTTTTAAATAACAAGATAACTTTTACCTGTATTCTTTCCCACAAAGCTTTTTGAATGGGGATGAGGGAAGATCAGGAAAAACATTCATGTTATCATCCCAGATGGGACTTTTAAGATCTTCAAAAAGATATAGGCAAAGCTTAATGCAATGCTGAATTTTAAAATAATTGAAATCCTGCCTCATTCATAATTATTTTCTCATGTGAATTTCTATCATAAACCAGGGGTCCTCAAACTACGGCCCAGGGGCCGGATACGGCCCGCTGAAGCCATTAATACATCCCACGCAGGACCACGAGATTGCCCCACCCACATTGCCCCACCTACTTGCCAGCTCCACCCACCTTCTGGAGGCCAGGGTGGCCAAAAACGGGATGTGGGGAGGCCTCTGGAGGCTAAAAATGGGCCAGTTTTTTGCCTCCCCAGCCTCCACACACACACACACACACTCACAGAGAGAGAGAGAGAGAGAGAGAGAGAGAGAGAGAGAGAGAAGTCCCTCATACACACCCCAAGGTGTGCCACATCCCTTCACTAACCTGCTTTCCACCCTCAGGAGCATAACAAATTAAAGTTTAATTTGTGTGTATTGTTTGGACTGCTAAATTGGCCACAGCCACCCAGTCACATGACTGCCTAGCCATGCCCACCCAGCTGGTCCAGCCCCCGAACAGTCTGAAGGACCGTGAATTGACCCCCTGTTTAAAAAATTTGAGGACCCCTGCATTAAACTTACATTCACCAATCTGTTTGGAAAGATGTGGGCATTTAAAAAAGAATATTTCTTACATTCCAGTTACTGTATATACTGTACTGATGTCTATGAAGATTCTCAGTCATCCAAGTCATGATGGTCCCAAAGGTGCTTTTTCTTTCAAAAGGCAACTGGGCGATGTTTTTTCCTCGAGGAAAAAGACGTTTCGCTTCTAATACAAAAAACGGAAGAGAACTGATGAAGCTTCTTGGGTGAGAAGTGAAATGTCTTCAAAGAAAAACAAAGAAAGTTCTGTTGCCTCTTGAAAACAAGATCGCCTCTGCCACCAATAGCCTCCCACCGGCCAGTACGTTCGCACAGAGAAGGCCTCCTTAGAGTGCCGTCCGCCAGACAATGCCGGCTGGCGACCCCCAGAGGGAGAGCCTTTTCTGTAGCGGCACCCGCCCTGTGGAATGACCTACCCCCAGAGATATGCATGATACCTGACCTCCGGGCTTTCCGTCGAGCCCTGAAAACACATTTATTTCATCTAGCCGGCCTGGCTTGACCCTATTGTTCTGGTTTTAAATTGTAAATTGGTTTTAACTTGGTTGTTTTAAATTGTGGGCCAAAACTATTTAATTATTTTAAATTGTCTCTTAATTTTGTATGCTCTGTTTTTATTTTGGCTGTTCACCGCCCTGAGTCCAGCTGGAGAAGGGCGGTATACAAATTAAATAAATAAATAAATAAATAGCACCTTGGGGATATACTACACTACAGTAAAACTGGACAAAGAACTTATAACACTTTTCATTGATACCTTCAAGAACTATGAAAATAATTAGCCTAAAGGAGCCTCAGTTTATGGCGCTGCAGAAATTGGTGATCAGGTTGTGAGCATAAAAGAACACTGAGAGAACGTCGTTCGTGCTATTCCTGCCTAAGAAAATTACATGTTAACATTTATCTCACTTCTAAAAATATTTTTCTACATTCTGAAAATGTATAGAACAAAAGCAATATCATACTTTTGACTAATATCATACCCCAAGGCAATCACAAAACCACAAAATGTATTTCTATGTTCTGTTAATGTAGAGAACAAAAGTAATATCTTAACTTTTGAAAAAATATCATAGCTTAAAGCAATCACAATACCACAAAATAGATTTCTATGATCTTTAAATGTATAATATACTTTTGAATACCGTAATATCGTAGCTCAAGGCAACCACAAAACCATGAAGCTAACTCAGATGATACGTATCCATAGCCAAGTGGGTAATCACAAAATAGCAATCATTCATAAACTTCTCAAGTGCCTCCACTAGTTTAGGCTTGCTCTGCTTGTTGCAATTTTTTTTATTAATTATTATTTTTTAGCTGCCCATTTCAAACCAGTGAACTCAATAATATGAAATTTTATTCATAAACTGAATAGGTGTGATAGAATCCCCTGCTATAGTAGAAGGGAGAGTAAAGATGTTCTGTGATGACCCAAGACAAAGCAGGAAGGTCACACAGCCAGCTGAGAGTTCAAACTCCCCTTCAATGCTCCAAATTTCCCCCCAAACATTCCCATGTTCCTTGGCAAATCCCAGAGCAAAGCGCGTGCACGCACACACACACACACACACACACACACACACACACACACACACACACGGCAGCCTCTGGCTGCACTTGGTCCAGCAAAACAAAATGAGTCCATGAAACAAGGAACAAGCAATGAGTCCACAAAGTAAGGAAGAAGCAAGCAATCCTGCAAACTCTAAATGTCTGTACTGGCACAACAAACTCTACCAATTCAGTGTTTGTTCCCAACACATGCCCCTCCCCACAGTGTCTCCTTAAATCTCAGTCCCCAGGTGTGCCTTGTTAAGAGGGGTGGGGTGTTCTCCTCCCGAGTCATTGGGTCAGCCTGTGCTGTTCCCGCCTTCTCTCCACTCTCCATGCGCAGGAATCAGGAGGGGGAGGTCCTTGCTCATTGCCTGAGCTTTCTTGCAAAATTCTGATGAACTCCTGCATTTAATTATGTACTGTACAATAGAGTTGTCTGACCCTGGGAAAGAAAATTGGCATTTCTAAAACATGGCAAAACAAGAATAGATGGATATTTTTGTAGTATCAAATAAGTAATTAACATCCTTCCCACTAAGTTACCATATTTTTTGGAGTATAAGAGGCTCCGAAGTATAAGTCATACCTTATTTTGGCGGGAGGAAAATAAGGGGAAAAAAATCTGCTTGAGAGGCTCTCCGTTTGGGAGGCTGCATTTGCAGTCACCAAAAGCTCTGTTTGAGAGGAAGTGTGGAAGCCAAAGGATGGGGGCCGGTGGGTGGGCGGGGCTACATTCGATGTATAAGACGCACCCAAATTTTCACCCTCTTTGGGGGGGGGAGAAAGTGCGTCTTATACTCAGAAAAATACAGTAAAAGTCAGAGAGAAGATCAAAAATAGTAAGGAGGTTTTCTTTAACATATTGACTGATAAATGAGGCCAAAATAAAATCTTGATTTTAAGATTTGGGTTCTGCTTTCTTGATCGGAGGCTGCTGTAAGGGGTTTGACAGTATGTAGACTTAATTTTCCTAATTGAGTGAGAAATTAGACATCACTTCTGAAAAGCAGCATTTCCAATGCCCCCCCCCCCACTTCTCTCCGCCTCTGTGCATCAACGTACACAGGCAATCTCAGTCAAACCATTAACTTGCAGAATATCCTGTTCTTTGTGCCTCTTGCTGCAGTCACATTCACTGATTTTAATGATGTAATCTTCAGAGTGTAAAATGTTTTTTCTAGTGTTGAAAACAGCTCTTTGGATTAAAGCTATTTGTTGCCATTTTGATCAGAACATCAACATGCTATGAAAGAATTAGTCCTGTGATAATATGGTACCCTCTTTCCAATTAAAAAATAAATCTCTTTTTAGATGGTAATATTTTTTTTTGAAAAATCACAATGGTACATTAAAGAGTAGCTCTCAATGCTGGAAAATTACATCTGACAATGAAACATTTATACTTGTTCTTTAAAAGAAGGGTAGAAACTTAATCCCATTTAAGACCAATAGGTAGCCCATGACTGGATGATATTATAAAATGGGACTATAAAATGTCCAGTGTCCACAGTGACCAGCTCTCTCACCACCCATCATCAGGTTCTCAGGAAGACTGGCTTCAAGATATCAGGAGCATTCTGAAGTAGTTCCTTCCAATATGCTAGATATTGGAGAGCTTCCAGTTGTGAAAGAACTAGTTTCATCTCCTTTTTACTATTCTCAAAAGGAGGGTGAGGGATAGGATACTAAAGTACCAGATAATCTAGAAATATCTTCAACCAACAACTAAGAACTGATAGTTAGGTTTGGATGATGTTATGTCTTCTATTCAATGAAACACTTAGACAAAACTATGTATGTATGTATGTACCGGTAATTGTGAAAATATGCCACATATGTTTTCCTTCTTTAATTTTTCCTTCTTTAATTTTTTATTTCTTTGAAATTTTCTGTGCTGTTTATTTTCTAAATTCAAGTAATGAAAGCAACAAAAGGAGAAGAAATTACACTAAAACATTAAAGGGGAAAATGAAAGGAAGAGTAAAAAGTAAAATGTACTATAAAATAGTACAGTAATTTATAGTAATTTACAGTAATACATTCATCTCCTGTTCAATTACTAGATTAGAAATACAGTTTAACTATCTGTAGGTTTGCAGTTCTAAGCAATTATCTCGAAATAAATACCTTTATGTCATGCTAGTACACATTTGCCCATGGTCATTAGGGATTTCTTCCTTTCCTGAAACATCAAAGGCTGCTTATTATTAGAGTCACGTCACATGCTTTGAAGCCCCATTGATTTGGTCCCATATGGCAACCTTATATTTTCCCATTTGAATGCAGATGCTTTGGTCTCTAATCCCTCCTAGCAATAAGCAAAGAAGTGAACTGTTGGCTTTAATATATCTTTTCATGCGCTTAAAACTCCATGCTCGCTTACTTGCCCTACCAGGTCAAACGCACTTAATCTTAAGAACAATTCTGACTTTTGGCCTATAATGCCGAATGCTTATGATCTTCACCTCTTAGCTCCTTGCCCTTTAAGCAAGCTGCCAAAAGGCATAGACTGGAATGACAATGGAGCAGTATTTGTTTCAAAATTACAGCACATATACAAACGTAATGTGTGAATTAAATCCACCAAGAGCACTTGCATTTCTAGTTAATGCCAATTATAAAAAAACACAGTACTGTAATAAATGGTTTTTAAAGTTTGTTTTGTTCTGGTTTCCAGTGCCAGGCACAATGCATGTTGATTCAGAGCAGGGGTGAAATGCTCCCAGTTCAGACCGGATCAGGCGATCTGGTAGCAATTATGGCAGGTGGTTCGGAGAAACAGTAGTGATGGCGGTGCGAGGCTCCGCCCACCAGCCCGGGTGTCGTTACTTCCTGGTTTAAACCAGGAAGTAATGCGTTTTTTACCCTCTGGTAAGGAAGGTAAGTAGATTTCACCCCTGATTCAGAGGTTAATTTGCATTGTAACACACTTTAATCAATTAGCCAAATGTTTTCTGTTTTAAACAATAGGTATGAACTACTGATAATCTGAGGGTATCATTAAAATCTGGACATATTAAAGAATACTCTCTGATGTTTTCTGTGTATTTTCCTCTCTTAGATGTCTCCAAATCTATTCCCTTCATATCTATTGACATGCTAAGTCCACACATTTTCTAAATCCATAACATATCCCAGTTTTGTTTAGCCTCTTTTTCTCTTTCATTTAATAATACAATAGAAAACTAAGGATTATATTGTATATAAAATCCCCATTTGGGATCTCAGGTCTTTTTCTTCCTTTCTTTCTATAATGATTTGATCTGTTTTGTGGATGAAATGACAGAGCTCCTATACATTAGCTACCTTTGGAAAAGTTCCCAGGACAATGTCTGACCTCTAGTGGTAAGAGAAGAAAATGAATACTTCAATTGACAAAATCCAATGGGAGTAATTTATATACCCTCAAGTTCTGCTATGTTGCTTCCTCTTGATGAGTGTGTGTTCCTGGGTAGGATGAATGAAGGATGCTGAGAGTGTACATCAAGAGTATATACTCCCAACAAGGTCACCCAAGCTGTGACAAATCACCCTACCTGTCCTGTCAAAGCAAACAGGCACCTACAGTGTATTAGGTAGCAATGGTATAGGCCCGTGATGGTGAACCTATGGCACGCGTGCCACAGATGGCATGCGTAGCCATATCAGTGGGCATGTGAGCTCAGATCCTTATTTTCGGACCTTCTGAGCCCACCAGAAGTAGGGAAACAAGCTGTTTCTTGCCTCTGGAGGGCCTCCGAGGTGGTGGAAGGCCCGATTTTTTGCTGTCCACAGCCTCCAGAGCCTCTCTAGTAATCTAGCGAGGGCAAAAATGTCCTTCCCCACCCCACACCCCCGGAGGCCCTCTGGAGGCCAGAAATGGCCCATTTGAAAATTTCAGTTAGGACCAGAAGTTGGTAAACGGACTGTTTCTGGCCTCCGGAGGGCTCCAGGGGGTTGGGGGAGGCCGTTTTCACCCTCCTCAGTTACTCCTAGAAAGGCTCTGGAGCCAGGTGAGAGAGAAAAATGGGCCTACTGGGGCATCACCTGCCAGGAGCGGGGGGGTCGCAAGGGGGGGTCACGTGCACATGTGCGGGAGTGGGGCACATAGAATAATGGGTGTGGGCACGCACACATGTGCGTGAACCCCACACACACGCCATCCCCCTCCTGGCACGCAATGGCAAAAAGGTTAGCCATCACTGGTATAAGCCATAGGAGGATGCTGGAGGCAGATGATCATTTTAATAATAACAATAAATGTATGTCATACTTCAGAGAAGAAGGAGGTGGCAAATTTTATAGTTTCCAAGAAAATCACTTGGATAGACACGATATACAGGTGGTCCTCGACTTACAACAATTCATTTAGTGACCATTCGAAGTTACAATGGCACTGAAAAAAGTGACTTATCACAATTTTTTGCATCAACCTTTGCAGCATCCCCATGGTCATGTGATCATAATTCAGATGCTTGGCAACTGACTCATATTTATGACAATTGTGTCCTGGGATCATGTGATTGCCTACTGTAGCCTTCTGACAAACAAAGTCCATGGGGAAGCCAGATTCACTTAACAACCAGGTTACTCCCTTATCAACTGCAATGATTCACTTAACAACTATGGCAAGAAAGGTCGTAAAATGGGCAAAAGTCACTTAACGAATGTCTCACTTAGCAACATGAATTTTGGGTTCAATTGTGGTCATAAGTCGAGGACTACCTGTAGATCCACATGATTGGCATCTCAGGTCAAGTGGTGTTCAACATGATAGTGAAGAAGAACTGAAGGTATTTTGGCGTTTTCATTCAGATTATACTGGTTCCTACTCAGGACACATGCAAACACAAACAAGCCACGTGGAAAGAATGCCATTGTTTTCATAGTCAGCAAGGATATTGGGTACTTGGGTAAAATGTAATTAATGACTAAATAATTAAATTTCATGGCAACTCTTTAATATGAGGTTTTGTTCCAAACACTGATGCAAAGAGTTGGTTGATAAGTTTATGGTGTAGTTCACAAGTGTCAAACTTGCGGCATCACGTTGCCGTCACGTGACATATTGTGACGTTTTTCCCTTTCGCGGAGCTGGGGTGGGCGTGGCCTGCACGTCACGCATCCAGCCCACAGGCCGCCAGTTTGACACCCCTGGCTCTAGTTGAATCTGAAATTGATAGAACATGCAAGCACAAAGTGCTGCTTGTAGTTGGGGACTACAAAGTGAGAAATATTAAGGAGAAAAATGTAGTTTCCCACTCTATGACCTGGGAAACAGAAATGAAGCAGGACAATGATCAATTTCTACCAATCTAACTATTTCTTCATTTTTAACATAAATTTCAGCTGATGCATCCTATCACCAGGTTGAGTGCATAGAAATCCAAGTGACTATATTATTGGTATAAGGAAGTGAAAGTTATAACAGAAAAATCAGGGCCAGAGAATGAATGACTTGGAACATTTCATCAACCTCTTATGTGCAAATTCCAAGTCAAGCTCAAACAGAAAAACAAAGCCAACCAGCTTCCATATTATTATCTAGAGCATTTGTTCACAATTTTCGAGAACATCAGAGATCATTTTGAGATCAAGGACCTCATTGATCAGGAACCAGAGGGACTATGAAATGAAATCAAAGAAGTTAAGGATGAATGTGAGATAAGACTACTGAAGATCAAGAAAGAAAAATACAACAACAATTTAATTTTAGAATAAATGGTAGGAGGGGGAAAAAAAGTCATAGCCAAGAAATACAAAATCTCAGAACAAACATAAAGAATTTCAGAGAGCTGTTAGAACAGACAAGAGGGAGTTTATCTGTAAAAGACATCAATGATGGGGGGGGGGGGGGAACATGGACTAACAAAGCTTACCAAACGATGATCTGAACTCACAAGTAGCAATTTATTTATTTATTTATTGAATTTTTATACCGCCCTTCTCCTTCCGGACTCAGGGCAGTAAACAGCCAACTAAGAACAATTGTATACAAAAGTTAAAATAATTTTAAAATAATTTATAAAATTTGGCCCATAATTTAAAACATTTCAATTTAAAATCAGTATCAAACTTTAAAACCCACATGGAGTCAGGCCAGCCCGGTTAACTGAAAGAAGTAAGTTTTAAGGGTCCGATGAGAAATTGAGAAAGAAAAAGATTTTATGGCAGACTACCATTTGGTATCAGGATGCAGTGGCTCAGTGGCTGCTGAGCTTGTCGATCAAAAGGTTGGCAGTTCAGTGGTTCGAATCCCTAGTGCTTAATGTGGGGTCACCTAATGGGGTGAGTTCCTTTACTTGTCCCAGCTTCTGCCAACTTCTAGCAGTTCAAAAGCATGTAAAAAACGCAAGTAGAAAAATAGGGAGAACCTTTGGGAGGAAGGTAACAGCGTTCCATGCACCTTTGACACTTAGTCTTGCTGGTCACATGACCACGGAGGCGTCTTTGGACAGCGCTGGCTCTTCGGCTTTGAAACAGAGATAAGCACCACCTCCTAGAGTCAGGAACGACTAACACATATGTTCGAGGGGAACCTTTACCTTTACCTTACCATTTGGTAGACTAACATAGGAAGCCTTGAAAAGGATATTTAGTTTTTGTGATATTTCAATTCCTACCAATAGATCAGAATCAACACAGAATGGTTTTGCCCATGATACTTTATGAATATGAAGGACTTTGAAGAAGTAAAATAGGAGCATTGACACTTTTGAACTTTGATGTTGAAGAATATTTCTTAAATACTATGGATAGTCAAAAAAAGGGGAGGAGTATATAAAACAAGTCAATCTAGAGTTCTCATCCAAAGCACAAATGATCCAGCTCATATTCCGGACACCGTATGTAAAAAACTACCTTTCTTGAAAAGTTTATAATGCTAGAAAAGAAAAAGAGAAGGAAAATTACCACGGCAAGGTAGAGTAACTCTTTTACAAAGGTAATAGATGCACTCTTTGGAGGCATGAAGGGGCAGGTTGATGATAAATCATAATGAAAAGATCTATTAAATGTGATCTCTAAAAGTTGACACTGACTTAATGGCGCATAATCTATCAAAAATGTATAACTGAACTAGCAGGTATGCAGCATTATGCATGAGTTTTAGTAAACAAATAATTTAATAGATTTAATTAAATGAATTTCAATAAATTTTCTACTTCTCTGAAAATTGATTAAGCATACTAATTAATGCCTCAGAAAATGAAAATCAATAATACGGTAGTTCTGGTAATTCCGTGCTAATAAAACAGACTTAGCAGTTAATGTTTTCAATTCTTGAAATCAAATTTAATTATATCAGGCCACAGCCTGAGAGCAGAGTCTTCTCTTGAGGGACATAAGACTGGAAAGAGTCCAAGACAAGCCTGAGGGACAGAACCCAGCAGGTTTGAGCTGATTTCATGTCAGAACCTGATGAACTTTAACACTGAGGAAGCCCTGGTATATAAATTGGAAATGCTCTAGGGCAGAGGTCAGCAACCTGCAGCTCCGGAGCCACATGCGGCTCTTTGGGCCCTCTGCTGTGGCTCCCTGTCAGGTGATCCCACCATTGGCTGGCCCCGCCCTTCACCCTCCCCTTCCAGTCACTCGCACCTGGCCTGAGAAGGTAAGGGCGATGGCAGGGGATGGAGAAGCAGCCAGGGCAGAGACAGAGAGATACAGAGAGAGTGGGAGAGAGAGAGAGATAGAGAGAGGGAGGGGGAGGGGGAGGGGGAGGGAGGGAGGGGAGAGAGAGATATGTCAAAAGCATTTTGTGCTTCCTGGTGTTTTTTAACAACTGGTTCTCTTCCCTAATGACTGGCTGGGTAGCTGTGGCTGTCATGTTACTGGTGGAAGTGAGTGACATCGAGTTGGCCACACCCACCCAGGTTTTGTGGCTCCCGGTGTTTTCTTATCTGTGGGAAATGGGTCCAAATGGCTCTTTGAGTATTTAAGGTTGCAGACCCCTGCTCTAGGGAAATGAATGGGGAACTCATATATTTTCTTTCTTGAATCAAAACCTCTGACTATCAGTTACAAAGGTCTCTGTTTTCTTTTAAAGACACACAGCAGCTATTTTGCTTAATTGCTCACAGTAGTTAAGAAGTCAATATATTGCTTATGTTTAACTGAAAAGAACAGCTGGAGAAACAAATATTGTAAACATCTGTTTGAGGCCTCCCAGGACTCAAGAAAGAGTGTGTGTGAACTATTTTTCATGAACTTCAGTTGCTTTTTGCTAAAATTTTAGACTTTCCCAGATGCTCCAGAAGATACTGCAGCAACCAAACCTTTATTCCACTATTTTTATGTTCCTCAAGTTAGCTATATATAAAAATGAAACTGTTGAAAAATATTTGACAGGCAAGTGGAATGTCTCCATAATTGCTATGGTCTTTGAAGCAAGGTTATTGTTTTACCTCTGCTCATGGAAAGAAACTTACTTGATCAAGAAGTTAGGATCTATGGGAGGGAAATTCAAAATGGCCACTTTGATCCTCATGGCTTGAGTTCAGGTATCCATCTTTGTTTGTGTTCATGTGCAAACTAAGCTCTTCAGACTTTTTCAAAACTGCTTTATTAAGTTGGACATTGATCTTATTTTTGATATTGTTGTAAGATGCACTGGAAATCTGTTTGAAAATTGAGACAGGAATCCCCACAGTGGATAGCTTCACTGGGTAGACCAGACCAGAAAATCAGTTCCATGGGAAGGCAAAACAATAGGTTTCAAAGAAGCTGTCTTTCTCTCAGTCATATTAACATTAATTTTCTATACAAGGCTATTGCGAGCATTACAGAAACAACATCTAAGATACTGTGACTGTAATATATTAAGTATTATTAAAAAGACAGCACTTCCAGGATGGAAGTTTAGACACCAAGTGTCTAATAACAAGAATGTACTTCTTCTAAAAGATAGGACAAAATTATTTAGTAGCACTTGATAAATATTTTGGAAAATCATGTATTGTTTCTCTATATAAAGCACTCTGCTTATCACACTGGTTAACTGTGAGCTTGATGTAATGATCATTAGGTAGCTATATGGTTAGGTGGCTACATTAGGTGGTTGAAAAACTAGCTTAAAATGTTCATCAATGCTGCCTCTAGCTGATGGGGAAGGATCAGTTGGTATTCTTCTAGATAAAGCCCTGGCTGTTGTGTTCTTTGGAGGGAGATGGTTGAGAACCAGTCACGTCAGAATGATTTTTCTACAAAAATGTACTTCTATCTTTTTTGTTTTGCATTGTAAAAATTATACCCAGGAATTATTTTTCATTTTTACATTGTATGACTATCCAAGTAGTTACTATTCTAGAGTATAGGTAAAGGTTCCCTTCGCACATATGTGCTAGTCGTTCCTGACTCTAGAGCCGTGATGGTGAACCTATGGCACACGTGCCACAGGTGGCACGCGGAGCTATATCAGTGGGCATGCAAGCGTTGCTCTAGCTCATCTCCGGTGCGCATGCACACGCCGGCCAGCTGATTTTTGGGCCTTCTGGGCCCACCGGAAGTCAGGAAACAGGCTTTTTCTGGCCTCCAGAGGGCCTCCGGGGGGCTGGGGAAGGCTGTTTTCACCCTCCCCAGGCTCCTAGAAAGGCTCTGGAGCCTGGGGAGGGCAAAAAACTGTGCCTACCGGGCCCACCGTGCCATCGTGTACCAAAAGTGGGGGGAGCGCGGGGGTGTGCGTGCGCGGGGGAGCGGGGTGCATTGAATTATGGGTGTGGGCACATACGCTCGCAACCCCCCCGCTCCCCCCGCTTTTGGCACGCGACGCCAAAAAGGTTAGTCATCACTGCTCTAGAGTATATACACTTTTAAGTACAATATACTCTAGGGGAGGGTATCAAACTCATGTTGTCATGGTGGCATCATGTGACCTATCGGGTCTTTTTCCCTCTTTGCTAAACCGGGAGGAGGTGTGATCAGTGTGTGATGCATCCGGCCCATGGAGCAGTGGTGGGATTCAAGTAATTTAACAACTGGTTCTCTGCCCTAATGATTTCTTCCAACAACCAGTTTGCCAAACTGCTCAGAAAGTTAACAACTGGTTCTCCTGAAGTGGTGCGAACTGGCTGAATCCCATCACTGGCCAGGAATTTGACAGCCCTGCTCTAGGGTATCTCCTTGAGCCCTTCAACATGTTCCAGAGTCACTTTTCCGGCCTCTGTAAAAGAAGTACTAAGTGGAAACTGGTGTCATTGCCTGCTTCTTCCTTGCTTCTTGAATGCTCTAGCTCTGCCAGGGATTACGTTTTCTTGACTATTGGTGGTTGTGACTTCCTCAAGGCTTTCTCCTGTCCATTTCTCTACTCCCAACCAGGGGTGGGCTTCAAAATTTTTAGCAAGGGATTCTCTGCCTGGTTGCTGGGTGGGTGTGGCCATGGTGGGCGTGGCCTAGTTGGCCTCCTGCACCTTGGCGGGGGAGGCGTTTTTGCCCTCCCCGGGTTCCGGAGGTTTTCTTCGAGCCTCCAGGAGGGCGAAAATGGCCTCTTCAGGCTCTGGAGGCTGGAAACGAGTCTCTTTCCAGCCTTCCCAAACTTCTGGTAGGCCTGTTTTTCGCCCTCCCTGAGCCTCCGTGCATGCCCTGCACTTACCTGCATACAAAACGGGCCACGTGGGACTCCTGGGAGGGGTGGGGTGGGGTGGGCAGGGTCAGCCAGGAGTGGGATTTCAGGGTTCTCCGAACTGCACAGAATCTCAGCTAGAGGTTCTCCCGAACCCCTGCGAACCCCCAGCAGCCTACCCTGCTCCCAACCTTTGCTATTACTTGGCATGTAGTGTTTATCTAATCCTTTTCTGCCTTTCACCAGACCCCTGTTTTTTGTTAACCTCCTATGGTGTCTTGACAATACTTGTCATGAATTTTCTTCTTTCTTAAGGGGGGGGAGGGAGGGAGGGAGAGAAACAGTTAAAACTCCAGTATTCCCAATTGCTGCAATCCCACAGTGTCTTTTCTAGGCAGTGTGACTTCAGCTCTTAGCTGTCTTTCTCAATTTAATGCTGATCATCAAACCCTTAAGATGGAGAAAAGCCCTTCACCCACCAACTGTTCAACTCTGTTTCTGGATTTCTATCAACCTAAACTTTCCTCCTTCCTTGTGAGCCCTCCGGTGTTCAGCGTTTTTATTAATGACTTGCATTTACAGATAGAAGAAAATGCAGATCAGATTTGCAAGTAAAACAAAATTGGCACAGCAAATATCTTTCAATGGATTTGTTTAAACAGAGGCTAAACATCCATCTCTTCTGGATGTTGTAAATTGGATTCTTGTACTGAGCAGAAAAGTAAGTTTGATGGATTAAAATGGCCTTTTACCACCTATCATTCTAAGATTCTATAAATTCAGGAGTTACTCATTGCACAGCACATTTTGTTTCCTGGAGCCAAATAGCAATCATTGCTATAATGTTTTAAAATGGAAACATTCAAACTTTCTTTAATTAATTTCTACAGACTCATACAAAAGGAGCGTAGCTGGAAGTAGGTTTCCTAGAATTGACTAGAATGGGGTAGGCGTCTCTTATCTCAATTCTTCAGGTGATGACTTATTTTTTTAAAAAATCCCTTCGGCTGTCAAAATGCTTCTCGGTGACTTCACAATATATATAGCAAACTGGATTGGTTTTCTCAATTCTCATATTAAAAAAACAACAGAGGCCAAAACTGTAGTGGCTTTCCATTATAATCTGCTATTCTGAGTGTTTGTGGAATAATCTGTGTAAGGTAGTGAAAGTGAAAAGTAGTGGATCTGCTTTGGAACTGGTAGACCTGAATTCAGTTTGACATTAGGATTTAAAATTGTGAAGCAGAACTACTACCCAGGGTTGTAGTAGCTGTAAAAGGAGATGAGTACCTGCCTAGTAGTTTGAAAGGAGGATTGGATTAAACATAACACATATGAAAGCTTCTAAACCAAACAGGTAAGTTTAGATGACAAGCATTTATTTACCTCCATTTTTTTTCAGGGATTGTAAGAAGTGAACTTGGGGTCTGTTAAATCCCAAACAGCTAGGCAAAATCAAGGAAACGATTTCAATTTCATATGATATCTTTATTGCTAGTCTGGAGACAAATAAAGAATCTGGAAATGTAAGAGGAATTCCATGGTTTTCTTCGTACATTTATCATGAGTTAATTAAGACAACGTCTCTTTGGGTGATTTGAATTGCTTTTTGGCTGGATTAATTTAATCCACCTGGATTAAATTGCCATTTATGAAATATGTTCACCTGCTAGTTCTCAATTGTTTATGTATATCTGCTCTTCCATTCATCTCCCAGCTTCCTTCAATCTCAAAGAGTCTTTTTTTCATTTATATTTTTTCTATCCTGAATAAAGAGGAATTAACTGGTTTTAGTACATAGCCACTGTAGAACACATCTGACATGAATCTTATTCGAAGATTGGTCTTCTGAAAAGAAAAAATCAGGATCTCATCTAAGTTCACCACCACAACAAAATATCAGAAAATATTTTATTCATGATTCTGGAGAAGACCATAGGACAATTAATCAATGTGATGCTCAAATTTGTCATACCTGTTATCAAAAGCTATTAAAAACCGATTATCATCTTTCATTTTGATCAATTTGTAAATGCTTCTCAGGTCCAAGGTAATGAAAACGTGTGCCTTATGAAATAAGAGGTAATAGTTGTTAAGGAATTCTCAGAGTAACCCTTGAATAGCAAGGGTGTGCACATGAAAGTGATTGAGATATGAATAAACACAGTCAACACAAAGATACACTGAGTTGTGTTTACTTTCAGGAAATAGTAAGGCACAGTCCAATAAACAGTCCAGGTCATTCACATATAAAGCAGGAGATAGCAAAATTACAGTCCAGGAATAATCCAATAACAAAGTCTTCTTACCAGTCATCATAGTCATACACAATAAACAGTTCTTCTGGATTTGCAAACAGTAGCATACAGAGATATCAGAGAGCAAGAACAGCAAAGAGAAACAAACCATGTTTCTAGCTCCCTCTTAAGGAAATTGGCTACAGAGCTAACCAATCAGGACACAGTATGATGCAATACAGCAGTCTTAAAGCTATATTGATGGTTTATATATTGCCAACCCAACAAGGTAGGTAATATTCATTTCCTAACGATAGTGATACCTCATGGTCATTTCAGAGGCTTATAATGATGAGCAGCCTCAAAATATTGCCTTTGTTATACATATACACATTCACATAAACGTATAATACATATACTGTGTGTATGTATAAATACACACACACAATGAAAATGCAGATAAGGTCAAAAGGCAAATGCATCCTTTATTCAGGTAATCATCCAAAAACTTATTTATATTGGCTAACATCTTGAGTAGACATGGAATATTTTAGCTGAAATCTGGCTTCAGGCTTCAAGTTGATGACACAGTCTCACAGCTAATGAGAAGGCAAGACAATTGTTTATTCCCTCCCCCCTCAAATTAGCAAAATCTGTAGCCTTTTCTGGTGAGGAAAGAGGTTTAGACAATGGTGCAAGAGGGGAAGAAGGAAAAGCATCAGGTGCCTGCAAATAATGCTGCTGGTGCTAATGCCAATTTTTGAGATAGAAAAGAAATCACTTCCTATTCCCTTATTCCTAGTGGCCATTGGAATTATGAGCTTGTAGCTAATCTATGCTCACTATTATGGGGACATAAGGAAGGAGTAGCATGATTTTAGCATTTTATTGTATTTTATTTCTTTTCAGTTGCAACGGAGTTGTACATTGCAAAATTCTATTCTGTTCTATTCTGTTCTGTTCTATTCTATTCTGTTCTATTCTATTCTATTCTATTCTACTCTACTCTACTCTACTTCTGTTCTGTTCTGTTCTGTTCTATTCTGCTCTACTCTACTCTACTCTACTCTACTCTACTCTACTCCTGTTCTGTCCTGTTCTGTCCTGTCCTGTCCTGTCCTGTCCTGTCCTATTCTATTCTATTCTATTCTATTCTATTCTATTCTATTCTATTCT
>WNWU01000016.1:5247370-5267269 GCA_012654045.1 Ptyas mucosa
CTATTCTATTCTATTCTATTCTATTCTATTCTATTCTATTCTATTCTATTCTATTCTATTCTATTCTTATTCCATTTGTCCATTACACTGTACTCTAAGGGCAAAGGTGTCTTGTTTGATAGCTGGTCTCCCACTTACCTTTGCCTCTTTTCTTGCTCCCAATTGCTTGTCCCCGCACCTGACTTATCCATTTAAAACCATGCTTTCTCTGTACCCAAAAAAATCAGCTTCAGGGATTGCAAGTTTCATTGCTTATGATATTTTAAGTTTTTTTTTTTAGCCAGCAAAATCTTACCGTAACCTTTCTGGATTTCTCCTCTCTGCATAGTTGATTAAGCACAATTCTGATATAAAAAGAAAAATGGTTGAAGATTAAAAATGGACTAAATCATACTTCTTTAGTAGTTCTTTAATGTTTTATTAAAACTATCTATTCCTTGATAGCTTCCACTATTTCTTGTATTGTAGTGAAAGACATTGTTAAAACTGTATGAAACGAGAGCGTTTTCTGCTTGAACAGACTTGGGCTTTTAATTAATATCTTTTTCATTGCGTTTAAATGCTGAACATTCAATAGTCTTCTCAACTTTTTAGCTATTCAAATTCATGTCAAGTTGAAATTAATAGGATAGTTCTATTTAATACTGTATTACAACTTGAACAAGCAGTATATGGGTCTGTGCCTTTTGTCAACCGATGTCTTAATTAAGAAAAATAATTTGGATATGGAACCATGTAATTATACAGATGTTTTTTAATATAATTTTAGCACCTTGTTTTTCAAGGCTGTATATTAAGAAACTAAATTACTTTGAATTGCTCCTAAACTAATAAATGCAGAACAAAAAATTATCACTGAATTTCAGCCCTCAAATCCTAACAGATTTATGCTTCAAGAGAGTGATGTTCATACTGTTAATGAACGTATTAGTGTATCATTTTCTGTTCTTTCTATTATGCAGTGTTGACATGAAAAGGCAGAATCAACAAGTCAATTCTTGTCAACAAAAAGTTGGATATTTAAAGTTACCTTTACTGCGGTCAGAAAAAGTCATTTTAAAATGAACACCGAGGGTTAATATGATGGGGTCCTAAGTGAGGACAATTTTTTTTCAAGGCAGATGATTTCTGAAGGTTGCAATTGAAGGTTGTTCCAAACTGTAGCACATTTTTCTTTCTGCATCAATCACATTTGGATGAAAATCATAGCCCCAATGCTGTTGCCAGACACTGCTTGGATTAGATTTAGTTTCACTAAGAAGAAAGTTGTTGAATTCAATAGGTTTCATCTTTTTTATTATTTTTTTATCAAATGCATGGTGTTCATGCGTTTGATAAAAATGTAATAAAAAAAACCACCAGCTCAGTGTTGCGTTGGGAACTAGGTAGTTTTGATTACCGTATTTTTTAGAGTATAAGACGCATCTTTTTCCCCCTAAAAGGGAGTGAAAATTTAGGTGTGTCTTATACACCGAATGTAGCCCCGCCCACCCACTGACCCCCACCCTTTGTCCTCTGCTTCCCAGCAGTTACTTCCTTGCAGCAAACAGCTAGAAGAAATAGCTCCTTTCAGCTTCAGCACAGCCTAATTAGCACAAGTTGATTGGATCAGCCTCCCGACTCTCAGCTGTTTTGCACGTGCCTCTGCTGCTTGCTGCAAAGAGGTGAATTGCTGGAGCAGATTTTTTTTTTCCTTGTGCTAATCAAGCTATGCTGAAAACAAAAATGAAAGTAAAGCAGGCTGTTTGCTGCAACGAGGCAAAATTGCTGGGAGGCAGAGACAGGTTTCTTTTTCTTGTTTTTCTCACCAAAAAAGGTAGGTGCGTCTTATAGTCCGGTGCGTCTTATATTCCGAAAAATACAGTAGCTCAAATAATGCATCAGAGCTTGTGTTCTAAAGCTCCCTAAATAGTAGATCCTAAATCTTGTATTTGGATTTTGAGAAACTAGTTCACATAATGAACAGATCTCTTCCTCATCTTAATCCATTAGTCAGCCGGTCCTGACCAGTTCGGGCGAACCGGTAGCGGAAATTGTGTGAGGCCGAACCACCTGCCCTGGCTCTATGCTGTCCTATTTAGGCATATTTTTGAGGACAGGCACATGCATGGAAGGCACGCGCACCAGCAAAGCGCATTTGCGGAAGGCCAGGCACATGCACGGAAGGTGTGCACGCATAAAGTGAGTATGTGCACGCAGGGCGAACCAGTGGTAACAAAAAGTGAAACCCACCACTGCTTGTTTGGTACATTTGGCTTCAGGGAAATGAATAATCAGCTTAACCAAGCAGATGAAGCATCTCAGCCTGGCCTTCATTCAGCTAAAGCTTTGGTGATAGTTAGTTTACCATCTGTTTGTCTAATAATTCATCCCACAAGAATTGCAATTGCTTTATAGCTGCTAGATAACAAGCAGCAAAGTTTGCTTGCTTCTCTTGAGTTGCAACCCTGAGGAAAGCTAGACGGAAGACGTGGCATATGGGTAGACCAGGTAAGTGAGTGAACAACAACCCCCAGGAACCTAAATAATTAAGCAGTGTAGCTGCCTAAGAGCCAGGGTGTTTCAGATATTCATAGAGATGTATCAACTAATTATGGAACATGGCCTTAAGGTGCATCAAAGTCAAAGAGGTGCCCATGGAACAGGATCCTCCCTTGGAAGGGATGTTGTTGCACAGAACAGGTGTAAGAATATTATTAGAACTGTAGAAGCGTTTTAAGAAGTAAGACAAAAAACATCCCTTAGAAATATCGGTATCTTTCAAATCTGGAACCAGACTGGAGGTGTTAATGCTAAGGCACCCTTGTTAATTCTGCAAACAAGCAGGTAACTAGAATGGATTGAAGATTTCTTCAGTGATGATGGCAAAATGTGGGTGTTTTTTCCTTATAATTACAACTACGCGTCCATCAGGGGTGGGTTCTAAAAAATTTTTATTGCCGGTTCTGTGGGCGTGGCTTATTTTGTGGACGTGGTTTGATGGTCATGTGACAATTCTTTAGGATTTAGCAGAGGTACTGGTCTACCAGGCTTTTAACTGCTTGTAGAGCTGTACCGGTCTACCCATTTGTTTTTGGAGTGTCCTGGTCTACCCATTTGTTTTTGGAACATTCTGGTCTACCATTACACTGCCTTTTAACACTGATCAGCTGTGGGGCAGCCCTTTGAAACCCCACACAAGAGTTTAAACAGTTTTTTTCCTTCCAGCCGATCAGCTGGGACTCAGGGGGCAGTGAAAAATTTGGGGCGGGGCCAAATAAAAGGTAAGAATAATGGGGGGGGGGAGGGAGAGCCCAGCTCCTGAACAAAAAGAACCGGTTTGGTGATGTCATATCGTCACCACTACCAGCTCAGCCGAACCGGGCCGAACCGGGGGGAACCACCACTGGCGTCCATGCCTTCAGGGTAAATGCCCGTATTTAATTTTAAGAAAAAGTGTAAGTAATAAGTTCTGTGGATGTCTTTCTTTGCAATAATTATGTAGCTCTAATTGAGGATTTCTTGCCAACAGGAGGAACTCTTCAAGATATAGATATGGCTTATAAAATAAAATAAGAACTTATTACAAAAAAACAAAAGATATAGATACGGCTTCTAATCATTGCATTGATGTGTTTGTCCTAATAAAATTGGAATGATAGCTTAGGAGTAGGCGTCTTGCCATGCTGGCAGATGGTGGTTGATGTATAGTGTATTAGAGAATCGACATATGCAGAAATTTGGAATTTACCCAGGACTGTCAAATGCCAACCAAAGTTACTTCTGCCCTTTGTCTGTTTTTATGTATCATTTTGTACATTTGATTTTTAATTTAAAATTTGGTTTGTCCAAAAAATATAAAAAGTCCCAGCTGAGGGGATTGGATGTGATATTTATGCAACTGTTCTTTATCAAATACCTGGGTTGTTTGTGACAACTCATAAACTTTTGTTCTTTTGCCAGCAAACCTGAATGATAGCCACCATTTCTTAGAGAACTGGAACAAAAATGTATACTTAGTGCCAATAAACAGATTTCATAAATCTTTATCATATGACTTATTTCTGTGCCTCAGGTATAAGGAAAAATCTCTGGGATTTAAGAGATACCAGCTTCTTCTCCCAGCAGTGTTAAAATAGTACCTATAACTTCATGTAAAACATATACGAATATATTCCAAACATTTTAATGGAACTCTATTTTAATACGGAAAAAAATTGAAATTATTACTTATTTGAAATATCCACTTCTGCTTTTACTGGCTTTAAATCTTGTAGGACATTCTTTTGCTGGAAAGAGAAGTATCTTCTCTTTCCTGTTTAGGTTATACACGTCTGACAGATTTCTGGGGAGATAAATCCAAAAGAGAATGATTAGAGGCAGGGATCTGGAAATAAATCATAATCATAAGTTTATTTGTCAAGCATATATAAGATAACAGATAAAAATATAAACATAATTTGAATACATGAAAAGAGTAAGAGTAAAAAGGAATATTAGGACAGGGACAGTAGGCACGCTGGTGCACTTATGCACGCCCCTTATAGACCTCTTAGGAATGGGGTGAGGTCAACAGTAGACAATTTAAGGCTAAAGTTTTGGGGGTTTGGGGAAGAAACTACAGAGTTAGGTAGTGCATTCCAGGCATTGACCACTCTGTTACTGAAGTCATATTTTCTGCAATCGAGTTTGGAACGGTTTACCTTGAGTTTGTATCTATTATTTGCTTGTGTATTGTAATATATAAAATATTGTAATAATAAAATATCCTAAATGTGAAACATATAAAGGTACATTTGGGCTAGAATTCCAGGGATTGTTCCAGTTGCTATAATTGGAATTGTATGTTTCCTCCTTAAAAAATGAAGTGAACTTTCTGGAACAGCTTTCCTAACTCAGTCATTAAATTGGTATAGTACAATCTTCCAAATCTTGTTTGCACTAAAGTTTGGGTTTCAATTCCCTTGTTCCTACAGCCTGGACAAGGCCATGTTACTGACTGTGGAAGATGAGACGTAGTACAAGTAGTCCTCGACTTACAACAGTTCATTTAGTGAGTTACAACGGCATTGAAAAAAGTGACATTACCATTTTTCACATGACCATTGCAGCATCCCCATGGTTACATGATCAAAATTCAGACACCTAGCAACTGGTTTCATATTTATGATGGTTGCAGTGTCCTGGGGTCACATGATCACCTTTTATAACCTTATGACAAGCAAAGTCAATGGGGAAGCCAGATTCACTTCACAACCTTTTTACCCATTTAACAACTGTAGGGATTCACTTAACGACTGTGGCAAGAAAGTCTGTAAAATGGGGCAAAACTCACTTAACAACTGTCTCACTTACCAACAGAAATTTTGGACTCAAAAGCAGGGGTGGGATTCAGCCGGTTTAGACTGGCTCAGGCAAACCGGATGCTAATTTTACATCTGGTTCTCCGAACCGGCAGTTGCAAGGATTGGCTGGCCCCACCTACCCCACCCCGCCCCTCCCAGGACTCTCCATGTGGCCCATTTGGGATGCCAAGTAAGTGCAGGGCCCACGCAGAGGCTCTGGAGGACGAAAAACGAGCTTCCCAGATATTCTGGAAGTCTGGTAATGGGCCTGTATCCAGCGTCCAGAGGGCCTCCAATGCCCGGGGAAGGCCATTTCACCCTCCCGGAGGCTCGAAAAAATCCTCCGAAGCCTGGGGAGGGTGAAAAATGGGTCTCCCAGAAGTTCTGGAAGTCCAGGAACGGGCCCATTTCCAGCCTCTAGAGAGCCTCCGGAGCCCAGGGGAGACTGTTTTCGCCCTCCTGGAGGCTCGAGAAAAGCCTCCAGAGCTTGGGGAGCATGAAAATGCCCCCCTTCCCTGTGGTGCAGGAGGCTGAGTAGGCCATGCCCACCATGGCCCCACCCACCCAACAACTGGGCAGAGAACCTGTTGCTAAAATTTTTGAATCCCACCCCTGATCAAAAGTGGTCATCTATCTGTCCTTGACTAACTTTGAATCAGAAACTCAAAAGGAACTCGTTAGGTTATTGGGTCCAAAGCCCTGCTCAGGAAACTAATTTAAAAGAATCCTCATAAGTGTCTTATCTTCCTCTATCTGAAAGTGTTTCTCTCTACAAAGTTTTGCTTAACATTCAATTGACATCTACCTTCTTTTAATTTAAAATAATTTTGCTATTCTACACTTTGAGACAACAAAGAATGCCTTGCAGCCTTCTGTGCAATAATGATTTCAGTTATTTGAAGAGTTCTGTTATCTCCTTTTTTTCATGGCTGAGCAAACCTAGATCCTTAATTCCTTCCTCATAAACTTTGCTTCCCGACTTGTGATTATTCTCACTCACTTCTGCATGGCTTCCAAATTTTGTGAAATGGAATGTTGCTAAGAAATTATGTAAAGGCATTTAGGTCCTTCTTCATCTGTCTCTTTGTAGGTTTCTTTAAAAGTTGCCTTTCATCTTGAAGCACCAGTTTACGAAGGAAGTTTTAGAAAAATGGACAAAATCATTCCTATTCTGCTATATGTTAGCAAAATGCTATTTTTTAAAAAAATATAATAAAAAAATTACAGAACATTATAATTGTGCAGAAAACACAGCCCAATTCCATACTAAACTGTAGCTATTTTTCTTTATGTTCTGTTTTTTAAAAAAATAAATACTTTTCATTAATTTTATTTTTTTTTTACCCTGAAAACCATGACTACAAGAATAGAAACATATAATTTATGCTTTATTCCTTAAATTTATATCCCACCTTTCTTATAACAGTTTAGGGCAGCCTAATTTATCCCTCTGTTTCATTTGAACCTTAAACAGTAAAACTGTGGTAGGTTTTGCTGAGAATGATTGGACCAATATCACACATATCCAAAGGATGGTGTGGATATAGACTTTACAGACATACAATGTTAAATGTGCTGTTTACACACACACACACACACACACAAATATACATATACATACATATAAACATATGTATATATACACACATGCAGTGGTGGGTTCCTCCCGGTTCGGCCCGGTTCTCCTGATATGACATCACCGAACCGGTTCTGCGCCCACCCCACCCCACCCCACCCCACCCACATTATTCTTACCTTTTATTTGGTCCCACCCCCAATCTATTGCTGCCTCCTGAGTCCCAGCTGATGGCTAGAGGGGAAAAACTGTTTAAACTCTTGCCGCAGGGCTTCAAAAGGCTGCCCTACAGCTGATCAGTGTTAAAAGAAAACAAATGAGTAGACCAGTGCCTGCAAAAATAAATGGGTAGACCAGTGCCTGCAAAAATACATGAGTAGATCAGTGCCTGCAAAAATACATGAATAGATCAGTGCCTGCAAAAATAAATGGGTAGATTGGTACAGCTCTGCAAGCAGTTAAAAGCCTGGTACACCAGTACCTCTGCTAAATCCTAAATAATTGTCACATGACCATCAAGCCACGTCACAAAATAAGCCACACCCACAGAACCGGTAGTAAAAAAATTTAGAACCCACCCCTGCACACATGGGTATATATATATGCACATACTCGTGTGTATACCTGTTTTGTCATGCTGGGACATGAACTCAATGAATTTAATAGGTGTAGTCTTCTTATTGAAACAGAATGTATTTATTCATTACTACATCAGATTGACTACATTTTAGCAATGGATTAAATCAATGGTTAGAGTATTAACCTATAAAATGAAGTACATATTTGTTTAATTATAATAGAAAATGTTGCAGAGTTCTCTATTAGGGTAATAGTTTTAATGTATTGTAGGTATCATATATTTAATTCCTATGTTCACTTCATTCCTATATTGGGATGGATGGGTTCCACACAATAAATTGGAAGGTATTCTTATTTTTGTAAGCAGCAAATATCACTTACAGAGGCTTCATCTGTATGCTTAGCAGAACTCCTGGATATTGCGCAGGTGTTTGCTTGTAAATGCATGTCTCTTTGCAATAATCACACAATCCGACCTCTGACTCAGAGAAATCAGTCATTTATATTAACTGCGCACAGAATGAAATGATCCATGTACATTCTTCACCCCACCCCCACCCCCTTTGTCCAAGGCTGCCAAGAGAAACCCCCGAGCATATCTGGCTATTCTTTGGATGGAAGGAAATTCTATGACTTCCTTTCTTCATTCTAAATTCAAAATAACAATATGAAATTTCTTCATCATCAGCTGCAAAATGTTAAGTACCAACCCTGCTGATTTTGGAGGAACATTTTGCTATGCTTGTAAGTACAAATTTAATAAGTTAATCTGATGAATAAATTTAATGAATAAATGCTGTTCCTTTGAGGAAGTTTTGAGTTCTGCCAACATCCCTGTACTGATTAGAGTGCTGTACTGCAGCTACTTCAGCTGACTGCTAGTTCAGCAAATCAGCAAATCAAATCTCACCGGCTCAAGGTTGACTCAGTCTTCCATCCTTCCGAGGTGGGTAAAATGAGGACCCAGATTGTTGGGGGCAATATGCTATTTAGCATATTGTCAATTGTTGTAAGCTACCCAGAGTCCTCGGAGAGTGGGCGGCATAGAAATATGATTAATAAATAAATAAATAATACTTTTTTCTTAGCAACATTTTTTCAGAAGTGGCTTTTCTTCCTTCCTAGGCCTGAGAAAGAGTGACTGGCCCAAGCTCACCCAGCTGCTTCCTTGCCTAAAGTGAGACTGTAACTCACGGTCTCCTGTTGTCTCTCCCAGTACCTTTAACCACAACGCCAAAGGGGCTCACACATATTTGTCTGCATATTTGTACACCTGGATAGTCAACCACAAACACTGCTGTCCTGACTGAACTGTACTCAGTACACATATGGAGCTTTTGGTCATAGCCAGAACTTTTTAAGTTCAGTTATGAAATAATTTTGGGCACACAGGTTACTTTCACCCAGTGGTGAAATGCAATTTTTTTTACTACCGGTTCTGTGGGCATGGCTTGGTGGGCGTGGTGTGGCTTGGTGGCATGGCTTGGTGGGCATGGTGTGGCTTGATGGGCATGGCAGGGGAAGGATACCACAAAATCCCCATTCCCTCCCCACTCCTGGGGGAAGGATATTGCAAAATCTCCATTCCCATCCCACTCTGGGGCCAGCCAGAGGTGGTATTTGCCAGTTCTCCGAACTGCTCAAAATTTCCACTTCCGGTTTTCCAGAACCTGTCAGAACCTGCTGGATTTCACCCCTGCTTTCACCCTGCAAAGGTGAAAAGTGTTTCAGGTATTAGATTTCTCTATAGACATCAGAATACCCATGTATAGAAAAGCCACTTATTAAAAGCTGTGTCAATAGATACATCGTTCTTTGGAGCAATTCCGATGTTCAGAAACTGCACATTTCATTCTTTTGCAAAACTAGTATCATAGAATATTTTATTTACATATTTGGCTTTACCGCTTTTATGTTTGTTTGTAAAGATATAGCATTTGTGAATCTTTAATAATGTTCAATTGCTTATTAGATGATGAAATTGTCTGCATGAATAGTTAACAGATGGGACTGAAAATGTATTTTGATCCTGTTGGAATGATGAATAAATTCATTTGTCTGCTTGTTAAAACATAATTCATATTTTTCCATGCTTTTTTCCATAAAGCAGGACAGAATTTTCCTTTAGCTTCTGTGCTTCTCCAAAACTCAAAACTCATGTATGAAAGGGAAAACATGTTGCTGGCAGATTTGCTGATTATCACTGATTTGCATATTAAGTGGTGAAGAAGGTGCTGTTAATGGGATCTTGATGTAAATGACAGCATGCTTGGCTATTAGTTGCTAGGGACCAATAGTGAAAGAAGCTGTCACATACCCTTAATACTAGTAAGAGGGTTGAATAGAAGTTGGCTAACTCTGTAAAATCAAATCTTGAATTAAATGGGCCAATCCAGCAGGGCTATTCATCCAGAAGGTTAACATCATTGCCCAGAGGATCTTTGGTTTCCGTCTCTCCTCTTTGGAAGAGCTTTATAGCTCCTGCTGCCTTAAAGAAGTTCAAAACATTCTTAAAGATCCATCTCATCCTAGGCACCCTTTTTTTTTGAACTATTACCATCTGGCAGACGGTACAGGTTAATAAAAACAAGGACAAATAGGCCAGTGGTGGGTTTCAGGTTTTTTTACTACTGGTTCTGTGGGTTTGGCTTGGCGGACATGGCATGGCTTGGTGGGCATGGCTTGGTGGGCATGGCAGGGGAAGGATACTGTAAAATCTCCATTCCCACTCCACTCCAGGGGAAGGATACTGTAAAATCTCTGTTTCCTCCCCACTCCAGGGGAAAGTTACTGCAAAATTCTCATTTCCTCCCGATCAGCTGGGACTCTGGAGGCAGAGAATAGATGGGGGTGGGCCCAGTCAGAAGTGGTATTTACTGGTTCTCCGAACTACTCAAAATTTCCGCTACCAGTTCTCCAGAACTGGTCAGAACCTGTTGAATCCCACCTCTGAAATAGTCTGAAAAACAGCTTCTATCCCAGAGCAGTAACAATACTGAATTCTATTGTATAGTGCAATATTAATGTAATATCAGGGGTTTTCAATTCATTTGTATAGAATGTGAAGGATGTGTGGTTTTTTGTTTTATTTTTTTATGTATAATGTACACTGAAGATGGCATTTAATTTTGTTGTACGAGGTGCGATGACAATAAAGTAAACTATTCTTATCTCTACTTCCTAATCTTTGAGGGAGGTGGACAGTTCAGAAATGTGAAAAACAAACGAACAAATAAAATTCCTCAGTATGGTGGAATGGATATTGTTAGAAAGGAAGAGGGTTTTTCTTGAGACAACATTTATTCCTTGCTGACTCTTTTACATTTTTTAAAAAAAAATTTTTTTCTTCAAATTGTAAATGGTTAGTTTGTTCCTATAATCTGAGGTAACACAAGAAGTTGGTGTTGTGATCCAGGCCCAAGTAAGTAGTAGGAAAATCAGTCAGTGAAAAAACAAACAAACTTTATTCGAAGTTTACTGAGAATTACTTCATTCCCAGCGTCGTTCAACTAAATTAAAGCAAATTCCTCCCACACAAATTCCTCAGTCCTATCACAAACCTTGGTCCAATTAGGCAAACTGCCAAAGGCCTTTCTTGACAAACGTTCAGAAGTCACAGTTACAAAAATAAATACAAGACGTAGACGAAGAAGAAGAAGATGAAGCTACCAACATTGTTTTCCGGCAAAGCCCAAACGCCGTTGCTGGTCTGTTTTAAGCCTTATGGGAGAGGCCAATCATCTCTTGGCCCTACTCCTGAGTTGTCCTCTTTGCTTGAGCTGCTCTTATCTTCTGGCAGTTCTTCTCATGTGTGCATTAGGAACAGGCTCCTCCTGTTCCTCTGCATCCTATCAGTCTCTGGAGGCTCTGGAGTCCGGCCCTCACTCCCCGATGGCCCTGGCCCCATCTCTGCCTCTAACGCAGAGCCCTCATCCAGGCCTTCCCCAGCCTCCAGGACTGGCCCATGTTCTTCCTCAGCCTCATTACTGTCCAACTCTACTGCCAGCTCCACAGGCTGCTGGCGGACCACAACAGTTGTTTTCAAAAATGTCGTTATTGATCTCCAATAACATTGGGGAAAAGAGCTTGATCTATGCCTTGTAACACCCAGAAACATCCAGACTAGATTTATTTATTTGTTATTTCTTGGCAAAATACAGATTCATTAAATAAATAACTTGATAGTGGAAACTGTACTAGTTAAAAATTGATCAGTTTTATTTTGGATTATATTTAGCTCAGTAAGATATCTCACCAAGACTATTTTTATATACATAAATATTTAGACAAGAATAAAAATAGTGAAAAAATTATGTTATTGAGTCAGAATCGTTATCTCATTATCCTTAGTGGTATTAGTAACATTACCTTGTAGCAACTGGTTCTGCCAAGAGACCAACAATTAACTAGGTTTTCATTTTGTTCCCAATATTTCAGCTTTCTGAAACGTAATGAGTAATACAAATGTATAGCAATAGCAGTAGCACTTAGATTTATATTCCGTTTCATAACATCCCTTTCTAAGCAGTTTACAGAGACAGCATATTGTCCCCAACAATCTGGAATTAAATTCCTAGTTAGCAGTTATAAATCCTTTGTATAATTTTGGTGGAAATCATCTAAAATATATGTTCAAAAGTGTCTTTATTTTTTCAAGTTTTCTTGTTTAGATTTTTAGTTTTAATTTTTCCATGACTTACAGATAATATTGTGACACATGCTTTTCTTAAATGCATACCAATCAATAAATAAATTCATAAAATATCTGTAAGAAGAAATATGTTAAGAAGAAATATGTTTTATAAAAAATGAAACTTTAATAATGCTATATTTACAGAACATCTGGATAAAATTGAATTTCTCAATAAGAAGTGATGTTTCAAGGGCTTGTCCAAATATAGCAATAACACCTAAATTATATTTATTAATCCATTCAGTTACAGATTGAGATACAAGAAAATAATCTAGAGAAAAACAGTTACGATATGGAAATAGGAAAAAAGAAGTATAGTATTTCTGCAAAGAACTTAAAAATTGCCTTAGAGGAAGGATTATCTTATAATCACCAAAATAAATTCTAATATATAAACAATACTTTCCAACTATTGCTTAAGTGGCATAGAATTGCAATCTAATGTGGAATAGAAACATTAAATATTAAAGTCTCAAGCCATAATTAAATGATCTATAAACAAAGTAAAAAGTGTACAAAACCTCTAGGTAATATAACTGAGAAATTCTTGGTAGGATCATAACACGGCATTCATTAAACTTTTAATCACCAATATTAAAAATATCCTATTGAATTATTGCTTGTTCCATCATAAATATGCTAATAAGAATTATTGCACCTCTAGCAGATCTTAAACTTCCACAAATCTATTACTCTTGCCCAAATATACATTAGTCAGGAAGACAGGAAAGGAAATATTGAGTATTAACAACCCCACCCAAAGAAAATTCATAAACCTGCCACTGTTTGGGCATGGTATTGCGTGACATAATTGCCCCACTCAGCAGTAACAATATTAACTGGATTTTCAGCAATAAAAAAAATAGGAAGCAGTATTCCAAATGAAAACTTTTCTCAAATCAACACATAATTTTTCCAGCCAAATACTCTCCTCCCACTCACATATAACCAAGGGTGGGCTGGTACGGGTTCACCCGGGTTCGGGACAACCCATAGCTAACATTATGGCCAATTCGGAGAACATCCAAATCCCACCCGCCCCTCCAAGGAATCTCCACGCGGCCAGTTTTGGATGTGGGATAAATGCAGGGCCCATGTGGAGGTTCAGTGTGGCGGAAAAACGAACCTCCCAGAAGTTCTGGAAGTCCAAAAACAGGCCCATTTCTGGCCTCCGGAGGGCCTCCAGAGCCTGGGGAAGGCAGTTTCTGCCTTCCCAGAGGCTCGAGGAAAGCCTCCAGAGCCTGAGGAAGGCGAAAATGCCCCCCCTCCTCGCTGTGGTGCAGGAGGCCGACTAGGCCATGCCTATCATGGCCATGCCCACCCAGCAACCGGACAGAGAAGCTGTTGCTGAAATTTTTGAAGCCCACCCCTGCATATAACTCAGATTAAGAAGAACTTTTGCTAAAACGTTGATGAGGTGTGAAAATAGTTGCAGACTAGTATTGACACCAATTTTCCATGCATTCAAAATAAGAAGACAGGGAACAAGGCAAGGGTAGAAGTTTGGACACCTTTCAGTCCGTTCTTTGTAGCTGCTACAAAGTAATACAACAGTTACAAATACTGAGTAAAGTATATTTGGGCAAGAATAATAAATTTTTGTAAGTTTAAGATCTTCTAGAGGTGCAATAATTCTTATTAGCAAATTTGTGATGGAACAAGCAATAATTCAGCAGGGTATTTTTAATATTGGTGATTAAAAGTTTAATGAATGCTATGTTATGAAGGTTAATATCTGACTGATCTCTGGCTTTGAATCTCTAGATATCTACACACATAAATAGTAAGTATAAACTCAAGATGGTGTGTTTAACTTTGTACCATGCAGAAACTGTGCCCATTTCTGGCCACTTAGGCGTTTATTAAACATATGATTTAACCAGAGTTGCCTATACTTTTACATGCAACTCTGGGTATCTGCATTTGGGGAGAGCTGCAGAAAATTGGAGTTAAGGGATGCTCATTAAAATTCTTCCATGTGGAAAAATGGTTTTGTATCCAATATATTCTCCTTTAGTATTCATGTATTGGGTCAAATTGCTGTAAATTTATTCTGTATTATTGGAACATCCACCAATATCCAACTCACTGTTTGCTGGCTACATGTATGATTTCATTCTTGTTCCTTGGAAGAAGTTCAGTTCTGGAACAGAAATGGTATTCCCTGAGGTGAGGTAGGTCATCATCATCACCATTTGATTGATGATGTTGGTCATCATAAAGTGACTGATGTCTAAACATCCTGAATATTCTGGCCACTGAGTGACTTTGAGTCCTGAATCAAAAAGCATAATGGTCTGATCAGTAAGGTACAGATGTTACAAGGAACAAAGAAGTGAATCCCCTGTCATAGATACAGAAAACTGGTGGCTAGATTTGACTTGAAAACAGCCTCCGCCACTGAATCTGATGTCAGCAGGCTATCTTAGAACATATTTTCTCATCTGGCCACCCTTCATATGTGTGGAGTTGTGACCTGCACATCTAGATCAGAGGTGGTATTCAGCAGGTTCTGACCAGTTCTGAAGAACCAGTAGCGGAAATTTTGAGTAGTTCGGAGAACTGGTAAATACCACCTCTGACTGGCTCCAACCCCATCTATTCTCTGCCTCCCAAGTCCCAGCTGATCAGGAGGAAATGGGGATTTTGCAGTATCCTTCCCCTGCCACGCCCACCAAGCCATGCCCACAGAACCGGCAGTAAAAATTTTTGAATCCCACCACTGATTCTAGATGCTGTTCAAGTTTGGGGAAAGCTGGGTTGAAATATGGGGATACAAAGATTTGTCTTTCCCAGCTTGGACAGTATCGTGCCTTGCCTCTGTTTGTTGTCTCTTCAAACAAATTGATGCCACAAAGCAACGGCTGCCATCTATGTGCTTTGCAAGTCAAGCCACATGTGCAGTTTCTTTTAGGATAAAAGGATTCGTTTTCTCTGTCTGCTCAATGATCACTGAAAGCACTCTTTTTTTATTTAACAGTAGGTTGTCTTTCTCAAGGCCCATTGGGAAAAGATTGTAAATAAATGAAATATCTAAGATTGGAGTCAACATAAATGATTAATTATTCTGGAAAAGATAAAAAGCTGCCTCACCCAGAACCAGACTTGCTCAGTGGTAGTACTCCTACTTTGTAAGGAGGGGCTCCAGATTTAGCCCGTGAATGTGCTCTAAAAAAATCTTATGCACAAATTTTGATTATTCTGTACCCAAAGCATTGGGAAGTTTTTACTGGGCAGAATAAACAGTACCAGGATTGATCAGCCAGTACTATAGCCTGACATGATGTAAAGTAATTTGCTATATTCACTGAGTCTATTTCTACTTTTCTACTTTAGGACTAGTATTTTTTTCCCCTTTATAATCTTCTTATTTATCTCCCTATTTTTACAATTTTTTACAATCGTCATTGCAATCCTTTACTTTATTCAATTCAACATTTCCCTCAACAGTTCAATATTGCCTTCTTCAGTTAAGGAATAAAATATTTTTAAATTCTTTGGGGGGTTTTTTCCCAGAGAGCATTTGGTCTCAGTCTGTTTTTGATATATAAAAAGACCTAAGTGCATACATTAATAGTCTCATCGGGTTACATTAAATGGGCATTTTCTAATATATTCTTTCTTGGTAAAAAAAAGTAGGACATATTTCAGCCAGCCTTCTTTTTCTTCTCACAATAAACATTAATTACTCAAAGTTATGTTGTTTATCAAAGGTTCTTATTTTTTTTTCTATTTTGTATGAAACAGTTTGAAAAGATTCTCTTCTTTTAAGTAACTAAAGAGTCTTGTCAGAAGACTCAGAGGGCATGACGTAATTTCCCCTGACACCTCATACTTCAAATAGAATGGCTTCTGATTTGGAAGGAAACCAGATTTGTAAATTGAAATGTTCTCTGTATAATAAATTTACACTAAGAGAATGGGACTCAAGAGTTAGGAGATTTCAGTAAAAGTATCTGACACATTCTTGGCAAATAATCACAGAACATTTTATTCTTGAAGGCAACTTCTACTGTAACTGAATATTTAAAAATATTGGACAGAAAAAGCAAGCCAGAAAAAAAAACCCTGTAGGTAAAACTGTCCAAACAAACTTAGTGTATTTAAGCAATGCCCTAAAATAGTTTAAGATTTCGGGCTTCCGGTTGACAGACGGCAAGATCGGACACGAGGAGCAGGTCTCCGCGCTCCTGTGCCGAGTTCTCCCCACTGGTGGGCTCCGAAAGGAGCCAAAGCTGCCCTGTAGGGGTGGTGAAGCAAAGAGGGGTGCCCTGTGAGGTTGCGGAGAGTCGCAGCTCTCCTGTCTGACCTGGGTGAGGAGAAGAGGCAGCTGAAAGATGGCTGCCACGAAGCTGGGACAACCGAGGAACAATTAAGACTGGTGCTACAGCAAAGTAGGTGAACAGTGACTAGAACTGGGGGAGAGGATTCCTTTTTACTTGAAACCTAACCCCAAGGAACAATTTAGAACTATCTGCTCAGAATTGCTTGTTAAAGGGGCAATTAAGCATTCTGAAAAAAAACTAGACCAGAAGGAAAAGATCTAAAGAGAGAAAACAATAAATTTCTAAAAATACGGAAAATTGGACTCTTAAACTGGGAAGACATGGTAATGGGAAGGCATTTTAAAATTCTGGAAATGTTTACTTAACAAACTTATCCTGTTTCTATAATTGAATTACAATTAAAATTACTATCAAAATAACTAAAATCAGACTGACTAGTAGCATCATTGAAATTTAAGTTGAGCGCGCCACCTGCTGATGAAAGGAAACTATACAGGTCTGGGATTATCCTTATATGAAGGATTGTGAAATGATCTACTGGGTTATATCTAACTACCCCATGACTACTGGAGACTCAAATATGAGAACAAGGAAGTTATTTAATTAAAGTGACCCCTAAATGTTATGCTAGAAGATTGAACCTGTAAAGGGGACATAAAGGGGCTTTTGATAACTCCTGGGACTATTATTTTTATTATTATTCTTATTTATATGCCGCCCTTTTCCGGAGACTCAGGGCAGCTTACAATGCATTAAGCAATAGCCTTCATACTTTTGTATATTTTATACAAAGTCAGCTTATTGCCCCCACAAACCGGGTCCTCATTTTATCCACCTTAGAAAGGATGGAAGGCTGAGTCAACCTTGAGCCTGGTGAGATTCGAACTTACAGTAATTGCAGGCAGCTGGATGTTAAATGCTGCCTTGTAGGAGGCATTAGCCTCCTACGCCACTCAGGCTCCTAAATGGATCAGTTTAAATGGAACTGATTGATTTCCTATGGGATACAAAGAACTGCGATGAGTGTACTTCTTGAAGGGCAATTTTAGGTCTGAAAAAATGGTTCTTGGGCTACTGGATAAAAGTGAGATTTAAAAAAAACCAAAAACAAAATAAGATGCTTCATAAGGAAGAAATGAGTGGAACTTTGAAGGAGATGGCATTGATTTTCCAAAGCACGAAGTGTATCATGGAGAAAGGATTTAAGGAGATTGTGGAAAAAATGGAAAATATTATACATGGGATGAGGAGTAATGATCTAGATGCTCAGAAAAGGGAGGAGCCAACAGAAGGAATGGAGGAAAAGATAGAATTGAAGAACCAGTAAACAAAAGAAGAAGGCAAGGAAGAGATAATAATAAAAATAACCGTGATTGATGATTAAACCAGGGAGGAAATATTTTAAGAGAGTTGAAAAGAGAATTGGAGATACAGGAAGATACTTTTGAATGGAAAATAGGGGTTTGGGCAGATACTTTGGAAGCTAGGCAGTGGAAGAGGATAGAGATGGGAGTAATACTTAGATTGTATAGTCAAGAAGTACCGTATTTTTTGGAATATAAGATGCACCTACCTTTTTTGGTGAGAAAAACAGAAAAAGAAACCTGCCTCTGCCTCCCAGCAATTTTGCCTCATTGCAGCAAACAGCAAACAGCTTGCTTTACTTTCATTTTCGTTTTCAGCATAGCTTGATTAGCACAAGGAAAAAAAATCTGCTCCAGCAATTTACCTCCTTGCAGCAAGCAGCAGAGGCCCGCGCAAAACAGCTGAGAGTCGGGAGGCCGATCCAATCAACTTGTGCTAATTAGGCTGTGCTGAAGCTGAAAGGAGCTGTTTCTTCTTGCTGTTTGCTGCAAGGAGGTAACTGCTGGGAGGCAGAGGCCAAAGGGTGGGGGCCAGTGGGTGGGCGGGGCTACATTCGGTGTATAAGGCACATCTAAATTTTCAACCCTTTTAGGGAGGAAAAAGGTTCATCTTATACTCCAAAAAGTACGGTGGATGCAGACAGAAATAAAGATCCAAGAGAGGAATATGGGAGGCAAGTCAAAAAAAGCATAGCAACTAAAGTACTGAAGTGGGCAAGAGATGATGGTTAGAAAGGAAAAGGTTTCTCTTTTTTCTTTGATGTTTTGATTTGCTTTTCTTTTTCTCTTTCTTTCCCTTCTCTTTTAGAATGGTGGCATGATTAGAAGTTAGGTAGAAATAAGAGAAGAAAGTAACAATAAAATAAGAAAAATAGAGAGTGAATGATGGTATTATTAAGTATGTTTTAATAATATTGTGACTGGCATTGCAATAATATATTGAAACACTGAGCAATTAAATAATGAAAGAATATACTTTAATATAAACGTGTATTACTATTGGAATTATATAGATTTGATGATTGTAAAGAATATGATTAGAATAATTTTGTATGTATAAATAATATTGGGATTGGTATTAGAATTGTGTATTGAAACATTGAATAATGAAATAATGAATTATTTTATCATGATACAAATAGATGTAAAGAGTGAAATATGGGAGGTAAGTTAAAAATGAACAGGATTCAAAGCTCCAAAGTGGGCGAGAGATGTTGGATAGAAAGAAAACATCTTTTAATAAAAAAGTGACGTGATTAGAAGTTAGAGTAGAGATAGAAATAAGAGAAAGGGGGAATATCAGTGTATACATCTTTACATAATAAAACAAAAGCAGTAACAAAAAGGAAGCTTAGAAACGGAATGGCAGTATTATTATGCATGATCAAATAATATGATGAGTGACACTAGAGCAATATATAAACATGGAATAATTAAAATGATAAACTACAACTTAATATGTATTATTATTAGAAATATATAAGTTGGTTGAATGTAATAACTAGGATCAATTTTACTAGTTTTATTTGTATTAGAATGTAGCACCAGGTGCTACACTGTTCACACATTGATATGTGTATGTAAAATTAAACTAAAAACTTACTTATAAAAAATACTTAAGATTTCTGTGGGGAACCTATCTAAGATGAAACAGGTGATGACATACAGAAATTGTCATGCAGAGACATTGCTGAATGTTGTCTCTCTGCTGGCAGGATGAAACTCTACCATCTTCTTTGTCTCATTTCTCTTGCTGTTTTCTGCTTTTGTCTCTTGCTGTTATATAAGGAGTAGCACTTATCTAAACAACAGTCTGAAAGTCTTCAGAGAGAGAAATATTATAAGCAAGGTCTTCCTGCACAATTACCCAAGAGTAATATCCATCAGTGGTGGTGTCCATGTCTATTTCATACACAATACCTGGTTCTAAGCACACTATCGGTTTCACTGAAGCAAGAAAGGCACTAGTGAGGGATATGGACTATGCAGGGGTTCCCAAACTTGGCAGCTTTAAGACTTGTGGACTTCGACTCCCAGAATTCTCCAGCCAGCATAGCATAGCATAGCTGGCTGGAGA
>WNWU01000016.1:5276843-5314417 GCA_012654045.1 Ptyas mucosa
CTCTCCTCTCCTCTCCTCTCCTCTCCTCTCCTCTCCTCTCCTCTCCTCTCCTCTCCTCTTCAGAAGTCAGAATGGCCCCAATCCTGTTAGCCTTTCACAAGAGCCTGAAAACTTAAGCTATGTTCCCAAGCCTGGGACTCTGAATGTGCCATGGTTTTCATTTTCTGTCTATATTGCTAACTGGCCAAGTATCTTACTCCTATGTACAGTATATTTAATTTATTAGTTTATTTATTTATTAGTTCGATTTATATGCCGCCCTTCTCCGGAGACTCAGGGTGGCTTACAATGCTTTTTAAGCAATAGCTTCATACTTTTGTATATACCTGCTTAGTAGGGCTTTTTGGGCCCCCCTAAGGGGTGTTCTATTTTATACAAAATCAGCTTATTGCTCCCACAAACTGGGTCCTCATTTTACCTACCTCGGAAGGATGGAAGGCTGAGTCAACCTTGAGCTGGTGAGAATTGAACTCGCAGTAATTGCAGGCAGCTGGCAGCTAAATACTACTTTAACAGTAGTTCAGTCCACTGCACCACCAGGCTCTAGTGGATATGTTTAGTGCTTTTATTGGTTTTACTATTTTTATTGTTTTAAAAAGTTTGAATATTTTTAATTGTAATACTTTTTTTTAAAAAAAATTAAGCCACCCAGAGTCGTGAGATGTGTCAGATATTGCCTACGTATGATGCCCCAGGCACCAGAAGGGGTTAAGTCTTCTAAGTCTACAGACATCCCATGTGACTGTATAAACCAATGAACTCCCTTATTGGAGTCATACCCACAAATCAATTGGATATCTTCCCTAATTCTCTCCATCCATCTCAGCAAGACAGCAGTGAACTTCTCTCCCTCTCAACCTCTGAGTCATACAATTAGGGTAATAAATGCAGCAGGACACCCTGTTCATTATTGTATATTTGTAAATAATAAAATAAGTTTTAAACCTGAAGCTGTATGGCCTAAATAACTTCCGCATAGACTGATTGAGCACGACCATCAGTATATATCTGACAAGATGGGCATGAGATTTCCACAGCATGTGATTCTCACTGGCTAGATGTCTGTATGTGCAGTGCACACTCTCAGACTCAGAGCAAATATCTGAATAGTTCATGCCTTTTCAGGTAGTCCTGCTTATTGTCATCTGCTTTTTCATGAATGTGTGTATCTTTGTGAGCACCTTCCCTAATATCCACCCTTTTTCATTCCCAAAAAAACATACAGCTGAATTCAGAAAAGTGCAACTGCCAAAAGATAATTGTGCTTCCATTCTCTAATTGGTTCAGAAAGTGCAAATTTAGGACATTTTTATCCAAATGCAAGCAATAAATTGTCGGTATCTTCAGTTATAGAAACTATTCTGCAGTGCCATATATGGAGAGTAGATTGTGAAGGCTTTGTTAGCTCCAGCTGTCTCTGCTGTCAGCAAGCAGTAGAGAGATTCGTTTCCTTGATGCCCTCCCACGTCTCACAATCAAATGCAGCGATAACCAATATTTTCAGCTTCCATGCTGTCTTTGGCATCCATGCTGTTCTTATTTCTACCAAGAGCACGGTTAATGCAGAAATCCATCGGCCAAATGTTCCAATCTGAAGGCAAGATGTTTGTTTCTTTGGTTTGCAATGCTGAACTGTGGCAATTGGGTATCAGTGCATCATGGTGTTTTGCCAAGTGTCAGGACAACGATCAGGTGCCAGGCAATTCTTTTGAATCCAGAGACAATTAGCGCACCAGTCACTAAAGAGATTTTAAGCTTTGTTATTAGCTTAGGCAAACATCTAAAGCATACATAGCAAGCAAGATAATATCCAAATCTCTTACAGGCTGCGGAAGCTCCTGAATAATGACAGCAGAGCTGCCCCCAAGGGCAACCAGTATCCATGTAATGCTAGGTTCCCTATAGAAGCTCCCAACTCATAACAACCACCCACAGTTGTTATCAAGACCTGGCACCCATGACTTCTCTGGCCCTGCTATGGTCAAGAGATTAGAAGACCTGACCTTGACTGTCTGGTGTATGATTCTGGGATGGAAATCAAATGTCTGAGTCTTTCACAGTGGAAAAAGTTTCAAAGTTAAATATTCTCCCCTTCTCCTTTGTTTAGCAAGCAAGATGGGAAAAACAAGCAGGCTAGCTTAGAATGAGCTCTGGACTTTTCTTAAAATGAAGGGGGAAATAAAAATATGCCACTAAACTCCTTGAAATAACAATGGTCTTCCACATTGCTACTACACATGGGAAGAGATTTTAGTAGTCCTTTACTGTATGCTTATGCACACATATACACAGAGAGAGAGAGAGAGAGATAGAAAGCAAGAGAGAAATATATTTGGCATTTAACCAGGAATCTGGGACTGAATCTCCGGGAATACTGAGATTGTGGTTAGTTATTGCATTGCAAATACAATCCTTGTATTAGCTCAGAAGAGACCAGATGCAGAACATGCTAATTATGAGGTTATTTTTAAGCTTGTTACACTGCATAATGTTTCATAATGCATAATGTTGCATTCCATGAATGCAAATATCAAATGCAAACTTTGCAATGGATAACTCAATACAATATTGCACCCAGTGGTGGGATTCAAATAATTTAACAACCGGTTCTCTGCCCTAATGATTTATTCCAACAACCAGTTCACCAAACTGCTCAGAAAGTTAACAACCGGTTCTCCCAAAGTGGTATGAACTGGCTGAATCCCACCACTGATTGCACCTTGTGTCTGCAGATCCTTTCCATGAAGGCTGTGTAAATACTTCAAAGTATTTACACAAATATTTAAGTATTGTGTTTGATAACAAAAGCAGTGCAAGCAAAGTATTTCTTCGGAACATTACAGCCAGTGTGTCTTTTTCCAGGCTCATGTGGCTGCTTCAGAGCTGCTTTTGATGATCTCAACATATATTGTATATGCATATACAACCATTTTACATGCATGTATATATATGTACATGTATATGCATTACATGTGTTGCATGTGTGCATTATGCAGCACTGTTTTGGGAAGACTGGCACAACCCTACTTTTCCTACTACAGATGGCTTTTATGCAAAGAAACATAACACTATGCTTCCTTTCATTATAAGTTTTATTATTTTCCTATACTTTTAGGATGTATTGTATGCATCTAGAAACACTTTGAAGTTGTTATGATGATAGATTTTAACTACATCTGTTAGCAAACTAACTCCACCAAATGCAAAATGTCAAATAAATTCCTGATTACTGATGGTAATAATTTTCTCTTCCAAAAGGTTAGGTGGGCATTTTGGACTCCTACCTTCTTACTTATAGGAGGGAAAAGGAAGGGAAAGGTGGATCCCAAGTACTACTAATTAATTTACCTAACATCAGTACTTAGAAAGATGTTGAAGAAGATAATAAAACAGGCCATTGTAAGCATCTTGAAGTCTATCCTGTGCTTCCTAAATTTAGTTGCCTTTATCAAAAATAGATCATGTAAGACAAATCCTATCTTTTTTTCTTTCTTTCCTTTAAAAAAAATAATAAGGGAAGATTCTTCCTTAAAAGAGTGGACTAATGAATGAACATGGGCAGTGATGGGCAAGGCAAGGAGGAGAGGAAATGAATAGGGAATCCAAAAAGAGAAGAACATTGAAGAACTTTGCGTTCTTGGTGTTCTCTGAAGTTGGTTGTTTGCTTGCCAACATTTTGTTACCAGACTAACTGGTCTGAAGATGTTATCTAGTCTGGTAATAAAACATTGGCAAGCAAACAATCAAGCATAGAGTTCACCAAGGATTCCACAGTTCAACCTGAGCCATGTACATTATCTTCTATTAAGAACTTGAATTCTGAATAGTAGTACTCCAAAATCCAAGATATTTTTACACATCTTACTGTCAAAAATGATGGTCAAAAAGTTAAGATCAGCAGTGCACTGTCTACAGATTCTGTTGCTGATCCTTCATCATATTAATAAATCTTGGTCATGTTAATAAATTTTGATTTTTCTACAAATTCTGATAGACCAACCCAGGAAACTACAATCTATGTTTCAATGAAGTACAGCAAACAATTTCCAAAACTTGGATCAGGTTTTTGAAAAAAAAATCTCTGTTCCCATACATTCAAAATAGTGTATGGAAGGTATTGGTATTCTAGTCAGTTAATGGATGGATGTATATTTTAGCTTCAAACTTCTGCAAGAAAGGAACTTTGGATATACAAATTTATTTATTATTTTTTATTAAATTTATATGCCACCCATCTCATTATCAACTGACTTTGTGTAGCTGACAACATCCTAAAAGCAAAAGTAGAAAAGATTAAATACTAGAATCAATAGAGATTAGATAAATTAGACACCAGAATACAATGGAGTGAGGATGAGATTTTACTAATCCACTAACCACCTTCAAGTTGGAACAGCTCCAATTTATAAAGATTTGAGTAAGTTAAATCCTTGTGATAAGGAGTAAATGAGTCATTTGGTAAAGGAACATCAAGTATACTAATATGTAAAAAAAAACCATCCAATTTTACCTGTGCAGTCTTATTTAAAACAAACTTGGTGGGGCAAACAATGATATTTTATAGAATCTGCTTGTCATCCAAATGAGGCATCTTTAATTAACCCCACATAAATCATTTTGCATCACCCCACAAATTTACGCCATCCAAAACCAAAGCAACAGAAAAGAAGCACCTTACATGCTATGACACAGTATTAGAAAATAATTGCTATGCAAATTGTTTTGATGACATGAGCTGATTGGTTTTCTTCCGTTCTCTGGAATGAGCAGCTTTAATTGGATTCACTGCATTAAACCATCCTTCTGTGCAAATTTGGGGCATCACTAGCATGTCAAAGAAATAGATTAGGAGGAGGAGGAGATGGTTAGAATAGAAGCACCAGATGATTTGGAACTTGTCCTTTACTTCTATTGAAATAAATTATACTTGCAGAGCCACTTGCGGAGATAATGCAACCAATAATTTTAAAGAAAGCACAAGCCTTTAAAAAGATCTTGGCTTGCCAGTCAATTAGGAAATGAAAAATTATCTCTGATGGTTCCTTTCCCACTGATGGCAGGCAGGAAGACCTTTAGCAGTAAGCTTTGGAGGTGGGGCATCAGGAGTTTAGAATTCACTGGAGCTCTCAATGTGAATTATGAGTACCATCAGTTAAAATATGTATGCAAATAAGTGACATGGTAAACACTGTCATTGTCTGTTGTTAATAATAACTTGTGGAAGTATGAAAAGATAAAAAGTACATATGAGGAACATATCCTAACTCTAAAAGGACATTAAAATTGCTCTTGGGAATCTTCACCTCAAAGACTCTCCACAGCTTTGGAGACCTTAAGGATCTTCATCTTTCACAAGTAGCACTGCCTCCGTTGAAAAGGTGGACTTTCCTTCAGGAGGCCCTGTCCAGGGGTGGGTTCTACTTACCTTTATTACCGGTTCACAACGGGACCACACGCACTTCTGCACAAGCGCAGAAGCCTCCTGATGACATTGGGTTCGGTGGGCGGAGCCTCCTGCCAGTTTTACTACCAGTTCTATAGAACCGGTCCGAACCGGGGGCAACCCACCACTGGCCCTCTCCAAGTTACAACAAGCCACCCAGGTTTTCGGTCCCATAAAATCCATTAAAAGTTTAAATCTGACACTTTGAACTGGAGCCAAAAGTTGGCCGCTTTGATTGGCATAGCATTAGTGTAATAGAATAATAAAAGCAGTTATTTTAATTCATGGCATAGCACTTTATTTACCTAATTATACTCTATTGTTACTAAATGTCTTTTCCTATATCCTTAAACAGTTAACTCCTTAAACAGTTATGTCTGCATAACACAACTGCAAAATGTCTTTATCTACACACACACTTGTTATGATTTGAGTTTGATCTGGGGAGAAAGAGTCAACTCAACTTTTGTTTTATTATTATGGCCATTCAAAATTAAAGGAAGAAAAATATGCTTCTGTTCTGTGACTTGCCTATCCCGATCAGGACTATGGGGTAGTGAGAGAATCAGAAGAGATAACTCTTTTCCTTCAGGTTTCCTCCTTAAAATAATCGATTTCTTTTTCCTTGGTTTTTTTTTTTTTTTTGTAAATTTAATTTATTATTAAAATAATAAATTTTAAGTAGTGGTTTTTCAGCAGAAAAAGTGTTAGTTTTATTGCATGGAGACTGGTTCTGTCTAGATTAGAGTTCATGTTTCCGTGCGGTGATTGAAAAATGTGTTTTAAAATTTACATATAGTTTCAAAGAATAAAAAAGAACATTTTTTTTTTTGCAAGAAAAGGAATGAAACCTCATCATTTTCACAGGGTGGTGGGACTCATGAAGGTCAAAAAACAAAAGGGAAAGGATAAGAACTGATTTCCAGGCTAACAATCATCATCTTGTGTCTGTATTTGCTTATTTATTCTTATTTCCTCTACTGTATCTTGTGCCGCCCCCCCCCCCTCCTCTCAGGTTACTGATTAATTTTCTAGTGAGAACAGAACTGAATTATTTTTTTAACCCAAATAATATTTCCTATGTCTTCCTTTTCTCATTTTGTTTCAAATAAGGCATGTGCAGTGCTTCATTATTTATGAAAAATAGGATTACTTGTGGTTATCAGATTAGAGGGAAGAAGAGATAAAATGACAACTTCTTTGCAGAAAGCCACACCATCTCTCCACCCCACATCACTCCACCCCAAATGGTTTGGCATTCATTTTGGAAATTCCACTAGTTAATTTTTAACATTTAAAAACATTTCGGTGGATAGATTGTTCCAAACATAGACTACTTATTGGCTTGTCAAAGATTTTGGCTTGTTTATTTGGTTGTCAGGAAGAGCTGGTAAACTCCACTTCTTTCAGCTTCTCCTCTGCCACATTTTTCCTGTTGTTTTTTTTTTTTTTTTGCTGAGTTTTCTTCCTTCCCTCTTCGAAGTCTGGATTTTTAAGACAAGCATTGTTTTTCCTCAAGAGAAGGAGAGGACAAGATTATTCTCTTTTACTTTATATAGCTACATCTCAGGGATGAAATCCAGCAGGTTCTGACAGGTTCTGGAGAACCTGTAGCGGAAATTTTGAGTAGTTCAGAGAACCGGTAGCAGAAATTTTGAGTAGTTTGGAGAACTGGCAAATACCATCTCTGGCTGGCCCCAGAGTGGGGTGGGAATGAAGATTTTGCAATATCCTTCCCCTGGAGTGGGGTGAAAATGGAGATTTTGCAGTATCCTTCCCCCATCACACCCACCAAGCCACGCCCACAGAACCGGTAGTAAAAAAAATTGGATTTCGCCACTGCTATGTCTGGATTTGTCTCCCTTGCCTGCTACTTGTTCCACAGTTGTTTACATGCTTGGAAGAACTTGATTCTATGTCTCGGAATCAGTTATCAGTGGGATGAATGAAGTAATCAAAACTGGCAAAAGAGAAGAAACATATTTGGAGATATGATAAATTTCATCCTGTACTGGGACTTATCAGGCATACATAGCCAGATCTTATTTATGGCGTTCAACCTTCTGTAGGGAATTTAGGTACTAAAGATACCTGCATATAGTACATTAGGTTTAGGAGTTATCTAATTCCTGGTGTTCATTAATACGTTACATTCATACATTAATAGCATGTTAGTACTAATATAACAGGTCTATTATAGGGACTAATTCCTTTGATATATGCTTTTAGGTTCTTCACAGATAATATCTCCCATTGATATTTTCAACTAAATACTTGAGATTATTCATGCAAGCAGCTTTAGAGTAATTTTGATTGTGTAAAAAAAAAAGATAAAATAGCTGGGGAAAGTAGCCTGGTTAAATATGGTTTTCAAAACTTTCTAATTTGTGCTATAGGCTCAAGGCTGACTCAGCCTTCTGTCCTTCCAGGGTCAGTAAAATGAGGACCCAGATTTTGGGGGGCAATATGCTGACTTTGTAAACCAGTCAGGGAGTGCTGTAAAGCACTATGGAGCGGTATATAAGTCTAAGTGCAATTGCTATTGCTGCAGTTCCAGTATAATACTGGACTATTATACTGCAAATTAAATAATAAAGCACTACAAATTTCTACAAATTGTAGAATTATTTTTTTATTATTTGATTTATATGCCGCCCTTCTCCAGAGACTCAGGGCGGCTTACAATGCGCTAAGCAATAGCCTTCATACTTTTGTATATTTATACAAAGTCAGCTTATTGCCCCCACAAACTGGGTCCTCAATTTACCTACCTTAGAAAGGATGGAAGGCTGAGTCAACCTTGAGCCTTGGTGAGATTCGAACCTGCAATAATTGCAGGCAGCTGATGTTAATAACAGGGCTTTAGACCACTGTACTATCCAAGGCTCTCAATAATAAAGCACTAAACCCTACAAATTGTAGGGTTTAGCACAGCCTTAGTTGTGATTCTAGTTCTGTTGTAATTATACTCTGTAGATTTCCCAACAACATTGTTAAATTCTGGGAATTATAGTCAAGATTCCTTCCTTCCTTCCTTCCTCCCTCCCTCCCTCCCTCCCTCCCTCCCTCCCTCCCTCCTTCCCTCCTTTCCTTCCAATAACTCAAGGCATCAACACCACACAATATTCCTTCCTCCTCTTATTTGTAAATGTATTCTAATTATATTCTTATTTTCTCCTCATAGTAGGGAATCCTGTGAGTAGGGTTGAGCTTGGAATAATGATTCACTCAAGGTCATGAAATAAATAGCTAGGGGTGAAGGAGAGCTAGAACCTGAGATTACTGGCTCTGATCCCGCCAGATTTGGCCCTATTAAGGTGGATTCGTGGATTTTCAGATTTTTTTTTCCTGAAAGAAAATGAGGGAAATTTGGGTAAACTGGTGGTTTCAACATATAAAGTACAGAAAAATAAATTTGCTCAAATACATCATAAAATTTAAAAAGTCTGGAAAGTGAAAATATTGCATGGGAATCCATACATGTGATGGTTTTTTTAAGTTCCAAATTAATATAGTTTAGAGATTTGCTGGACCTGTGTTTCTCCCTTTTTTTAATTCAACATAGCAATATACAGTAAAGCAGCTAACCTACAAACTACTTTAGGTGCACTTTCAACCAGTTTAGTCATTTAACTATGTGCCACTTGGCTGAACATTTCCTTTTACATTCAAATGGATTATAAATAATTCTGTGGGTTTTCTATGCATTTCAGACTGAGCAGTCTCTTTGTACTTCCTTACTCTGCAGTTCTTCACAGTTAGTCTATTAAAATCCTACTGACTCTAATGGGACTTTAAGAATTTAACCTGGTGGATCCTTTTCTCTTTTATTGCACTTATCCAAAGCTCTCTTTTTGGCATGCATGCTAGAAGTTCCCTTTTACTTCTTTAAATAATTTTCTAGACTTTATGAAGTTTTTGCAAAGAAATGTTAATAAGGGGTTTTAATCCTCCTAATACAGAAAAGTAGAACAAAAATATTCTTACTTTTTTAATGCTTCATAAGGTCATGCTTTTGGTGCCTGAACTGCAAAGTATTAGAAATAAAGGTTTTAATATACAGGTAGTCCTCAGCTAGTGGGACTCAAGTAGTGGGACACAGTGGCTCAATTGCTAAGACGCTGAGCTTATCGATCAAAAGGTAAGCAGTTCAGCAGTTCAGATCCCTAGTGCTGTGTAACGGGATGTGCTCCTGTTACTTGTCCCAGCTTCTGCCAACCTAGCAGTTTGAAAGCACATAAAAAATGCAAGAAGAAAAATAGGGACCACCTTTGGTGGGAAGGTAACAACGTTCCGTGCACCTTTGGCGCTTAGTCATGCCGGCCACATGACCATGGAGACGTCTTCGAACAGCGCTGGCTCTTCGGCTTTGAAACGGAGATGAGCACTGCCCCCTAGAATCCGGAACAACTAGCACATATATGCGAGGGGAACCTTTACCTTTTTAGTCCTCAACTTACAATAGTAAGCCATATATCTCCTGTTCCTTGTTTTCACACAAAATAACTCTGGGGTGAGTTGTATTAAAAGAGAAGGGCTGGCCCAAAGTCATCCTTAGTCATGGCTGAGAATGGACTAGACCTGAGTCTCCCCTGGTGCCAGTCTAGCATCTGATTTACTACACCAGTGAGATTCTAAACATAAATGTTACTCGGTTTCTTCAAAAGCATCTGTGTTTTATTCAAATTGTGGTTTATAAATTATAAATTATGCCAGCAATGCTTTATAGGGCAGTATATGTTATCAAACTATTTTACTTTCATTCTCAATTCCTAAATAGTAAAGAAACTTGTATTTTTGTGAGTAGCAAACTGATTTCAGACACATAAGGGAAATCTGACCTGTGATCTAATTAATCTATTATGGTGGGTCATAAACCAACCTGCCTAAAGTCTTCTGTGTATTTTGACTCATACTCTTTCTTTCTCCTAATATTCAAAAGAGGTTCTTGAAATAAGCTTTATTCAGTGATTTAGCAATAAGAAAGGAAGCTAAATTTATTCTGTCCAGGGGAAATCTCCATCAACTGATGGAGCAACTGAGGGAGTGATGCTAGGATATATATATATATATATATGATATATCTAAAGATAAAATCCTCTTCACCCATTTAATGAACTTACCTATGTAATATGAAGTCAAATTCCTAGAGTGCCCACCTGTAACTGTGAAGTTATTCACATGAAGTATTAAATACCACTTTACCACACTTGGAATCCTGCATCCAGTTTTCGTTGCCATGATATAAAAAAGATGTTGAGACTCTAGAAAGAGTGCAGAGAAGAGCAACAAAGATGATTAGGAGACTGGAGGCTAAAACTTATGAAGAATGGTTGCAAGAATTGGGTATGTCTAGTTTAATGAAAAGAAGGACGAGGAGTGACATATTAGCAGTGTTCCAATATCTAAGGGGCTGCCACAAAGAAGAGGGGATCAACCTAGTCTCTAAAGCACCTGAAGGCAGGACAAGAAGCAATGGGTGGAAATTAATCAAGGAGAGACCCAACCTACAACTAAGGAGGAATTTCCTGACAGAACAATTATTGCCTTCAAAAGTTTTGGGTACTCCAACATTGGAAGTGTTTAAGAAGAGATTGGACAACAATTTGTCTGAAATAGTATAAGGTTTCCTGCCTGGATAGTGGGTTGGACTAGAAGTCCTCCAAGGTCCCTTCCTATTCTGTTATTCTTGTATGTTTCATTTTCAATCATATATGTATATCTTTTTCTTACAGGGCCAAAAAAAGAAGGACAGAAAGATCAGGAAAGCAGCAGGCCTACCATCTCATCCCCCAAGAGGCTGGTAGTGGCAGCCACCAAGCTCCATTCACCAGGTATTTGTAATCTGGGAACACTTATTTTTTTAAAAAGGTTTTAAATGTGTAGGTGGCAAATGATTAAAGTATGGCTTTCTGGAATAACGTCTAGATCAGGGGTCAGCAACCTGTGGCTCTGGAGCCACATGTGGCTCTTTCACTCCTCTGCTGCGGCTTCCTGTCACTCAAAATATGCGTCACAACCGCCAATGTGCGACACCCACCAGCACGCGATTTATTGAGCTTTTCAATCCCCAGTAGGTCAACCATGAATAAATCCAACAAAAGAAACGTTTTAGAAGAAAACAGAACATTTAATTCAACTACATATGCTAGTTTTGTGGCCGCTCAAGATATAGTCAGGCACAGGAAGGGTTTTGTGGCTCCCGGTGTTTTCTTTTCTGTGGGAAACTGGTCCAAATGGCTCTTTGAGTGTTTCAGGTTGCAGACCCCTGGTCTAGATCAATGGAAATCTGTACAAGGCTGAACAAGAGGTGCGTACCTGTTTTTAAATGGTTAAAGCAGGTGTGTCTTTTTCCATTGGGTGACCATTTCAAAAGCTACTTGCAGCATTCATTACAAAGCTTCTTAGTTATACATTTATTCTGATTGATTAGGGGAAATGAGGGAGAAGAAAGCAAAAAGTGTTATTTATTTGTTAGGTTGCCCTGCATGAACACAAACTCTATAAACATTAAATCTCAGACCGTCAAGCATCAGTAAGCAAGTTTATTATATGAGCAGACAAAGCAAATTGTATCAGATTATCTCTGGATGGAACAAACAATGTATTTTTTTTCTATAAATGAGGACCTTGTTAAAAATTTAAAATATGGAATTTATTTAATTTTCAAGAAATGCTATCATGTTACGCATAATGTACAAACATTTCTAGCCATGGTTATTTTTTTAACATACTACTTTATCAAGTAGAAGGCATCATATTTCCTATGGATACTATAAGAAGAAAAATAAATCCTGAATTGTTGGCTCATGTACAAGCCTGTATTCTGCTTTTCCTTTAGTCCTCTGTCAGCAGTCCCTGCGTTTAACTGCAGTATTGTTTTCTATATCAGTCTACATAATTAAAATGCCACAGGTGGAGACAAGTGGTTGATAACTCTGAACAATAAATGAGAAGGTCAAATGACTACAATGCATGTGTACTTAAAACTACAGTATTGATTTGGCTGACTAATAAGAGTTCTCAATAAAAACATTTTAATGAGGTAAAATTATTCTTCAATTAGAGAGATAATTGGAGGTTTAAATATTTAACGTTTAAACATTTCCAGAAATAAACTTTTAAATAAAAACAGCGTGGAAAGGCATTTCCAAATTGTTTCTCCTCCTTTCCCATATAATGAAAATTTGCACGATTAATAGCAACAGCATTTAGACTTATACACCAGTTCACAGTACTTTACAGCCCTTTCTAAACGGTTTACAGATTCAGCTGCATTATTCCAATTGTGAAACTACTTAATTTAATACAGAATATCATGGCAATGTTCAATAGCATAAATACAGTTTTTGCATTCTATTCTTTTATCTTCAGCAAAAGATTCCTTAAGTCTTTCTTGCTTTCAACCATCGAAGTATGTCATTAACATATCTAAGTTTAATCAATGTGTCTTGTCTTCCAACAATTTTAATTCCAATTTCTATTCCCACATTTATCATATATTCTGCATATAAATAAATCCAGTGACAATTTATAACCTTGGGGTATTCCTTTCCCAGTTATGAACCATTTAGGTGGTCAAATTTCATTCTAATTGTTGTTTTCTGGTCACTATACACCATTTTCTTGGATTTCATAAATCCAGGTTTTTACAGGGTATTCATGTTTGATATGGAATATCCAGGCACCTTGTTTATAGTATATAAAGAAGAAGTAGGTATATTTTTAAAACCTCCTTGCCTTTCAATTATCCATTGGATACTAGCAATGTCTAGAGGTATCCAGTGTTTTCTGAATCCCAATTTTATATTTGGCAATTTTACTTCCATGTACTGTTGAACTGTAGATTGCAGAATTTTAAACATTACCTTACTAGCCTGCAAATTAAGTAAGCCAAGTGGTTTATATGCAAATATACACATAGAATGTAAGTGGAGACAATACTAGTAGCATATGTCTGCCAGGAATCATATCCACAGTTTTGGATGAGGTCTTCACTTGCACACTAAGGTACTTAAATTTAACTAGTAGGAAATCTCAACCATTCCCTCGTCTGAACACTACATCTAATCATCATGGTCATCTCCCTAGGCTTTCCATTATATTATTTTTTATTCTTAGTACCACCGTCCTGTTAAAAGCATGTACCTTTGTTACAATAGTTTTAAATGACAGGTTGGATTGAGTGCAGCTGATCTCCCAAATGATCTTGAAAGTCATTTTGAAGGTTTAATGTTGCTTCTCAGCATGACCTGGACTACTTTTGGGGAAATTCTCAGCGAGCCAAAAGAAATGAACCAAATCTGAATATATTCCATACTGAACTATGGGCTGTCACTAAATATATGATTGCAACAAAAGTTTATTGTTTGAGTGGAGTGTCATTATATTTCAAAATGCCAGAGATGAAACTCTCTAAATTGCTGCTCTATTTTTTAAAAAATTATGACAGCAAAAGAGGAGAGACAGCTGTATTGCATAATAGCAGGACAATACATGCCAGCATTTTAAAGCAGATGCGCATTTTCTGTAGAGCTGTTTAGAAAATGTTGCTGGAATGCACACTTTAAAAATAATCCTAACAATTCTTTTTAAGGCCAAAAAACCCTTCAGCTTGGATTGGACAATTTTCTATTTCAAGGGAAATGTTGCAGCTCAAAACTGATATATTGATTTGGATGCAAAGTATTACAAAATTTATCACTACACACAAATACAAATTTATTACACACACTAGCAATAGAAGTCTGGGTCTGATAGGAGACATTCTATAGACACTTGAGAAACAGATGGTTTTCAGTTTATCAAGCTTATTTAATCTACTAAAAGCACATTACATTTTGTTATACCCATTCCTCAATTGGCAAACTATGAACCAGGCTGCTATGGACTACCTATGGGCTGAAGTGAGTCAGTATCCATCAAACAGTATGTATATTAGGATGGAAATCAAAATATTATGGCACTGTGTCAGGGGTGAAATGCTACCGGTTCAGACCGATTTGACCAAACCAGTAGCAATGGCGGCGGATGGTCCGGAGAACTGGTAGCGATGGTAGCGCGAGGTTCCATCCACCTGCCCAGTCGTCGTTACTTCCTGGTTTTAACCAGGAAGTAACCTGTTTTTTACAGGTTTGCACATGCGCAGAGGGGTTTGCGCATGCGCAGAGGGTCTGCGCGTGCACGTGACATGCAGTGCATGCATTTCCGAACTGGTAGGGAAGGTAAGTAGATTTCACCCCTGCATTGTGGTATCTCCTTTACTAAAGTATTTTCTGTATGCTGACTAATCTAAGAGAGGTGGTCCAGTCATTAGTGGAAATTGTGCTGTGGGATCAGAAGAATAGGGAGGACAGATGAAGAAAATATTAAGAAGCAGTTTCTGGCCAACTACTATATAGGAAAATTGTAATACTTTCCTTTTGTTTTTATGATTAAAGTACTGTCAATGGAGGCACTTATTCTGCAATTGCTTGACAATTTTCATGGAATTTTAATCTCTGTAAAACTGCTGAAGGATTGTGCTATTGGTCCTGGTGAACTAAGTAGAACATAGAATAGGGGGAAGAGACCTTGGTGGTCTTCTAATCCAATCCCCTGCTCAAGCAGGAGACCCTATACCATTCTGGACAAATGGCTGTCCAGTCTCTTCTTGAAAACATCCAATGATGGAGAACCAACAACTTCCAGAGATAAGTCGTTCCATGGATTAACTGTTTTTATTGTCAGAAATTTCTTCTTAGTTCTAGCTGATCTCTCTTTAAAGCTCTTCCACCTGTTATTTCTTATCCTGCCCTCAGGTGCTTTGGAGAATAGGTCTTCTCTTGACAGACCCTCAAGTACTAGAAGACTATCATCCTTAGTCTTTCTCATTGTTAGATTAAGCATACCTAGTTTCCTCTATTGTTCATTGTATGGTACATTCAGCCCTGCCTCTGCTACCAAATATCACAATGTCACAGGATTCTTGAATATTTTTAAGAAACTTCTGTGTGCTAAAAGTACATTCCTCCAATCTTTCATGACTGAAAAATAAATAAATAAAGTATTTCCACAAAATCCCTGTTTAATGTCTGTCTTTGATGATTCCAAATGCACTCCAGGGGAGTGGCATCTTGGAGGTGCTTAATGAATTAGACAGACCCCCACCTCATCTCAGTGGTGGGATTCAGGTAATTTAACAACCAGTTCCCTGCCCTAATGATTTTTTCCAACAACCAGTGTGCCAAACTGCTCAGAAAGTTAACAACCGGTTCTCCCGAAGTGGTGCGAACTGGCTGAATCCCACCACTGCCTCATCCCCATGCATACTTGGTCCCTTCCTCCAATCTTGATTGATTTAATTTTAACTGAATTTTAAAGGTAAAGTTTTTACTTATTATTTCATCACATAGTTATTTTAAATACATTTTATATTGTATTTTAATTATATGACTGTAAAGTGCCTAGAGTCACCATGGTGAGATGGTCAGCATAGAAGTTCAATTATGAATGAATGAATGAATGAATGAATGAATGAATGAATGAATATAATATCTGGTCAGGAGAAATGTTTGAGGTGCTATTAGCGAAGTTTTAGAAATCAAGTGTTAGAGACATTTGGCTATTATCAATACAGATATCATCTCAAGACCTCCCTCATAATATGAGGGGAGGAGAAGGAGGAGGATATTATACCTACAGATACTTTTTTAAAAAACTTTTTTTAAATAATTCATTATAATTGTTAATTGGGTAAGTAACCAGTATTAGCCTAACTATTGGAATGAGATGGAGAATGATTTGGAAAGGATGGTGAAAGAGGAAACTGGCACCCTGTGCCAAACACATAGAAAAACACTATTAAAATACAAACGCCATATCATTTTCCCCATCTGCCCATCGTAAAATGTCCAGGAAATCTTTGTTCTGACTGCCTGATATTTGGAGCTTCCAACCTGCTTCCAGCAAAAATGTGTCTGTCTATGCTTGAATGGTCTTATCTTCTAACATCCATGTGGGGTATAATTTAAAGCATTTCTAAAGCAATTATCATGCCCATACCCTAAATAATATCCTTACTCATAACTTCACCACTGCATATAAAGATTCAGAATCATTCTACGTGCATTGTATTTTGTAGATTCTCCATATGAAGCAGAAAAGTGGTGAGACAATATGCATTTTGAGTTGTTCTGTTAGCGCTAGATGAATAGAGAAGCTCAAGATTATCCGCAAGGACAAAACTGACAAAACTTAAAATTACAAGGACATTTGGAAAGACAATTTAAAGGCATTCAGTTCAAATATTGTGAGGCTGCAGGGATTTGGAAGACTTGGACAAAGTTTCAGGGAATTTTCTTTAATTAAATCTGAAACAATTTAGCTGCGGACTCCCCAAGGAAGGCACTTTGAAATAGACTCACTGACCTCATTATTGAATAGCTTTGAAGTTTCTTGGTTTCCTAGTGTTTTAAATACAAAGCAGATTTCATTATTTTTCTAAAAAATGGATGTTCTGCTTTATTATTTCTTTCTATCCATATCATCATAATGTTAACAATAGAAGATGCTGCAAAAAAAACCCTCAATTTTTGAGTTTAGAACTCAGTTTTAATTGAATCCAAAGTATAGCAAAAGCAACAGAACTAATAACAAGGTTGTTTGTCTTCCACTTTTGCCAGAACACATTGTCAACCTCGCAGGATAGTTCAGACAATAAGCAGGCCCAATTGTTAATTCATTAACAAATTCTTGGAAGTCTGGAAGTACATTTCTCTCCTGCCACTTTTATTATTCAAAAAGCTGGGGAAGCTGCCACCTGAAAATGTTTGCCACATCCACATTCCTACTGCAGGCTAAACTGCTTCTTATCCAACCATTGCCCAGGCTGTGGCTCTTCTCCCATCTCCCAAGGTCATTGCCACATACCATTACACATTAATAAGTGCTTATTAGTGCACAGAAAATACAAGCTAGAAGTTTAACTTTTTAACTTATTAGTTATCAAGTTGTAGGTGATTCTGAATCACTCTCTCACATATCTCTGGGCCATTTGATATTGTAACAGATTTAATTATTTTTTATTAAAAGTCATTTCTATTAACAAAGAGAGCCAGTTTGTGATAGTGGTTAAAGCAGCAGGCTAGAAAACTGGAGACTACTTGCACCTTTTGGCATCAAGAATGACCTTGAGCCAGTCTGTGTGTGTGTGTGTGTGTGTGTGTGTGTGTGTCCCTCCCTCCCTCCTTCCCTCCCTCCCTTCCTCTCCAGTAGGAAGAGGAAAATGGCAAATAACTTCCAAAAACCTTGCAAAGAAAACTCAGTTGTTATGAGTCAACACTGCCTTGAAGGCATGCACTGTTGACAAAAGTTGGGTGTTTTAGACAAGAATAAAATACTATTTTGCATTGGTTTTCAAATGGTTGTGACGGAAGCAAAATTAGTATTCAGACATTCTCACCTGAATAAGTAGAGAGAGAAGTGAAGATCTGCACATCAGTTTTGTCCTTGTAATTCCAGGCACTTCTACTCTTCCTTCACCAGATAAACCCAGAGTCCTGTATAAGTGGCAACCAAAATTCTTCATCACAGAAAGATGACCCGTATTTTTCAGACTATAAGATACACTCCCCCCCCCAAAAAAGTAGGTGGAAATGTCGGTGCATGTTATAGACCGAATATGGCCCTGTTTTTGGCCTCCCAAAACACACATACACACACACACACATACTGCATTTCCTGTTTTTGCCAAAAACGGACCCATTTTTTGCAAAAACGGGGTGTGCAGAGGGTTTGGGAGTGCTCTTGGGGGCTGGGGAGGCCAAAAATGGGATATGTGGGGGGCTCAGGAGACCAAAAACAGGGGCGTTTTTCACAAAAACAGGACACGCAGAGGGTTTGGGAGGTCTGCAGAGTGCTCTTGGGGGCTGGGGAGGCCAAAAACTGGATTTTTGGAGGCCAAAAACTATTTTTTTTCTCATTTTCGTCTTCGAAATCTAGGTGCGTCTTATACCCCGGTGCGTCTTATAGTCCGAAAAATACAGTAGATGCAACCAAAAACAATACACAAAAATTGTGAGTAGAGTTTGTGCATTGCAAATACTAAAAGTAAAACTAGAGTGCTTCTTCTTTCCAGCCTCTTACAGGTCTAGCAATACATGAATTTTGGTTTTTATTAAGAACCAGTTTATGTTATGCACTCACTGAACAGTACATGGCTAGAGCAACATATCTATCATTTTACCCAAATTGTTCAAAACAACCATACCTTTCAAAGTGTTGTCCTACAACAAAATCCTATTTTCATAAATCTTGGTTCCCAAATCACCAACATCCTATAATACACTTCATACTACTTTTAGCCAACTTTTCGTCTAGTGTAAATATCAATTTCAGAAAATGTCATTGGACAGAATTTCCAGGCTTTCCAAATGTTTTCTCGTCTTCCCTTTCTAGATAAATTCACCGTAAGTGCTATTTTGGCACCTGCAGTTCATCAAAAGCCCATGGAAAGTCACTGAGTCCCATGAAACTGTCTTTGAACACTGACATCAGCTCTAGAAAACATCTGTGAGCACTTCAGATTATTGTGAGGAGGAGAAAATAGCCACAGAAGCTTTGATGTGGCCACCAGCATTCAGTTCCGCAATAATGATATTTTAGGCCTGTTAGGACTCAGGCTGCATATTATGACTTGTATATATAACTTTAAAAAAAAAGTAGCTTGCTGTGTTAGTAGAAACAAAGCCAATGAATTCCTTGAAATGTGAAACTCTGTGATATAATTTTATTACTGACAGCGGTGTGTAACATAAACTCATTTATTTGCAACCTCAGTGCTCTTCTGCATCACTGTAATATTTGGAAAAATGAAAGTACAGGTTCTTTCTGGAACAGATACATTCCCCGCTCCCTCATCTCTCTCTTTCCTCCCCCTCCCCCTTTTCTTTTCAGGTAAGTGTAACTGCATGCCTAGGCAATTACTCTTCTGCTATGATGGTCAGGTTTTTTTCAGACAGTTGTTCACTCCTCTCTGCATGCAGAGGAAAATATGAAATGTGTTTGTTAGTCTTACCGCTACCTCCCCCCCCCCCATTCCCAGTGGCTTGTGTCTCATGCCCCTCACACCTTGAAAATTAATTTCTTTCCTAAGGAGCTTTTGTAATTATGGAAGGTCCCTATGTAATTTAGAACACAGCTAGGTAACGGTTTTTGAGCCATTGAGCACCTGGGAAATTTTGAGAACCTGCTGTGGACATTCCCACAAAATGGCTGCAATGAATAAGATTTACTCATTCATCAAGGCCAAAAGCAAAACACTCATTTAACTGAAAACAAGATGTTAAGATGGGTTCTATGCTCTACTTCATTTCTCTCCCAGATGATCTCTACCATTGAAGCTTCCCTTGTCTTTTTTCAGGCTAGATAGATGGACATTCAAAGGTTTTATTTTCTAAGGATACCCATACGTGGCCAAGAAGCCTTTTTAAAGAAGAAATAATGCTGCTTTGCCTTCTAACCTGTTAGCTGCAATTTCATTTCTTTTACAGGTAGTCCTCGACTTACGACCACAATTGAGGGCAACATTTCTGTTGTTAAGTGGGACATTTGTTTAGTGAGTTTTGCCCCATTTTATGGCCTTTCTTGCCACAGTTGTTAAGTGAATCACTGCAGCCGATAAGTTAGTAACCCTGTTGTTAAGTGAATCTGGCGTCCCCACTGCTTGTCAGAAGGTTACAAAAGGTGATCGCATGACCTCAGGTCATAGCAACAGTCGTAAGTATGAACCAGTTGCCAAGCATCTGAATTTTGATCACACTATCATGGAAATGCTGCAACGGTCATAATTGTGAAAAATGGTCATAAGTCCCTTTTTTCAGTAACTTTGAACTGTCACTGAACAAACTGTTGTAAGTCGGAGTGGGGGGAATCTAAAAGTTTGCAATTAATATCAGGGGGCTTAGACATCTGCAAAAATATTGGTAATGGTAATTTTTAGATGTACAAATACGAATCAACTTCACTTTCCTTTTATGAACTAGATATCACTAATCATCAAACTGTTCTGATGATTAACAAGACAGTAAAATGATTATTGTAATACAGTTTTGCACAAAGCCTTTCCGGAAGACGCTGCAGAATAAGGAGTTGTGTGGCATTTATCCGAATCCACTCTGCATGGTTTCATGCAAATAGCTAATTGTACAGAGATAAGCTGGGTGCTGTGATTTTCCAGCATATGGAAAGTCTTTAAGGCAGCCTTTGATTTTTCTGAAAGAAAGGCCAATTCTAAACCCCTGCATCAGCACCAGCACCAATATTTATATTCTTGATATGACAGATAAACACATTTTTTTAAAACGCCTGTATCCAAGTCTTCTATTGATTCTTTTCTGTGTTTACCCCTAATCTCTTTATTTCGGGTGTTCAGAAATGAGTTCCCTGACTTAGGTAATCATACCAGCACCATCTGCACACAAGAAGAAAGCTTGAACAGATTGGGGGAAACATCACGATTTAGCAAAATAAAGATAGAAAGATATTTAAAGAAAAAAGCCTAAACTGAAACTGTGAAGCAGATAAATTAGGACTGAGCATGCTCAGTGGTAAATGGAACACGGACTGACAGCAGGGATGGGGGAGGGGAGGAGCGAGGGAAGTGGGAAGGAATGGAGAAATCCACACTGCAACAACACTGAATTCTGGTTAAACTTTATTTTTAGGAATGCTAAATTCACAGTGAACCAACCACCAGCTAAAAAACAGGGCTCATGTGGTGAAGGAACCTAGAAGGTTCCCTGATTAGCAAGGCGTGTGAAATGAATCAGTATAAACAAAACTAAACATAGGTGCTCCGTTAAGATTTTCACTCAAATAGCTGCACTGCACTTTGATAAAATACATTTCAATCATATATTTTTGTATGTATATCTTTGCCTAATTGTCAGTTATCAGTGTCGCCTGGTATTGATGGAGAAGAAGAAAAAAAATTATTATTATTATTTGCAATGCAAACTGTGTATCTAAAATATAAAATTTCCACTGAATAAGAAGAGAGTCTGAAAGTCAGCAGCATGGCTCAAGAGGTTGCAAAGAAGCTTTTAACCTAGATGTCTATTAAGATTCTCAGTCATTCAGGTATTGTGGTCCCAACTGGACTTTCTTTGTTTTTGCTTGAGGACATTTCGCTTCTCATCCAAGAAGTTCCGACTGAATGGTGGTGCTGGTGGGGGACTGTGATGCTTTCTTCTATTCCGCTCCCCCATCATTCCTTCATTCCCACCAAATCCTTCCATTTCCCCCTCCCCACCATTCAGTTAGAACTGAAGAACCTTCTTGGATGAGAAGTGAAATGTCTTCAAAAGAAAGGGGGGGGAAGTCCAGTTGCCTTTTTTTAAAAAAAAGGGGGGAAGCACCTTTGAGACTTCTACTGTAGAGTTTTGCGTGAGTGTTCTTGTAGAAGGTTGAAGAGTGAATGGAAAAGTTTGAAAACTACACTTGAATCCTAGAAGCTTGCAAGACAATGATGATCAGCTATCTAAATGTTTGCCTTATTGGTGTTGTGGCTCGCGGGTGGCCAGTGGAGCTGGCAGCAGAGTAGGACAGTGAGGAGGTTGGGGAGGAACTTGGGCCAGTCCTGGAGGCTGTGGAAAGCTCAGACGAGGGCTCTGCGTCGGAGGCAGAGAGAGAGCTAGACAGCAGCAAGGCAGAGGAACAGCTGGAGCCTGTTCCCAGTGTGTGCATGCGCAGAGCTGCCAGAAGACAAGAACAACTCAGAAAGCAGGGTCGACTCGGGAGTAAAGCCACACCTTGAAGGCGTTTGGCCCCTCCCATAGGAAATAAAAGAGGAGCGAACAGGGAGTGGGCTTTTGTGGGGAACAATTCATTCATTCTGTGACTCTGAGAGACTCTGTGCCTTGTACTGCGGTTGGAAACAAGTTATGTGGCAGTTTGCCAAACGAGATAAGGTGTGTTGAGAAATATTCCTTTGAAAAACTGTTTGGACAAACCTTGCTGACTGTGAATGAACGTAATTCACAGTCGTGTAAATAAGAGAGGTTTTGCCCGGACCAATTCCTGCCACCTGCTTGTTAAGCGAGCCTAGGTCTTAACAATTGGCTGCTACAGGTTGTCCTCAACTTATGACCACAGTTGAGCCGAAAATTTCTGTTGCTAACTGAGACAGTTGCTAAATGAGTTTTGCCCCATTTTACGACCTTTCTTGCCACAGTTATTAAGTGAATCACTGCAGCTGTTAAGTTAGTAACACGGTTGTTAAGTGAAGCTGGCTTCCCCATTGACTTTGCTTGCCAGAAGGTCACAAAGGGTGGTCACATGACCCATTGCAACCATCATAAATGTGAGTCAGTTGCCAGGCATCTGAATTTTGACCATATGACCGTGGGGATTCTGCAATGGTCATAAGTATGAAAAACGGTCATAAGTCAGTTTTTTCAGTGCTGTTGTCACTTCGGATGGTCACTAAACAAACTGTTGTATGTCAAGGATTACCTGTAGTTTTGTCCCAGGTTGTTGCTATTACAGCACTTCTTTCTCTTTCTTGGCAATTTTTGTGACAGCAGCCTCAGAGACGGCCACCTATGCATGGGTAATAATAATTCCTTTAAAAAAAAGTGCAAAGCATATCAACATAAAACTCTTTTTCACCGTGACATTTTTCTTGTTTATGAAAGAAAAATATCCGATGGAACAGCTTAATTATTGCATATTAAAGACATTGCAGATTTGCGGATGTTTAAATTATGTCTTTCAATAAAATTCATTATGTGAAAAGATGCTACCGGTCTCCTCTTAATTTGTGGCTGCCATAAAAGACAAGTTTATCTTCAGTTCAGCCACCTCCTGATTGTGAATAGCTACCTTCTTACCTATAAAACAACATATTACGTGGATGTTATATGGATGTTTATTGCTTCTTGCAGGACATCCTAAACAAAAGTCTTCTGTTCCAAGAAATGGATTTTCTGCAAAGCCAGATTTGCAGACACGAGAGCCAGAACGGCAGTTCATCCAGCAAATGAAGGATAGGTGTGATGAACTCGTCAGAAAATTCAATTGTGTCCAAGAAGAACTCAAGAGAACCAGATGTGGCTTTGATGTCTTTGTTATAACAACACAGTTTTTCTTTCAGAAGGTGAGTAGCAACCAGTGGCTTCCCTACATTACCAACCAGCTTTTTGAGAAATCACAATTATTTTGTTATGGCAAAGGCAGAAGAATGTAATATTCATATGATTTGGTCTACATCAGTGGTTATTAGGAGAGATGAAATGATATGGAAAATCAGTTTAGAACAGGGGTGTCAAACTCAGGGGCCGAGGGTCAGATCCGGCCCACGGGGTGCTTAGATCTGACCCACGGGGCTGTCCTAGAAACAAAGGACTGGCCCGTGGTGCCTCTGCCAGTGAAATTGGAGCTGGGGGGGGGCTGCCTGCGGCCCTCCTGAGCTCTGTTTTCACTGGCAGAGGGTTGCAGAAGGCCGTTGCAGCTGAAAACGGAGCTCAGGAGCCCGTTTTCCCAGACAGAACGCTCGGGCCTCCACAGGTGCCCCCAACATGAGTGACACTGAGCTGGCCACATCCATGCTGGCCCCGCCCACCCTGGCCTCCCTGAGGTCAAACACAACTCTGATGCGGCCCTCAATGAAATCGAGTTTGACATCCCTGGTTTAGAAGGAACAATTTTTAATATAACAAGACCTCTGTCATTAGTATTTAGACAATAATGTGTACATAATCCAGTGTATATTGGGTGCATACCCAAACTGTACCCAAACTGTACAGATCTGAACAGAATTTCTCTGGAAAATAAAAAGACCATGACAGAAGTCCTCATCAGTGTCTTAACAGCTGTGTCTTTAATTTGTTTTTCCATCAGTTGCTACAACGATATTAGGATATCAGAATTGAGTATCATTGAAGTATCATAGCACGTACTAGCTGCCAAACCTGCCTTGTCAGTGTGAAAATAATGCTAATGGCAAAATATTCTATTAGTACATGGACATTCTAAATAATCCTGAACTTCATGTGTCTGGATACATACAAAACTGTGTTTATTTGGTTGATGAGCACATTCTTCTCAATATTAGATAAATGGGCACTGTGGTGCATATTTTTCATTAATCTAACAGTGTATTTCAACCTTCTGATAAAAAAGAGAGTCACAGTTTAAAATAGTACTGAAAATACTGTTTAATATTAGGTACAATAGAATTCATCCCAGAAGATTTTATTAGTTTTTTTTAATGAATTACTGAGGTGTATATCTGTGTGTTCTCTCTCTCTCTCTCTCTCTCTCTCTCACACACACACACACACACACACACACACACACACACATACACACACATTCTGCTGGGAGAGAATGGAAATATAGAATTCCTGGGTGTGCTGGCTTTTGTGTTGCAGATGCCAGACATAACAATAAGCAGAATAATATGAATGATGACCGTTCTAAACATTATTACAATACACTCATTTTGAGTGGCAGGAAATATTTTAATAAGAAATATTATTTTGAGAATCAGTGAAGAAAATATTGTGGCCCTGTTGTCAAGCAGCACAATTAAACGTATTGGAGAACTCTATGTGTTAGATGTGATAATACTGACATCTATTGGCGATGGACTTAAAATTACATGGCAGGTAAGCAAAGGTTGGCTTCCTGGGACTAAGTGAGCCTTTAACTTGTCGTTTTCACTGGCGTAAATTAGGCGATAATAATCTTCTTGGACATTAACTATGCTATCGACATCTAAAGATTTGATAAGCATTTTTTCCAACTCTCATCCACGCTGTTAATAAAACTGTAGAAGTCTAGAGGAGCCAGAACTGAATTTCCTGACATACCAGTTTGTTGAGGAATCGTTTTCTTGCTTTGAATGTGATTTTCAAGCCAGTTTTCAAGCCAGTTATGCGTATTCATTTAACCAGAAGTGGGATTCAGCCAGTTCGCACCACTTCGGGAGAACGGTTGTTAACTTTCTGAGCAGTTTGGTGAACTGGTTGTTGGAAGAAATCATTGGGGCAGAGAACCGGTTGTTAAATTATTTGAATCCCACCACTGCATTTAACTGATAAGTCATCTAGACCTCATTCTATTAACCACACTATTAAAAATGCCAGGAGTATTTTGTCAGATACTTTAGTGAACTCAAGGCATAAAAGTTCTTCAACTGTCAGGCCAGGCCTGACTATAAACCTTTACTCTTCCAGGAAAAATGATTTCCTCATTTAGGAACTATATAGTAGCAAAAATCCTGGATGGGTTGATTTATTATAGACAAGCAACAAGTCATATATATCACATCTGTTAGTTATATGTATGTATGGATTTGTGTGTTTGTATACCATGTATATATGCATGTGTGTATGTGTTTGCGTGCATGTACATGTGCTTACGTGTATGTATGGTTGTAGTGATTAAAGTCCCAGATAAGAAACAAGCAAATCCAGATTCTACTTCACCTTTAGACACAGAAACTAGCTGAGTAAGATTCTTTCTCGAACTAGAGTGGGAATTAGAAAAAAAATGCCGTCTACCATACTACAGTGATCATTACAGTCTATAACCTTCAATGAATACAGTCCAAAGCCTTCATCATTCAGTGGATAAACTTGGGCTGATTCTAAACTTAAGCCTCTTTCTCTTCCCTTTTTGAATCAATTGATTATTGGCCTTTTCTTCTTCTTCAGCCTTCAGATTACAGTTTCATATTGTTTAGGCCAGGGGTCTCCAACCTTGGCAACTTTAAGACTTGTGGACTTCAACTCCCAGAATTCCTCAGCCATAACAATATATGCATGTGTGTGCAAGCTGGCTGAGGAATTCTGGGAGTTGGAGTCCACAAGTCTTAAAGTTGCCAAGGTTGGAGACCCCTGGTTTAGACAATGGTTCTGTCTGGTCTGGGAAGCTCTAGTTCTCATTTCACAGCTTCAGACATTACAACATTGCAATGATCTTTTAAGGAAGTTACAGTACCTGACCAAAACTGAAATAAAACAAGATTAAAAAAAGGTATCGTTGAACTGGCAACATCTGATCTTAACAAATCCCTATTGAGTTCTGCTACTTACTGCAGTATTTTCAAGATTGCTTCGTGCCCTGTTCTAAAATCTTTCCAACTATTGATGTCAAGACTGACTAGTCAGTAATTCCCTGGATCCTCCTTTTTTTCTCTTTTTGAAGATAGGATTAACATTTGCATAACTCCTACCCTTACCATTTCACTAGTTCTCCAGAATTTCTCAATGCCTTTACTAGCTTTGGTTGGGGTAGGGTACATTTGCTTGTTTCACTCTTCTGGATCCACTTTTAAAAATAATTCTTAGTTTAGTTTTAGTTATTCTCCAAAGTATCAGACAGCAGAACAAGAAAAGGTGGATGGAAACTAATCAAGGACAGAACCCAGCTAGTAACAAGGCGAAATTTCCTGGCAGACCAATTCACCGGAAGAACAGCTTGCCTTCAGAAGTTGTGGGAGTTCTCTCACTGGAGATTTTTAAGAAGAGATTGGGCAGCCACTTGTATGAAATGGTATAGGGGTCTCCTGCTTCATTGGGGGTTTGGGCTAGAAGACCTTCCAATTCTCTTTATTCCGTTATTTTTTTTCTATGTCTATCTTGCAAGCTGCTCACAATCAACTGAGAGTCAAGCACGGTCCATGTTGTGCTTCTGTCAGTCTCAAGCTTCAATACAGGCCTTTACATTTTGCTCATCACACTTACTTGATGGAATTCATATCTTCTTCCGGAAAATAGGAGCCAAAATAGGAGCGGAATTGCTCTCTCTTCATTGCTTGTTATCATTTTTCCATCTTACTGGTTGACATATTTCGTATAGCCTGTTTCTTTTATTTTGAACATGTCTAAAAAGCATATTTTGTTATTAATAACATTCTGTGCTTTGGCTGTCTTGACAAACATCTTGATGATGTAGTGACAATAATTAATTCTATTATGTCTTTCTTACTTGACATTGTGACTGTTTTAAATGGTTGCTTAGACCTGGTATTGAAAGTACAACATGTTCTGGATTAAGTTACCCTTATTTATCAGATGTATACAACCACCCATATCACAAGTGTAATTCTGCACAGGATACAATAAAATGTTTGCTCAAGAAGAGATGATTCACTACATGATGTTGTCCCTTGATTCCTAGGCAAGGAATATTCTAGCCCAATTTTGGCTGGAGGACCAGCGCTGCTCTTTCCTGGAAAAGGTGGAAGTGATTCATAGTTTAATTAGCGCTTGTTGCTACTGCAGTAGCATCTTCCAAAAATATTTAGAGATTTCAACTGATACAAAATGCAGCCAGACAAGGAATAATGGATGGAAACTGACCAAGGAGAGATTCAACCTAGAAATAAGGAGAAAATTTCTGTCAGTGAGAACAATCAACCAATGGAACAGCTTGCCTTTGGAAGTTGTGGGAGCTTCATCACTGGAGGCTTTTAAGAAGAGATTGGACTGCCATTTGTCAGAGATGGTGTAGAGCAGTGATGGCTAACCTTTTTGCCATCATGTGCCGGGGGGTGGGGGGCGCACACGTATGTGCCCACACCCATAATTCTATGCGCCCAGCCCCCGCACATGCATGCATGACCTGCTCCCTCCGCTCCTGGCATGTGGTGGCCTGGTAGGCCCATTTTTCTATCTCACCTGGCTCCAGAGCCTATCTAGGAGTCTGGGGAGGGCAAAAATGCCCCCCCCCCCGGAAGTTGGCAAATGGGCTGTTTCTGGCCTCTGGAGGGCCTCCGGGGGGGGAGGCCATTTTCACTCTCCCCAGACTCCTAGAGAGGCTCTGGAGCCAGGTGAGAGAGAAAAACACCACCCACCACCCCCACCCCCTGAAGCCCTCAGGAGGCAGGAAACAACCTGTTTCCCTACTTCTGGTGGGCCCAGAAGGCCCAAAAATCAGGTGGGTGGTGCGCGCATGTGCACTGGAGCTGAACTCGTGTGCCCACTGATATGGCTATGCATGCCACCTGTGGCACGCGTGCCATAGGTTCTCCATCACAGGTATAGCATAGGGGTGGGTTCTACTTACCTTTACTACCGGTTCGCATCATGCATGCGCACACGCACTTGCTTCGCTCTTCTGCGCATGCACAGATCTACTTTGATGACGTCTGGGTCAGTGGACAGAGCCTCTCACTGGTTTTACTACCTGTTCCTATGAACCAATCCGAGCCGGGCAACCCACCACTGGTATAGAGTCTCCTACTTGGACGGGGGGGGGGGGGTTGGACTAGATGACCTATAGTACAAAGTCCCTTCCAACTCTGTTACTCTGTTAACCAGACTGGGCAACCATTGGTCTGAAATGGTATAGGTTTCCTGCCTGAGCGGGGTTGGACTAGAAGACCTCCAAGATCCCTTTCAACTCTGTTATTCTGTTTTCTAAAATAGAATGGTCTATGCTTGTTTGAAATATGCAACAGAGAACATATTCATCTTGAATTAATTTCCACCGGGTTGCAGTTCATTTCCAAGATATTCCAAGGTTCTCAGTTTGTCCATAAGGCTCAAATATACATGTATAATCACCCAAATTATTTGATTGAGTTTGTTTCTTGCACTATGAATGAATCCACTTAATATTATGGGAAGCATCATTACTTACTGTCCTATTTTCAAATTCAGTTTATTCTACAGAATAGCAAAAAGGTTTGCTTAATTTAATTATGGGAGACAGGAACTGGAGGTTGCCTGCTTTACAATTTGATTCTAGTCTTATGTTATATATTTAGTCATGTTAAGCATGGCAGAGCAGCTGTCTGAAGGATGTAGCGTATAAATAGGCAAACCCCTAGTAGAAAACTCACTTTGCTCCTAGGGATTCGATTTCACTTCAGCTTAAGATGCCTCTCTTCCAAAACTAGTCACTGCAAGAGGGGTCAGTTAGATGGCACCTGATTATTGGAATTATCTCCCGTTTCTTCATTTCAACTCCATTTCACATTGCAGGAAAAATGGTAATGCAGCTGTTCCTATTGCCTATGTTCTCGAGACAGAGATCTCAGTTTCAAAATGTAGGTATCTATTTTATATACATTTGTCCTTAGTTGCTCCCAGTAATGTACAGTATACAGCTACAAATATCTGTCCCCTTCACTTTTAGAGACACAGTTGGTCATTAAAGCAATCTTGTTATTACATGCTGAAAGGTGATGAATGCCATCTAGTGGCTGTTTGTAAAAATACATTTCCTCTCATGGGGCCCACCTTTTTAGCCAGCTCATCCAGTTGTCCTCATAGAATAAATCCTGGAAGAATATTTCCAAAACCTACAACCTTGTCAGTGGGATATGTTTAGCTTCTTCCTGTATATTGTCTTATGCTAGTTTAAAGTATGTTTTACTTGGGATTTTAATATTGTTTTTATTGTAAAATGCTATGAGATGCTTCGGCATAGGAAGCAAATATAAATATATCAAATAAATAATAATATAAATATATGAAAAATGTATTATTTATTTATTTCAAAATTATATGCTTCCCATCTCCCTTATAATGTGACTCTGGGTGATATAAATATATCAAATAAATAAATGCATATGTAGTATACATCAAGTTTATTATTTACTGATGAAATGTTAAAATGGAAGCTATGCTCTTAGACCCATGAGACAATATGCATCAGGAAGGGGAAAAAAAGTACAGTAGTTATCTTCTTTTATTGTTACACATCTTGAAGTTAATTGTATTCTTACATATTTCACTTTTTTCACAATTTGTATAGCTAGTTTCTCATTTAAATCTCTTTTTTGCTTTTCTGTCATATTTTTCACCAATATTTTTGTTTTTTCTTTGTTTATCTTTAAACCTGCCACTTCTCCATAATCTTCTATTTGTTCTAATAATTTAGGCCCTGTTATTTGAAGTTCCTCCAATATAAACACTAAATCATCTGCAAAGGCTTGTAGCTTATATTCTTCTTTTTAAATTTTCATCTCTTTTATTTCTTCATTCCATTTTATATTTCTATTTAAAACTTCTAAGGTCAACACAAATAACAATGGTGATAACAGACATCCTTGTCTTGTTCCTTTTGTTATGTTAACTTCCTCTGTCATCTCTCCATTCATCATTATCCCCAGAGTAGAAAAGACGAATCCCACCCAAAATGTGAACCTGTATAGGAGCCCCAAGTCTAAAAATGTCCTACTGCAAAACAAATGAAATTGTGCTATTCTCAGGTTTCCAAGTAACACCCTCAACAAAAGAAGACTCCGAGGCTAGAAGTTCCTCAAAGTTCCATTTTATAAGAGATGTCATATTGGCACATCTGGGAAAACCCGAATCTGAAAGTTTCCAGGTTTTCCCCACCCAAAGGAAAGTTCAATACCCTGCTCAGAACCCACATGTCCATCACATGGTCCAATCAATGCACCGTCCCAACTGGAGATGCCTCCCAGTCACGTCACTCCAGGTGCAGGCTGGATGTCCTTGATTCTCAGAGAAAAGAATGTTATTATGGCTAGATATCCCTGAAACTCCATACAATCCCCCCTCCCAATTTTCCACAGTACTAAGTGTGGCAGCCCTGAAGATCCAAAGAAAAAGATGGCCTCCAGGGATGACAGCTATTCAGTGGGAACATTCTAAAACAGCAGATGCCAGCCAAGGGAATTCAAGAAAAGTCCGCAGGGAGGGATACAGATGGCTGATTACAGCCAGCAAGCTGATAGAATGAGTGCATAAAGTTGAAATGCAAGAAAGGCGAAGTTGAAATGATTCTAGCAGCTAAAATATGTGTGCCTGACTAAAGATAGGAAAAGAACTGACATACAAGTAGAACAAGGAAAGTGATTCTGGTCCTGAACCTCAGAAATCAAACCAACAGGTCATGTTTGCTTTGCAATAAAAGGAATACATATTTTATTATGTTCCCAGTGACTTTCTTAAAGTGCATCTTGGGCCTTCCACTTATTGGAGATCTACCTCTTCCTTGGTACTTTTAACTTTATATACTTCAAAGGGACCCTGGTTTTTTTGGACTCAGTATACCATATTGGTCTCTAAATGCCTTAAGACTTGAAGATCCACTAGTTCCAGCATGGTCTACAATATGAATTAAATGATTGGCCTTTTTGAGGAAACTTTGCTATAGAGTTACGTCTGCCTATGGTTTTGATTCCTTCATACCAATGATTCTAGCAGCTCTCATTCATCCAGCCCCTGCTTCAATTGTCTTTCGGTTCAGTCAACTTCAATGCCAATCATCATTCAATTTTCTCTTCTGAACGTTTCGCAGTTTTAACCCATCGTCTCTGCTGGAGGATGCGGAATGTCAGTCAGATGATCAGCTACATTTTTTCTGTCAGGATCTGATGATGAGTAACCAGGAGGAAACTTCCACAAAGAAACCAATTTCAGGCTTGTGCTCTGGGTTTTTGGTTCACTCAACTTTTTCAAATTGTAGGTTATTGCTACAGCTTTAGTTCAGATCAACAAAGAAAAAAAAATGGCAGAAAGTGGTTGCAGCAACCCTGACTTCCAGTAGGTAGGCAACTTATAAAAAGGTCAAGGAGGACAATTTCCATTTTTGTTTCATCATCATCTTCTTCTTCCTAGGGTATTCCTACAAGTACAGGGTCTGCTTTTTGGATCATCAAACACCACTTTGCACGGTCAGCTGCGTCTCCAGGACACAGGCCCGTGGCTTGCATATCTTTGTTGATGGTGTCTTGCCATTTCTATTTTGGGCACCTCTAAGATCACCGGCCATTGACTTCTAGTTGGTAGGCAGTCTTGGCCATGGTGGAAGGTGCTGCTCTCTGGACATCTCCATACCAACAGAGTTGGCCTTCTCTCATCTTCTCTGTAATTGGTGCCACACTGAAATATTGTCGAATTGTGTCATTTGTGATGTGGTCAAGAAGGAAGATGCCCGATATCCAACGGAGCATTCGCATTTCCATGGCATGGAGATAGCTTTCTGTCCCTGTTGATGCTGCCCAGAATTCAGTGCCATACAGTGCAAGAAGGTGGATGGTTCTCTTATAAATCTTAGATTGAAGATATTTGTTTCATCATCCTTCTCCTAATTCTTCAGTAATGGAGATGGCAGAAGTCACTATGGAGGAATTGGATATATTTGGTACAAGGAAGCCAGAAAACTGGACTTGGTGGACTTTTATTCCTAATTGGTACCTAGCCTGATAGATATATATAGTCTATATAGTCATTAGGTCTATATGGCCTGTTTAGCAGCAATTTCTATGGGAGAAGACATTATTGTTTACTTGCCAGAGGGAAAAATACACTGAAGTACAGTGTACTGCCAAACAATACATCATAAAAACTAGATTCCAAGTGATAAAATTCCTTTGCCTCCAGCTTTGGACCATCCCATCTTCCCACCAAGATTTGAACACTTGGGAGACCATTATTACCAATTTGTCATTATACCAAAGCCAGAGTTTAGAATTTTGGAATTCTTAATTCCATTGCAATCTTGCTTCACTATATCACTGGAAACTTAAATATGCTATCTATGTAGTATATGAGCACAAAGGAAGTTCTCCCATCACATGTTTTACTCACTATTTATCCATAGGCTTCTCCAAGAAGGAGGACAAGTAGCTGTTCTGACCTGGCTCCTAAACATGACAAACCCTCTGTAGTTAAACAAATGTTCCCTTTATTAGGAGTGCCAGCAGCCCCAGCAAAAAGTCTCCCTCTTTCTCACACACAGCAGGCTACCAAGTCTATCCAGTAGGGAGATGAATAGTTGTCTGCCACACCTATTCATCTCCAACCCCTGCCTTTTATCCCCAGAGCTAGGGTGGGGCTTCACTAGTAGCGGTGGCTCTTCCATCCCAAGGATCGGCCCATAGATTTCCACTGCTCTCCTCTCCTCTGCCTTCTGCTCATCAGCACATCAGGCACTGGACCCAGCTGTTCCTTTTCTTCCTCGTAGCCAGCTCCAGACCTGGGGGGCTGTTGACTTTCCATCTGAGGGCTGATGGATGGCCCAGGCTCTGCCTCTGTCTCTATCTTTGATAGCTCCATTCCCTCTTCCCTCTCGGAGCTCTCAGGTTGTCTTGATGCTGGCCCTGACTCCTATACCGCCTCATCTGATTTGGCTGCTGGAGGGGCTGGTGGCTGACAGGCCACAACAGTAGCCAAATGAGAAAATTCAGGTTATAGTAGCATTTGTGCCATCATTCTCAAAATGTTGCTATTGATAAGGCCCTGACTGAGGATGAGATTGCTTCAGTTGATATTGTAAAAGTTTTGAACACATGATCTTTCCATTGAATGATCATGCTACCATGGACATGGAATTAAGCCAAGGGGATAAATCGATATGCTGAGCTTCTACACAACTGATGTTTAAAAGATACCTTTGTTATTGGAAAGGAAATTGAAGTCACCTTTGAAATTCACCTGAATAGCTTTTTACAGATGCTTTTTGCATTTGCAAACAATATTGTTTCTGTTTAGAAATCTAAACTGTGTGTTCTCTCTCTAGACCTACTGTAAATAAACTGGATGAAAGATTGTTGAACAGATAGATATAGTGCAGCACCATGAAGTATGGCTGATATGGTGTCCACAATAGCACTATTGTGTGTTTGATATCAAAGCTGCTATGGTTTCATGATTTTGATTCATGTGATATGGCTTTAGCTTTAAAACTTCAGGGTTAACAGCAAATTTCATTATTTCATTAAAAGAACCTTTTTAATCTTATTAAATACCTACCTCATTTGGAAGGTTTTTAATTTCTAATGTGGTCACTTGAATAACATTTTGAGAGACAAAATTCAATAGGCATTATTTTTGAACGCATTAATTTTGGTTTGCTCAAAAGATTTCTGTTGTGTAGTTTATTAACAGCCTAATCTTTTTCTTAGAAGTAAATTCTATTGAACTTCCATAGAACTTTTAGAATAATTAGTATTTAGGAGATTTAGAAACTAGATGTCTAATACATTTCATTCCTCGTATATTTCTACTCTCTGTTACAAAAGTAGCAATAACTTGATGTTACCTGAATTCTAACTCTGTTTCATGACCAGAATTTCTAACAACTACAGTGCCTCACTTTTATCTAGAGGCTATGGTTGCCCATGGACAGAAACGTTGGTCTGATATACTTTCAGATATTGCAAAGCTATTAGTGACCTTTAAAAACATTTCTGCCAATAACGAAATTCCACAGTTGCAGGGTGCAAAGAATGACATTATTTTAGACTGTTAATATTAGATAATGCCATTTGTTTTGTGCATATCAGCATTTTTGTATGACAGCAAAACCACCCAAGGGACACATAATAATGCATTGGAGAGGGGAAACAGCAGGAAATGCAGTATATTTTATTTTATTTCATTATACTAGTGGCTAATCAAGCAGCATGTAACTAAGAAACGCAGACACTTATTTGAAAGAATCTGGATATTAACCCTGAATAGCCATGGATATCAGCATCCAATAGCTACTATACATATTGCAGAATAATACACAAAAAATATAATTTTCCAGAGCTTTTCTAATCCAAGAATTGACAAACCAGTGGTGTGAAAATGATTAGTATGAATATTTTTCATTGTATGAAAAATCTACAAACAAAATTCCAGTTAGGAGCATTCACATTGTTTTCATACAAGATAAGCATCCATCAAGTGATGCTGCCTGACAGAGCTGTCCAGCTAATGAGAGAGAGAAGAGAAGGGAGAGGGGAGGGGAGGGGAGGGGAGAGGAGAGGAGAGGAGAGGAGAGGAGAGGAGAGGAGAGGAGAGAAGAGAAGAGAAGAGAAGAGAAGAGAAGAGAAGAGAAGAGAAGAGAAGAGAAGAGAAGAGAAGAGAAGAGAAGAGAAGAGAAATCTTTGAATACTATTATTTGTTATAGGCGTCTTCTTCCATTCCTAAAGTGGTATCAGCATTAGAGAGAGAGAATTCTGGAGCCACAGAATGTCTATGTAATATTGATATCTTGTGTACGTAACTGAAAGAGAGCCATCTAAAAGCAAATAGTAGTTGTCCTATAAGACAACATCAGAGCCACTGAACCTGATTCACTCATTTTCACAGAAAACTATGAAAAGCTGCCACTCACTTTGTATTTTTGCTAATTTCTGCTGATCTGTTAGTTGTCTGCCTCTTCCTATGTTGAAGTACTAAACTGCCTCCACATTTTGCTTTGCCCTTGTTCGAGATGAAAAATTTACCTCATAAAGATTGGAGGGATATCTCAAGATGTTAAGAAAATGTTCCCACTCAACAACAAATTTTTGGGGTTTTTTTTTTTTTGTTAAAATCCCTAGATCCGTGATGGCGAACCTATGGCACGGGTGCCACAGGTGGCACGCAGAGCCATATCGGTGGGCACGCGAGCTCAGCTCCAGCACGCGTGCATGCACCAACCAGCTGATTTTCGGGCCTTCTGGGCCCACCAGAAGTCAGGAAACACACTGTTTCTGGCCTCTGGAGGGCCTTTTTTGCCCTCCCCAGACTCCTAGAAAGGCTCTGGAGCCTGGGGAGAGCAAAAAACGGGCCTACTGGGCCCACCATGCCATTGCATGGCAAAAGTATGGGGAGCATGGGGGGGGCAGGGCGCATAGAATTATGGATGTGGGCACGAGTGCATGTGACCTCCCCGCGCTCCCCCCACTTTTGGCACACAATGGCAAAAAGGTTAGCCATCACTGCCCTAGATAGTCACTAGTTGTTCATTCACTGCCATTAGGAGAACCAAAAATATCTATTTGAGTCTTTCAATGATATTACAGGTTTGTTGTTTTTTTAAAAAGTTCATTTTATGGCCAGCATTATGCTCATAAATCTTTCATAACTTTAAATTAGAATCTGAGGTCATATTACCCAGCTGAAAAAATGGCCCTTGTAGTAGTGACAGTTATGACATTTAATTTCTAAAGATTGTTCACATGGTCCATATTTCAATATCACATTTCAACATAATAGCTTTTCATTCTAAAATTTAAAAAAAAAGACAAGGAAAAAAGATTGTAAAGGTAACAAAATGCAATTTAAAAGCAACATAGGATGGCTTGACAATAAATAGTATTGCCTATAGTAATAATTAAAAAAAACATCAGTCGCTTCAGAATTGTTAGTCATTTAGTTCCATAAATTAAAGAAACCTAATATTTTCTTGTAGCAAACTGAGGTGGGAAATGTTTCATTACAACTTGAATAAATAGCTTATAACACTATTGACACACACTTTATTCAGTTTTCAACTAAGATCATTTTGGAGGGTTTAGTTTTAATCTTTCTGAAAGAGAAGGTTGAATAGTCCCCTCTTGGCATCAAAATGATACCTGAATTATATCTGTGAAGCAGAAATGAAAAGTGTGGATGTTTCCTAAAATTCCATTTTTTGTACTTTGCATTCATAATCCTGGAAATCAGTAACACTTCTGCAAACTTGCAAACTATCCACAAATACCAAACAAACTTCTTGGTTTTTTAAAAAACTTTTCAGCACATTAATAGCATTTTCTTCGCCCACTATGGTGGTTTTGCAAAATTTATTATAAAAAAAGAACACTTAAGCAAAGAAGTCAGTTAAATTCTCAACCCAAAAGGAGATAGAAAAACTTAGCAGGAAAAGCAAGAAAGAAGCCCTGCAATCATTAAAAACAAAACAAAATATAACCTTCCCATCAGTCATAAACAGCAACCAGCTGAAACCAAATATAATTTTCTTGTTCAGAGTAGCAGATCATGCACCATCAAACAGAAATCACAGACATATTAGCTGGTCAATTCTTGCTGAAAACCTTCTGATAATGAAGGGAAGGTCTGGTGCCTCCATTTCCAACCCCTAGAAAGCCTTTACACCTTATAAGTGGTTGTAGATAACACTTTTTGGTAGGATAAAGGTTGGTGCACAAAAGGTGATGGTAAACTCATAGAAAGGATAGGTCAAGCATGTGGTCATAGCTGGATTATGTTGGGAAGACTTTTTCTTTTTTAGAAGACTTGATGATGATGTGTTGGGGTGTGTGTATGTGTGTGAATTTCTCACTTCCAGTTGTGGTGGAACCGTGTTGCCAATTTCCTAGTAACTGGGACTGGAAGTAGCTCTGGAGGACACAGGAAGAAAGGAAAGGAAAGGAAAGGGAAAGGGAAAGGAAAGGAAAGGAAAG
>WNWU01000016.1:5314427-5344046 GCA_012654045.1 Ptyas mucosa
AGGAACAGTTAAATTGGATTACAGACCGCAATTCTTGTGATTGCGGTCTGTTATCAACAATCAATAAACAATCCTATGATTGTTTCATTTATAAATATCCTTGAACAATGTGGACTATACAATAGAAAAGATGTTTGTGTTTCTGAATAGCCCAGTGGAACAAGTGGCATCCAAGTAGTGTGTGTGTGTGTGTGTGTGTACAAAATACTCAGAGATTATTGAGTTCACTAGTTGCATTTATGCAAATGTATGATCGGAGAACCAAAGCTGATTATGCATATTTCTGCTGCTTAAGAAAGGATTGACCCAGCTACAGCTGTGTCATTCAAGTGCCTGAGAATTATCCTGAACCAAAAGGGGTTTTCTGGTTTGCATACTGCTACACTGTAAATGCACATGGAATTCAATAAATAATAGTATAAGCTTTTAGATACTTCTTTGGAAATAAACTCCACTGGGTTCAGTAGCACATACTTCACCTCCTTAATCTGAATGAGTCAGTTCTATCAGGCATTTTAGAATATTCATACAAAAGTCATTATTATGTAATGTTATCTCCTTAAAGAGGAGGCTACAACATACCCAATATACCCAAAACAGTTTTTCTAAAGCTTAGCTGTTTTAAGATGTGTGGACCAACTACCAGAATACTCCTAGTATGCTGGCAGAAAAATTTTCAGAGTTGAAGTTCACAGAGTTTAAAGTGACTAAGGTTCAGAAACACTGACCTAAACCATAAAGTGTTTCAGGTCAAATTGGAAAAAAAACATTTCTCAGGTCATTGCTAATATACCTTAAACCAGGAGTGGGCAAAAATTGCTCTAGATCTGCCTGAGGCCTTCTAGTTAATTTCATGCTCCCCTTTCAAAACTGTTCTGCAAGCGACCAGTTCAAATTTCAAGTGACAGCTTTTTCTCCTTTCCCTGCAGCCTGAGGAATGGGGGGAGGGAGAGGGAGGGAGGGAGGGAGGGAGGAAGAAGGGAGGAAGGAACAGAAGGGTGTTTCACTCATATCTGCTTTTGTCTCTCTCACAAATTTACAGAGCTTCAAACTATTTTCCACCACCTCTGTATTAAGTTCATGGTCTTTATCAGATCATACTATTGATCTGTCATAAAAAATCAGAATTGTTTGTTTTGAATAGCTTTTTTGCATACTTCAACTGAATAATCAGATGTGGTTGATTGGGTCTAGGACAACTCGTCACAGTCAACATACCACAGGACAACTCATCGCAGGACAGCTCTCCACAGGACAACTTGTTATGGGACAATTCAACTCCATATTGATTGTTTCATTCAGTTACTTTTTTCATTGAGGACTACGTTTTCATCGAAAATATTCTAACTCTTATATTTCTGGATTGGTTTTCTTTATTTTATTACCATATTATACTAGCCACAGTTCCATCGAAATTAATTCAACTTTTGAATTTCTTGAATTGTTCCGTGATGAACTGCCTCATGGCAAGTTGGCTGCAGTGAGTTGGCTGCAGTGAGTTGGCCGTGATGAGTTGGCTGTGATGAGTTGACCCATTCTGTGATTGAGATGTTTTGAACAAATCTTGTACTCCTAAACCAGCATAGGCTTTGGCCAGAATGGCTGGTAATCGTTATAGTTAAAGTCAAGAACAACAGAAGCGCATTAGACTGAGGAAAGTTACTCAAAAGACTGAAGAGAAAATGATTGTTGTTACAAAATAAGGCTTTCTAAACTACAACTTTCTTATCAGCATCCAGCTTTGAGAATAGGCACTCATTCTTCCTCACTCTTTGATATAAAATTCTCCTTGTGGGTTAAGGGTCATGTCTACACTAAGCCAACTATGAATAAAGATAACATTTTTAAATTAATAAATTAAATTAATTTATATATTTATATATTTAATTTAAATTAATAAAGATAATAAAGAGGCGACTTCCCCGCTGCCTTGAAAGAGGCGATAGTGAGGCCTCTCCTCAAGAAGCCCTCCCTGGGAGACGACTTCCGGCTCCAGATGGCAGCAGACGTTGTTTGGGTTCTTTGCCCCAGCGTCTGAATCCCCCCCCCCGCTTGGAGGCCCCTCGGGGCCGGGTGCCCTGGTTTGGGGGTACCCGCCGTTAAGGGCGGCTCGCCAGGGGTCCCCTGCCTCAATTCCAGGGGCTGGGCGGCCAATGCTGGCGCGCCCGAGGCTCCAGCGAGTGTGGGCAGCACGCAGCGGCCATTCCAAGGCCGTTACGTGCCTATGTGCCTGTAGGACCCGGTGTATATCGAAATTAAGGCAGCAGGTAAAGAGGCGATCGGAAGAGGAAGAGATGCAGGCCGGAGAATAATTAGAAAAGGAGAGACTTTGACTGGCGAAGCAACGAGGCGTCCTGTGGGTGAGAGGGGGGGGCTGAAGTTTCTCCCCCCCCTTGCAGCTGGGAAGGGCGCCGTAGTTGAGAAGAAAGAGCGAGAGAAAATAAGGAGACCTCTTACTTTACTGATTTTTTGTGGAGAATGGTGGAGGCAGAATTTGGGAAGGGAGGCTGGAGCCCTCTGTCCTTCTGGAGAAACATGGCTGGAGCTTGATTTCCTGCTTCTTTGTATATAATTGATGACATCACCCACCGCTGGTTTCCTGTTTGACCTACTCTACAAGCCGGACTCGTTGCTCCTGTGAGCGCCCTCTGGTGGATCGTGAGGAAATAGAGCTGATTTTTAAGAGAACCTTCTCCTTCTGGATGCTTGTGCCTACCTGAGGACCTCTCATTCTTTATTACTGTAAGATGGCTAAAGGACAAAGACCAGCCGCAGCTGACATTGAAAACATTTTGCAGAAATTGGCAAAATTGGATGAGAAACTTGATAAACTTGATATCTTGCAAAAAGGGCAATTGGAAATAAAATCTGAAATGGTAGTTATGAAAAAAGATTTAAGTGCTGTACAACAGGTGGTTGAGGACAACAAGAAAAAGGTGGGAGGTTTGGAGGGGGAGGTGCGGGCAATCCAGAAGAGGGAAGAAATGAGAGGAAATGTAATTTTAACTTCGCAGCTGGATAGAATGTCTTATTTTCTCAGGTTTCAAAATGTGGAAGAAGTGGACCAGGAAGATCTGCGAGAAGTGATGGTTAAATTGTTGGGCGAATTTATTGAAAGAGGTTTGGATTTTATGAGATGGGACATGGATCTAGTTTATAGAGTAAATTCACAATATGCAATTTTACATAGTGTCCCAAGAGAGGTCCACATTAAATTTGTGAGAAGGGAAACGAGAGATGAAATACTGAGAACTCAAAGATCGGGGGCGCTGATATACAGGGGCAAGGAGGTCACCATTTTGAAGCAGATCCCTAGACAGGTACGAGAATCAAGAAGAAATTATTATTTTTTATCAAGTAAATTGTACCTTAAGGGAATAGGCTTCAGGTGGTTGATGCCGGAAGGTTTGATGATTTTCTGGGAGGGCAGTAGGAAGAAAATTAATAGTGTGATGGAGGCTCAGGCCTATCTGGAGCAACATAAGACCCTCCTAGAGGGTGAAGATACAGGAACCGAGGAAGGGGAGGTACTAGATGATCAAGGAGCAGGGGCGGGCAAGGCCGTGGTGGTCCAGGAGGAAGGGGGTGCTAAGGCCAGAACCTTGAGATCTAGAACCAAGAAATGATGAAGTGAGAGGAATATATTATTTTGTGCCTTTTATGATATCTCTTATTTTTGTAAACCTTAATATTACTCTGGATATTGAATTGATATTTTTATATAAATCCGGTTGCTAAATTTGTAATTTTAATAAGAAGCCCTCCCTGGACCCAGCAGTGTTGTCTAATTATCGTCCGGTCTCCAACCTTCGCTTTGTGGCGAAGGTTGTTGAGAGTGTGGTTGCGCGACAGCTCCCCCAGCACCTGGATGAAATGGCGTATCTGAATCTGTTCCAGTCAGGCTTCAGGCCTGGGTACAGCATGGAAACGGCATTGGTCGCGTTGGTTGATGATCTCTGGAGGGCTCGGGACAGAGGTTGTTCCTCTGTCCTGGTCCTATTAGATCTTTCAGCGACTTTTGATACCATCAACCATGGTATCATGCTGCACTGGCTGGAAGAGTTGGGAGTGGGAGGCACTGTGTTGCGGTGGTTCTTCTCCTTTCTCTCTGACCGGTAGCAGTCTGTGTTGACAGGGGGGCAGAGGTCGACCCCGAGGCGCCTCATTTGTGGAGTGCCACAAGGATCGGTCCTCTCGCCCCTTCTGTTCAACATTTATGTAAAGCCGCTGGGCGAGATCATCCGTGGTTTTGGGGTGAAGTATCATCAGTACGCTGATGATACTCAGCTGTACATCTCCACCCCGGATCACCCCAACGATGCCTTTGAAGTGATGTCCCAGTGCCTGGAGGCGGTACGGATCTGGATGGGGAGAAACAGGCTCAGACTCAACCCATCCAAGACCGAGTGGCTGTGGTTTCCGACATCCCGATATAGTCAACAATGTTGACTGGTGGCCCCCAGGGGGAGAGCCTTCTCTGTGGGGGCACCTGCTATCTGGAATGAGCTCCCCCCAAGAGATTCGGACGATCCCGGACCTACGCACCTTCCACCGCGCTCTTAAGACCTACTTATTCCACCAGGCTGGCCCGGCCTAATTTTCCCTTTTCTCCTTTTAATCAATGTAAATATTTTAATTTGTTTTTTAAATTATTGGGGTGTTTTAAATTGATCTACGGCCAAACTGTTTAATTGATTTTATTCTGCTTTTAAATTTTTGTACTATAGTTTTATCTCATGGCTGTTCACCGCCCTGAGTCTTTTGGGAGTAGGGCGGTATATAAATTGAATAAATACAAATGCAAATACAAATAGCATATTCTTTCTTCCTGGGGAGGAAAGCTATGGCAAATCTAGACAGCATACTAAAAAGCAGAGACATCAACCTGCCAACAAAAATGTGTATAGTCAAGGCTATGGTTTTCCCAGTTGCAATGTATGGCTGTGAAAGTTGGACCATAAAAAAGGCTGAACACCAAAGAATTGAGGCCTTTGAACTATGGTGCTGGAGAAGACTCCTGCGAGTCCCTTGGACTGCAAGGCGATCAAACTGGTCAGTCCTAGAGGAGATCAACCCTGACTGTTCCTTAGAAGGCCAGATCCTGAAGATGAAACTCAAATACCTTGTTTTCTCGAAAATACGACATGCCAAGCCTAATTTTTGGGGTGGGCGTAAATATAGGCCCTCCCCTGAAAATAAGCCCTAGTGAAGGAGGGGGCATAGGCCGCACAGAAGGCAGCCCTTCCCTTCCCTGGTCACCTTATGGAAGCTCGGCACCTTAATTGCAGCCCACGGATCAGCTGAGCCAGCATGGTCCAGGAGCTGCCTCTCATTCTGTCTCTCTGCGGAGGCCTCCCAGTGCAATGCTCTGCCACAGCTTCAGAGCAAACCTCTGCCTTCCCTGCACAGGATTTGCAAGGCTGAAGGCTTCGAAGGAGCATTTTTGGGATGTGTGTCTGTGCAGAGCTCCCAAAGGATCAGCAGGGAAATGGGGGGGGGGGGTTGCTGATTGGAGCAAGGTGAAACCTCCAGCCTTGCAATCTTCTGCAGGGAAGGCAGAGATTTGCTCTGAAGCTATGGCAGAGCATTGCACTGGGAGGCGTCCACAAAGAGACAGAATGAGAGGCAGCTCCCGGCCCATGCTGGCTCAGCTGATGGAGGCTCCCTCATGGGGTGTGATCGAACTTCCAACCCCAACAGAACTGGTGGCTGCAAGCTACCCCAACCCAGAAAGGAGAAGGAGCTGATGGGGGCACTGTGGGAAATTCTGAGAGTTGAAATCCACAAGTCTTTAAATGGCCAAGCAGTTGCCCATGCTGCTGCTGGCCTCTTCGCCCTCCTGGAAGCACTGCACTCGGCAGCACTGCAGGACTGCTCCTGCCTGGCTGGCTTGAATCATCCCAGTTTGAAAACCTCCAAAAACGTTCTGAGTGCCAGCAGCCTGTCAGGCCCCTTCAGGAGCGGCTGCCTATGTCACCTTACCCATCACCACCTTTGGGCTGCTGAGCTCCAGCCTGCATGCCTATTCCACCCCACCCCGATCTCTTTCCCTTCTACTGCTGCTTCTGAGATCGTTTCTTACCCTTCTCCTCCCCCCCCCCCCCCCGGTCTCTTTCTTTTCCATTGCTGCTTCCCTGTCTTAGAAAATAAGACCCTGTCTTATTTTTGGGAAAACACTGTATTTAGGCCACCTAATGAGAAGGAAGGACTCACTGGAGAAGAGCCTAATGCTGGGAAAGATTGAGGGCAAAGAAGGAGGGGACGACAGAGAATGAGGTGGCTGGATGGAGTCACTGAAGCAGTAGATGTGAGTTTAAATGGACTCCAGAGGATGGTAGAGGACAGGAAGGCCTGGAGGAACGTTGTCCATAGGATCGCGATGGGCTGGACACGACTTCGCAATTAACAACAACAACATTCTTTCTTAATTAGAATTGGCCCTATCAACAATCCTTGATTGTCAGAAGAGGTGACAGTAAACAAAATCTGGGAAGTTCAATATGCTAATAAGGACATGGAGTGTGCAGACCGGATTTTGATTTTTCAATAGATCTTTAAGAAAACTCTCACTATGAGAAACAAGGCTTGCTGCATATTTGCTTATTTAAAGAAAGCATATAATAAAGAAGTCTGAATTATGAAATAATTTGCATGTGTATGGGGTTAAGTTATGAGAATCAATGGAGTCTGCAACAAATAGTTGCAGTTTGTGCAGACAAACGCAAACTATCTATTTCTTTTAGTTGATCAATTTACTTATGTCTAAACGTACAAAGAATGCTTGTGGTGATTCTAGAGGTGATGTTAAATATATAGTAGTGATGTTAACTATGTTTGTAGTTTTGTATTCAGATGATGCTATGTTGAAGACTGAGAATCCAAATGTTTGCAACAAATGTTAGATAGATTGTATGATGCAACAGGAAGCATGGATATGAAAATTAATTCCTGGGAGGCAAGGAGAACTGAATCCTGTAGCCATGTGCTTATATGCTATACCTCAGAAAGCGATACTAGGGAGTTTATTCCATCATATATATTTTGACTCTTTAATTACCAGAATGGCAATAAAGGTTTGCAGAGTTCTGTCTGTCACATATACCAAGGTTAAAGGTTCTGATAAAGATGATGCAACAGAAGCCATCCAGCAGGAAATGGAAAAGGTTTCTTGGCTGGTACATTTAAGAGTGCCAGCTTTCTATCCTACTGGCTCAGGAGTTCATTACACAAGCCATCCAGCAGGAAATGGAGAAGGTTTCTTGGCTGGTACATTTAAGAGTGCCAGCTTTCTATCCTACTGACTCAGGAGTTCATATTCATGCAATGGAATATGATTAGACAGATTGTGATATTTTAAGTTTCAGAGGGATTGATGATTTATGTTATGTACCTCCAATAATAATATTCAGTTATTATTAAGACTGACCAAAAGAAGAAAGAACAGAGAGAATGGCTTCCAGAAGTTGGTTCTGCTTTACTGTATTTGTTTTGTTTATTTGTTTGTTTATTTAATCAATTTCTATGGCTGCCCATCTCATCAGGTGACTGGGTGATGAACAATATTAAAACAAAATGGGAAATCAAAATTATGCAGAAAGCAACCTTAGGCTAATGGAGAAGAGCATAGGAGAAGGACTGAGTCAATGTGTTCATTAGTAGCATGAGGGAATACAGTGAAAAAGGGGTATTGCCAACTTGATTATTATGAAGAGTAGTAATGGACTCTATAAAAGGACTTGGGGTTCATCATGCTTGTGAAAAACTACAGGGAGTCTATGAAAAAATGATACCATTAAAATCCTGAACAATTGCATTGTAATGCCTAATGATACGACTTCAAAGTCAAGGTTTTAAACTGCAGCTTTAATTATGGTGACATAATTAAATATGCTAAATATAACATAATTACATATGTTGTAAGCTGTAATGGTCTCAGTTATGCAGTTAACATAGTTATAAAAAATAAAGCATGTCAAGCTTTATAACTTATAAAGAAAATAAAAAAAATTACAGTAGGGAGGAATGTCAGCGTTCCAGAAAAAAACCCAGCTCCAAGTAAAGACTCTGAAGCAAGCATTTTCAAAGTTCTGTTTACTAGAATAGGTAAACTGGCACATCTGGGAAAACCTGAATCTGAGAGGTCTGGGTTTTCCCTCAGTAAATCAAAACCCCCAAAACCATCCCCTCAGTCCTCAATCGATCACATGCTCCAATCAACCACCGTCCCATCTCTAGACCTCACTCCGACCGCTCCTTCTGCAGATGCAGGATCGCCCTGACCTTGACTGACAGGAAAATGCTATTATGTCTACAGACGACCCCTCTCCTCCTATTTTCCTCCTAAATCCCCCCTCCTATTTTCCCACACATGAGAAGGTGGCAGCATGGAAGCTTCCAGCCTAATATGGCTTCCAAAGCTGACAGGAGGATAATTGGGAAGGGAATCATGGCCGTGAATAATTTCAGATAGTTCCCTCGTTCCTATGCAGATTTTTTTTCTTACTGCCCCTGCTCCTATGAAACTTGGATCTTTTCTAGCAATGAAAATATTTAATTTTACAGATCCCTTCTACCACATGAGAAGTTCCATTTTTCTTTTCTTTTTTTAAATAATTGTTCTTGATATTTTTACATCTAAACACTAAAAAAAGTGAAGAAAAAAGAAGAAAAAAGTGCAGAAAAGAAAAAAAAGAAAAAAAAGAAAGAGATATTAGAAAAAAGAAGCAAATTCGGGGGGGGGGTTACAGCAGTTACAAACAAGCTTATTTTTCTCTTCCACCCCTTTAAAATTTGATACATATTTCCCTTCTCCCCATATTCAACCCTGTTTCATTAGCTAAATCAAAAATTAACCATCATTTTAAACAATTTTTATCCAAAAGTCCATACAAGGTTTTCAGTCTTTTATGAAAGTCCTTATTAGTATGCCTGGTCAGAGAATTCTATTTTTCCCCTATAGGAAAACTGTGTTTGGGCAGAATTAACTAGGTGTGGAAGAATTGTTGAATAAGTTGTTCTTTTGTCATCTTTCTGACAAAGTATGCAGGTATATCTCTTGAAACATTTTTTATCTTTTCATATTTTGTGTTGGTTCTGTGCATCTTGTCTGCTTCTGAGTCCATGTTTTCTTCTCCCATTCCATAATTTCTGTTAGAGCTTCTCCTTAATGCCTCACATGGCTCCAAAATTACTCTCAGTCTCAGATTAATTTCTTCCCCTCTTGGTTCCAGTAACGCCACATTCAGGTCTTCATTAATTTCTGTTATTTCCATCTTGTTTTCTGGTATCTCCATTGATTTGTTTAACTTCTCCAATCACTCATATTGCAGATTCTTCCAATATTTACTCATTTTCCGTTCCATATTTGCAAATCTTTCAGCCAGGTCCTTCTTAACAAATTCAGTCAGTGAAATTATCTCTGGCATAATAATATCAAATCCTCAAGCATCATTTATAACATCTCTGGTATAATCACTTTTCCTGATATTTGCTGTGTTAGTAATTCTTTCCTCCTTTCTTTTGTGGCTTTCCTGATAATAGCTTCTTCTCTTCCTCCCCTCCTCTCCCTCTCCCTCTCCTTCTCCCTTTCTCCCCCTCCCTTGTCCAAAAAGGGAAACCAACAGCCAAAACGGAACCTTTCCTTTCTTTTTTTTCTCTATTCTTAACTTTTTAGTCCCATTCAATCTATGAACTTTAATGAAGATTCCTTTCTTTTTGTGTAGAAAAATCCACCCAACCATTTCTCTTGGAAAACTCAAACTGTCTTCTTCCCCACAGAAATGCTATTCATTTATTTCATTTAATTTGAAACTGTATTAAAATTAAAAAAAACCTTTTATCCTTTTTAAATTTTCATATTCCAAATTTGTAGCAAGATTTTCTTTTCCTGTAGTTTATTATTGAATCCTTGTATCTATTTCTTCCATCTCTCTTTATTCGTGTTCTGGGTCATAGGGACACTCACCAGGAGGTTTAATTACTCTGCTGCTCTGAAGATCTCTATAGCTTTTAAATAGTTATAATCCAAATGTACAGAGTTTGGATAGACTTAGTATACTTTACAGGCTCTGAGACTATGAGCTTAATCTTTCTTATAGAAAGATTAAATATATCCTGGTGCTTTTATTCATGCCTTCAGGTTTCCTCATAAGGATCTGCCTTCCAGCGCAAATGTGGGCAAACTCTTCAATTTCTCCTTGTCTGAAGAAACTCTGATAGTCTGGGCAAGCCTTCTTATCACATTTCTCTGCTTCAGCATCAGTCTGCCATTTTCCTCAACTCAGAATGCTCAAGTTCCTTTTTTCCCCCAGTCAGGGGTGGGTTCTACTTACCTTTATTACCGGTTTGCAAAGGGGCCGCATGCGCAGAAGCTTCCTGATGACGTTAGGGTCGGTGGGCAGAGCCTCCCACCGGTTTTACTACCAGTTCCTGCGAACCGTTCCGAACCGGGGGCAACCCACCACTGCCCCCAGTTATTTGGGTATCTCACTATTTTGGTAATACTCCTTACCATATAGTTAACTGACTGGATTTGGGGCCTGAAACTATTCCTACTGCATTCAATAACCTTGTTATGGAAGTGTAAATCTGGCAATGAGAAGCAAGAGTTGTTCTCATAATCATTTGATCATTTCTTTACTTTTTTTTACACATTCTAACTGAAGTTTGGATTAGGGATGGGTGAATCTATTATAGTGTTATCTTTATAGTTCATTTTCAGGCACCATGATAGTGGTGGTGATGATGATATGATGAGATCCTTAATCCCTCCTTCCCATAGTGAAAGTATGTATCCAATGATCCCATGAGAGGGGAAATTACCAAATCTGAAGGGTCAACATTTGGCTGTCTTTTCTTTGGGTAAGACCCAAAGGACTTCCTTGATCTTACATAAATAAGGAATAATTGACAGATGTAATAAATGAGCTTTGCCATCATTTCATAGCCTCCTTAATCATTTGGGATGGAACATCCCTTGGGAATGATGATATACCTTAAATAGCATTGTAATTCTAGTTATTGACCTGTAGTACTACTTCTCTTTGAAGAGAAGCACATAATTGGACAGAAGAGTAAGTAAAATTATAATAAAGTCAGAGTTTGAGAACATAGAAATTGCTTTGTGTGAGATCAGGCTATTTTCTTACAGTCAGATGTTAAAAGTATGTGAGTTGCTAATTGTTTCAAGGGAGTGGTTGCCATTTAATTAGTGCAAGCTAGTAGATTAATTCTTCTTGAAATCCATGGAAGTCTTAATTTGTTTCCAATCCATAATTTAAAGGCATCTATCTTTTTTCCTTCACTCCTTCTCAGCATCCAGCTTTAATGTTATTGCCAGAAAGATATGTTATTGAAATATCCTTATCCTTCATTATCTTGGTTGTCTTTTTGATTTCTTTGTCTTTATACTATTTATCTATTCTTAAAGCCAAAAAAGCAAAGCTATCTGTCATCTTTCTTTATCTTCTACTGAAAGTTCACTAAATTTAATATTGATCTGGATTTCAATTTTTTACTTTCATAATGATCATCTCTTCTACAGCTTCCTTATTTTCATCTGTCAGCCACCAAATCATTAATGTTTCCACCTCTAATTTTGATTGCAGCTGTCACTGAATCTTGCCATTATAATAAAATAAGTTCTATATAAACTAAATAGATATGGGGACATTGTGATTCTTTATGTCACTCCTTTCCATATACTGAACTACTCTATTCCTTCTAATATAGCTTTTATGGTAGCTTTATATTCAAAACTCCATATTCTTGAATGATTTACATAATCAAAGATCTTATAATTAGTGAAGCAAAAATAAATCTATTTTTGGTATACATTGTACATTTGATGTGTGTTATCTGATCCTATGTTCCCTTGCCTTTTCTGAAACCTGCCTATATGACAATTTTCTTTCCATGTATAGGTTGATTCTCCTCAGAAAAATATTGCTAGCTAAACTTTGCTTGAAAAAACCAAAGGTGCTCTTTTCAAAAGGTAACTGGACCTTCAAGAAAGTCCAGCTGCTGTCAACCCTAAAGCTGATCTGGAGCTTCAGTACTGCCACACTGGAGCAAGGGATGGGGAGGGGGGATTAGAAATAACTGGGGTTGTGTAGTCAAAATAAAATACTTTGTCTCGGAAACCAAGGACGTTCTTACACCTGGCCAGAGAAAGGATGAGTGATGTCACCAGACCAGCAGATGCTGCCTTGATTGGGCCATGTGACTGATTGTTTGGGATTGAGGGAAAAACTTTTACTTTTAATTAGGTGAAAACCAAGGGGCCCTTGGTTTTCACCAGATATGTGCCAATATGATATTTCCAATAAAGCTATTCTTTGAGGAATCCACCTGCCTCAAAGTTTTTGCTTGCAATGGATCTATTACTTGGAACCCTGACAGCTGCTTTTGGAATAAGACATCTTTTGGACAACCATGACCTAGCTACTTGAGCATCTCTGTAGACATGTTGCTTGCATGAGAAATTTATACAATAGTTCATTCTCCTGGATGTTTACATGCATTTCCTTCCATTAGTATAAGTATATTTTATACACCAATCAAATTTTCTTGTTCCATATTTCTTGATCTACAAATATTACCTGCAAATTTCCCTATGATGTCTCTGATCATCTTAAAAAGACATCTCCTTATTTATTTATTTATTTATTTATTTATTTATTTATTCACATTTCTATGCTGCCCAACTCCCGAGGGACTCTGGGCGGCTTACAACAGACGCAACAATATCCCATACAAAAGTATTTGTTTTGTTAATTTTCTTTATTTGTTAACATTCTAATTGAGATATCTTTTCTTATTATTTCTTGCTTAATACATCTTTCTTTTTAACCAAGTAACCCAACTATCATATTACTATCATTGGGCATCATATTAGTTTGCACTGTAGGCCACTTAAACTTTTCCTTTAGAAAATTTGGTATTTCTGCTTCAGTTTTTAGGATTTCTCTCAACTCTTCCTAGTTCCTCAAGCTTTTCTATTACACTTTATTTCCTGATGTTTTACATGACTCTTACATTTTGATTGTAGAATCTCCAAGTCATATCTCACTGGCATAATCTCTTTAATTTGATTTTAATTTTAATCCACATATTTGACACAATAATTCATTGTCGATTCCACAATCTTTATTTGGAAACGTCTTGAATGACTCAGCTGTAATTCCAGATCTTGTTTCCTATTTTATAATCTGTTCAAATAGTATCCATCCACTGTTGCCCTTGTACTATATCTTGCTTAAGTCAGCTGTTGGCAATAGCTAAATATTTCTCTTTACAAGACTGAGTTATTTTCTCTTTTATATATTGCATTTACTGAATCCAAATTTCTGAATGAGATTCTCTAATTTCTCCAACTTCTGCATTTCAGTCACCTGTTAGTACTGTTACTAACAGTACTAATTTTGCTTTTGCTTTCAAGATCTCTTATAATGTGCCATTGAATTCTTCCTCCGTGTTATATACTTGTTACAAACATTTGTATAATACTGATTTTCAATGGATAACTACTAATGTCAATAGATACATTCATTATTTATTCATGCAACAGCTGCCACTTCATTCTTTTGTTTGGACTTTGATTGGGCGTCTTAATTAATTAATTAGCACTGGTTTGCATACATAGCTTTTGTACGATCAATACAGAAGTGGCTTGCCACTTCCTTCTTCTTTTTATATTTTAGAGGTCCTTCTCCTAAATAGGATGGCTTCCCTCATGCCTGCAGAGCTTCACCTGATGTCATCCTTATTGTAGATTGCTTTTAGTTTCACCACTCCCCTTTTGATTTTACCAGCAAGGATGACTCTGCCAAGAAGTAATTCTCATAGCAATGCCACACCCAACGTGGAGCTACTGAACCCTTCTACTTTGTCAAAGTGGTTACCAAAACTGAAGCATAAAGATCAGTGTTTCCCAACTTTGGCAACTTTAAAATCTGTGGACTTCATCTTCTGAAATTGCCCAGCCAGCCCACTGGCTAGGGACTTTTGGGAGTTGAATTTCATACATCTTAAAGTTGATAAGGTTGAGAAAACTGATATAGATGACGGGGGAGGTAACTAAATACAATTTTCCAGAAACAGCAGTCGTATTGAAATGATCGGCCATTGGTCAATGATTACTATTTGAATGAAATAAGTTATAAAATAAGAATGAATTATTGTGTCAAATATATGGATTAAAATCAAATTAAAGAGAATAGTTATGCCAGTGAGATATGACTTGGAGAACATACAGTTAAAACATAAAAATGGATTTATATGGCCATGAGAATGCCTGTTCACCCTCTCAGCATCATTGCCATTGCCACCCTGCCCCTATGTCACTTGTTAAATGAGAAATCTCTTCTTGTCTATCAACTACAGCATAGAATATATAACTAGTTTGAGTTGAGAATAATGCAAAATGTTTCTAATGAAGAAGGGCTATGCATTCGTTTGGTCATGGTAGAAGGATAATTAACATATTTAACATTCTTGAATGTTTCAGAAAATTAATCCATCTGAAGCCACTTTATACAAGCGATCGCTATTGTGTTTTACTGTATAGTGTCCCTTCTAGCACTCCAGCAGGGATCTTCCCTAGGAGTTTGTCTGAAAAGATATAGGGTTTCCTGCTTGAGCAGAAGGTTGGACTAGAAGACCTCCAAGGTCCCTTCTCATTCTGTTATTCTGCTCTGTTAATAGCAGTTCAACTTGGGGATTCTGTTGCTTGAAGTATATGCACTCTTATAACAATCTGCTTAGGTGCATGCTTTCTCCGCTGCTTATATATCCTCTTTTAATATTTTGTATTGCATTCACATCCATCACGCAGCTATCTATATTCTACCTTTGCAGGCCACTGTGGGTACAATAAAGTGCACAGTGATGCCAAAGATGCTGGGTTGGGCATACTATGTTGACTGTTTGGCTTTTCAGGGAGGAGCATCTGGGTGCTTTCAGAGAATGACTGCTCATATATTATGTTGGTTTCTCTCTATTGATCTGCCTTGTTCTGTGGGAAGGCATCCAGTAGCACATTGTCCCTCCTCCTTTCTGCCTTTCCTCTGACAGAATCTAGATCTGCTTTGCTTTGCCCCACCTCCTTTTCATCCTCCGGCATGCCTGAAGTTAAATGAGCAGAGGACCCGGTAGCTACAGAGGAATCACAGAAACAAGTTGGTGTCAGTGGCCAGCAGTCCATCTTTTCCTTTCCGTTTTTTTTTTAAAAAGGCATTCCTGGGGTTTAGGAATTAAACAATCTGAATGAAGCTGGTTGTTTTTTCAGCCAGCCTGCCAGAATGGGCCAGTGCTGCTGCAAGCTTTATTACTGCCTCCAGTGCTTGGACAAAACGGTACTTTCCATCTTTTACATCTTTCCCTGACTTAATTCAAACAACAGACTGCTAGCCTGTTATCTCTGATTCTTCCTCTAGCTACGGTAGGTAAGGTTGCCTTCTGAGCTCTGATTGACCAGAAGGGAGGTGGAGGCAATGGGAAGGATCGGGAAGGGGGGTGGGTGTTAATCCCTGCCTTAATGTGCTGACTTCTCATTTGCTGTGAAGCAAACAAAACCCATCCGATTCACCCTCACACTGCAGTGTCTTCCCTGCATCAGTTGTCCTCTGCAGTCTGAAATTTTGTGGTCGTGGATTTTTGGGGGAGAGTCATAGCCAACCGGTGACACAATGAACAGAGAACTGACTTGATTTGTTGTTTTAATTTGCATCGGTGGAGGCTACCTGTGGAATGCAGATTTAAAGATGATGCTGCCGTGTCGCTCCACATGTAGGTGTCTTGTGTCCTTTTACTTCTCTGTCTGTCTGTCTGTCTATCTGTCTTTCTCTCTCTCTTTATTTGACTCGCATGAGAATTACATCCTTTCTCCTTGGTAATCTCTGTTTTCCCATTGTATTTGCTTGCCACCAAATTTTTAACAAAGATTCTGGGGCTGCATTATTATTGGATAAAAGGAATTTGGGTGGGGTGGATTTGTGCATGTCAGAGTGAAATGTATTTTAAATGTCAGTTTAGAGCTTGGTAGCTGTAAAATAAGGTATTGACAAAAAAAACCACTTGTTCCTAATGCAGGATGGGTGATTATTTGCCTTTGGAACTTAGGCATCAACTTTTCATTTGCTTACCATGAAATATCTTGGCAGAAACGTTCAATAAATTATATTACCAATTGGAACCATCTTGATACCTATTAAAGTACAAATTGGAGCATCTTTTTGGTGATCTTGATATTAAAGTACAGCTTGAGATATAGTGCTGATTATGTTAAGAAAATGTTTTAAAGTAGAACTTATCAAACTGTGGACTTTGGGGAAAAGTCTGGTGATAATCTGGTCTTGTAAAGTTTAATTGAAGGCATTATGAGAAGGGAGGTGCCTGTCTTCCTTCTATTGAACTAACAATATTTCAAATCCTTTATTGCAAAAATATATGGCAGATAATTTTGAAACTCAATAACCTTAAAAGCTGTTGATCGCTTCCCAGAAAGGACAGATGAAATATTTATTGAAAGAAGAATAAGAACAGATATGTCTTCCACTCCCAAGTTAAACTCTTACATTTGGAGTAAGAGCAACAGTGACTAAGCACCATGTCCACACCCACCAAATGTGACTAGGCTTTGTCCAAGATAGTGAGAAAAGACAGAAAAACAGTCTTGGTGCCATAACAAAGAAGGTTGCGTTTGCGTTAGGAAGACCTGAGTTCAGCCATGTATTCTGTGGGAGAACCCATCAGCTGTTACATGTGCATGTTAATGACAACAGAGATGTGGTGGTGAGAAGAGGAGTAATTATTGTGAAGTACTGCTAAATGCCTGCAAATTAATATTGATAAATGTAGAGAATTTAAAATTGCAGGAGGAAGAAGTACTTTAAAGCATATTCCATGTAAGGTTCTCATTTGAGCACAGGGCACCAGAGTTAAGGGTGTATCCAACTGTATTCAGATGAATGAAAGTGTAATTTAAATAAATTCATTCACATAAAGCAATCTCATTCACTATATAGAGCACACTGTCTCATAAGGCCTCTTACAAGATACTACAACAAACAGAAACAGCTCCAAATATATGGCAGAGAGCAAAAATTGAAATCCAGAACAAAGAACTTTATAGAACAAAGAACAAATATAACTTCAGGGTTGTTGACATTGTTATTATTTAAATAATAACTGCGCCTGGTGGCGCAGCAGAATAAAACAGTGTGATTAACATTCAGCTGCCTGCAATTACTGCAAGTTCTAATCTCACCAGGCTCAAGGTTGACTCAGCCTTCCATCCTTTCTAAGGTAGGTAAAATGAGGACCCAGATTGTGTGGGCAATAAGCTGACTTTGTATAAATATACAAAAGTATGAAGGCTATTGCTTAACGCATGGTAAGCTGCCCTGAGTCTCCGGAGAAGGGCGGCATATAAATCATTTTTTTAAAAAAATGATAATTACATAGTGCTAGATATCTATTTGCAGAATGAGGGCCAAAATTGGGAGCCACTTTTGAGAAAGCTTTACTGTAGCATCTACCATCTTAAGGGCTTCTAATGTAGTTTGAATTTTGGGGGGAAGATTCCAGAGATAGGTTGAGGGGCCTTCTGCATTGGTAAACTGAATTCATTCTTATTAAGCTCTTTATGAATAGGAAATAGGTTTGTTCCAGTTAGCTAACTGTCTGTTTTGGATGTGTCCAATCAGATGCAACCAAGTGGGCAAATAAATCATAATAAAGACTGCCAGCTTCAGTAGCTTGTCCCCAACATAGTGCTACTGTCCTTGGTGATATCAATGGGCATCTCTTCCATGATTTGTCTGATCTTTTTATGAAGGCTTTAAATTAGTTGCTACAACTTGAAATTTCAAACAAACTGATTCTAGTAGCAGAAATAGAAATCTGGTTGAATACAGGGCTAACATTAGTACCATGTCAGGGCCATTTATCAAATCTGCCCTAAAGCTGAGCAGCTATGCATTTCACTTATTGTTGGTACCTAACTATTGGATTCTTGTAACTTCTTCTAATGATGATGTTCTTTATTAATAGGTAAGAAAACAAAAGTAGCACTGTAGGAAGGGACACAGACAATGGGCGTTTTGCTGAAAAATATCTAAAACCTCTTTTGTTTTGACAGATTGATATATTGAAATTGCAAGATAAGCTTCATTTTATCATGCTTTTATCAGCCTGACCTTGAGTGTTAAAAATGAATATTTTAAAACTAAATCATTTGCATCAAAAGTCTGAGACCAAACCATCATAATAAATCCATAAATGCAAGCGATTTAGGGGTTCCAAGTCTTAGAACAAAAATATTTCCCATGGAATTAATAAAATGTAGCTTTTATGGGTGATGGGACTTTAACATAATTTAACTATTTTAGTCCTTTGCAAATTTTTTAACATCTGTCAGGATTAGATTATCAGGAGTAGACATCATTTCTCTCTTTTTAATTAGCAATCAAATCAAATCTGATGTCGTTTACTGGGATGCTTTTGATAATGAAGCTGAGTTTGTTTTATTTCATATCAGCATAATAGTTTATTATGTCACCAACTACCTTTGCAGTCCATGTTTGCAAGATAATGAAAGATGTCATTTGTAAATATTTTATTCCAACATATCCTAAGCATGCTTCAAATACATGCCTATCTACTTTGTCAGGGGGGAAAAGGGGGTCAAGGTCAAATTTCCCATCTCATTCATCGTCAAATGTGATTTGTCAAAATGCATTATAATAATGGGAGAAACATGAGTTGTGGCAAAAAAACAAAAAACAAAACAGGCCTACCGATGACCGTGAAGAGTTTTTAAAATACACCTATAGAATTAAAGTGCCAAATATTTTAATAATGTTTTCCAACATTTAATTCAACATGTTACATGGTTTGTAATTTTCCACCATTTAACATAACTGAATGGATCTAATGTTATGACGTAGGGAGGAAAATGCTTCCCTAGTATTTTTGTTAGATTCTGCATAGTTTTATTTGCCTTCATAATGAACCAGTGTTTTAATTTAGCAGTTAGTCTACTTGAGCTATCCATTTCTGTGAAATCCACATGGAAATAAAGACATTGTTTCTCTCTACTTCTCTCTTTTTCACAGACATAGTTAGCCTCTCCTTTAAAATATTATTGCTAAAATATCTAGGGCACTTGCAACAATTTTGAATGTGGCCCAAGAATTTGGTAGCATCACCACATTGTTGTAAGAATCAGCTTTGGAAAGGAGGAATATATATTAAAAAAATCAGAGATGTTGATCTAGTCCTGATATAATTAGAGAGTTTGAGTTCAAACATTTTTTTCATGACCCTATTCAACAATAGTAGCTATAGTAGCTCCTGCCCCCCACAGTTAAGCATAACTCATAATTTGCTTTGTGTGGTGATCTGTAAAAGAAGCTAATATTATAAGGAATGCTAAAACAGTCTAAGAGTCTTTGGCTCTAATACAGGATAATATCATTGAACCAGAAATCCTAGGTAAGCAATATGTAGCTCGACCATGTGACTCATAGGATGAACTACGATAATCTTTTGGCTGAGCTAATGCACTTCAACCTTCGTCTTTGAGTTAGGCTAGAATTCTATTTTAAAAAAGTGATCATGATTTGTGATTGAGAATTATGGTAGACATAGTCCAAAAGAACTGGAATGCACCAGGTTGGAAGAGACAGAATTAACGTATCCTTTATTTTCTTTTATTTGTATCAGTGGTGTATTCACCTTCCACAGCAAAAACAACAAAAAGCTTAAAGCTTAGCACATTTATTTTGCTTAGGTTTTGATCCACAAAACTATGAAAATAACTTGGTTAGCTTAACATTTCCATAAGACTGTTGTCTTTTGTGTTTTCTGCTTAGTAATGCTGCCAAGGAAGATGAAATTGTAGTCAAGGACAATTGTAGGATATCAAATTGGGGAGGGATGAACTATTTGTGCCATTTGGATCTTTGTAGTGTTTGTTTAGAAAACAAATCTTGTTATGAGAACTTTGGATCATCTAAAATGGATACAACCAATTTAATAAGCCTCAAATTTCACCCACCTCTAAATGTTTTCTTTTTTTCCTAAAGCAATTACATTCATTTCTGGATCAAAATTGGTACAACATTGCATCTCTTTGATTAAATGGATGCGGAATCATTCCTGGCCACAGGCCACAATCAGGTTCCTGATGTCAGCTTCATACATTGTATTTCTAGTTCAGCAGCCAAAATTACATCATGACATCAGTAGTGACTGGAGCAGAAGTGACATTTCAATTTTCAGAGATGCAGGCAAAGCTTTATTACTGATCACTACAGTAACTGTGATTTCCCCTTTTTATAAAATTGTGCTTCTTCTGGAGATACCTTGAAAAGATATTTTTGCACTGCTATTAAGTTCCTGTTTAATATTTCCTGATCTATTTTTTTAACCGTGATGTTCTTGCCCATGTGTGTCCTTTTCTTAATCTCTGCAAGGCATATAATATTAGTGCTCAAGACAGTTATTCCTGTTCTGTTGTAAAGTTAATGGAATTTAATGTACCAGATCCTATTCTCTTCTTTGGAGAGCTATCCTTTGTTGAGTCTTGAATAGGTTTCCATTTGAATGTTTTTCTACATACTTCATAATCTGAAGTGCTGCAGAGCAAACCTTTCTACTTTTAGAACCTACTTAGAATGGGTCTTATTTTTTTCATACATGTCCAATCATACCCTAACTCAAATATAGAACAGAAATATATTTACAAAACACAAAACACCAGAGACTCAAAACACCAGTTGCTAGAAGCTCAAAACACTGGAGCAGTCCCTTAAGACTAAAGATCTAGATAGATCAATGTCAGCACATCCTAAATTGAATATAGGAAAGCCTATGATTCAATGCCATGCACATGAATCTGTGAATGCCTGGCACTATGCAGAGTTAACAGGACATTAAGAACCTTCTTCAAAAACTCAGTAGGACTGTAGAAGACAATATTGGAAGTCAACTCAAGACAGCTCACACAAGTGGCATATAAAATTACTGCAAGTTCAAATCCCACCAGGCTCAAGGTTGACTCAGCCTTCCATCCTTTCTAAGGTAGGTAAAATGAGGACCCAGATTGTGGGGGCAATAAGCTGACTTTGTATATATATACAAAAGTATGAAGGCTATTGCTTAACGCATTGTAAGCCGCCCTGAGTCTCCGGAGAAGGGCGGCATATATCAACTGAATCACTATCTCTACTGCTGCATAGGCTTGAACCCCCTCAACCAGATACCAACAATGACTGGATCTGGATACAAACTCAGTGGCAGAACTGCCATCAGTCCCCTTCTCTACATGGATGACATTAAGTTGTATACTAAGAGTGAACGAGACTTCAAATTGCTGATACACCTGACATGGATCTACAGTAAGGACATTGAGGTGATATTTGGACTGGATGGTAGTCAAGAGAAGGAAAGACATTAAAATTGAAGGAGTGGAACCACAAGGGGGCCATACAGCAGAAATACAGACCAGTTACAAGTATTTTGGTATTACATAGTCTCATGAGAACCATGAGGAGGAGGCAAGTAAAGAGCAACATCCAAGTACCACCAAAGGGTAATGCAGGATTTGAAGAGCCCGCTCAAGGGGAAAAACAAGATCCACACCATCAACATATTTGTGAGTTGGCCAAAGAAGGACATGGAAGTTGCCAATGTGAAGATCTGGAAACTCTTCACAATGTACAGACATTTCCAACCCAAATCCAATACCCAGAGACTCTACATCAATCCAAAAGAGAGCAGTTGAGGTCTGGTGTGCATCAAAACCACTGTACTGGACAAAATCTAGAGCATTTTAGAGATACATCAATAAGATAACATCCAAGAATGAGCTACTGAGAAAATGCCTCAGGCAGCAGCAGACATGGGAGGAAGTCCCAAACAGAAGAAGGGCCATGGCAAAACAACACCCCCTGTATTAGATATAACCATCGGCAGATAGCTGAGGTGGCTGATATTGAAATGAGTCTTTACAGATTGTTTGAATGCTGAAAAAATGGGGGAGATGCAATTTCTGAGTAGTGCTTCCACAAACCTGGGAACAAGTCCTCTCCCCCATTCCTGAGAGATGGGTTTCTGACAGTGGAACACCTTCAAAAATATTTTTCCGGTAGATCTGAGCAGCTGGACATGACCATAATGGGAGAGGAATTCTGTTAGTTGGGTCTTAAAGCCATTTGGGCTTTAAAGTCAGTGCCAACACCTCATTTATTTACCACTATGAGCAACACATATCACACTGATTTGGTAAAAACCCTAGTAGAAGTGTCATTATGGGAGCTGTGGTGGCGCAGTGGTTAGAGTGCAGTACTGCAGGCTACTTCTACTGATTGCCTGCTGACTGCAATTTGGCAGTTAGAATCTCACCAGGCTCAAGGTTAACTCAGCCTTCCATCCTTCCAAGGTCGGTAAAATGAGGATCCAGATTGTTGGGGGCAATATGCTGACTTTGTAAACCGCTTAAAGAGGGCTGTAAAGCACTGTGAAGCGGTATATACTGTATTTTTCGGAGTATAAGATGCTCCGGACTATAAGACGCACCTATATTTTGGGGGGAGGAAAACAAGATATACGCTAGCGCATGGATATGGGAAATAATATGAAATTTTACCAGATTGGAACTGTTTTAAGTTTTTTTCTTTGCGTAGATTGGTATTATAATCAGAATCAGTAAGTTATTCAGCACGCAATCGATTAGATGTAAAGCTTTTTTCCCCTGTCTTTATTTTCCTTCAGGTAACATTTTAATTAAGTTAGTTAAATGCTTTTTAAATTCCAGCTAATTGTTGATTCTAGATAGAAATTTTACAACAAAGAAAATAAGACTCATAAAACACTCACAATAACTCTGCCTCTGCCTCCCAGCACAGCAAACAGTCTGCTTTAGTTTCATTTTCAGCACAGCTTGATTAGCACAAGAAGAAAAAAATCTGCCTCCCAGCAATTTACCCGTGGGGCAATAGGCAATGGCAATCCCTGCAGCCTGAAACAGCTGAGGGTTGGGAGGCCGATCCAACAGACAGTCAACTGCTTGTGCTAATCAGGCTGTGCTGAAGCTGAAACGGGCTGTTTGCAGTTTGCTGCTTGCTGCAAGGAGGTAAATTGCTGGGAGGCAGAGGCCAAAGCGTGCGGGCCGGTGGGTGGGTGGGGCTACATTCGGTGTATAAGATGCACCCAAATTTTCACCCTCTTTGGGGGGGGGAAGTGCGTCTTATACTGCGAAAAATACGGAAAATCTAAAGGATCCCTTAGTACTATTATGATTAAGGGATTCCCTTAATACTATTATGATCCCTCAAAGGATCATTAGGATGCTTATTATCATTTCTTTATTCTTGTTTTTCCCATATTTTATTTGAGCATTCTTTCAATATTTGGCTTTTTAAAATTTACAGTTAACTCACTTTATCCCATTTCTTTTCATGATCTGAAAATTTAAAATAAAAGATGCATGTGATTAGAATACTCATTGTTTTTCAGTTACGTTCCGATACAGGTGTCTTTCAAACAATAAAACAATGAGCTTTTTTTTTTTAATTCCTCTTTTGAGCTTTACTAAGAGATGTAACTCATTCTATTTCAATATCTTGTATAGTATAGTATAAATACTTTATTTATTAGGGAAAATGAGTAAAAAAAATTGCATCCAAATCTTCTGTTATTTGTCTTTTCTTACATTATCTTTTATTTTGCCACTGGGATAATTTTTTTGTGGTTTAAGGTTGGAAGAAGGAAAGTATTGGGTTACTTAGAGATGTATCCTAACTAATACTTCCATTGATGAAAGTAAATTAAATTTTAAATCCAGTTAAGTCATCATATTTACAAAAGGGCTAAATGCAAACGTTTATCTAAGCATTGTCATTTAAGCAATAATCTAGATCTTTTAGCATTGATCCCTCTCAAACAAAATATCAACCAAAGGTGAGAATTCATAAATGCATATGTTCCTCCAGAGAATCTAGAAAGATATAAAATTCTGCTTACCATCCCCAAAACATAATTGAATACAGTATTTTGGAGATGTAATATGCATTGAGACATATCAACTGTTTCAGTTAATTATACAGTGAAACTTTGATTTGGCAAAGCTCGATACAAGAATCTTTGGTTGAAACAGGTGAAACATTCTCTCTCCCAATTAGTCCTAAAATTAAGTTTGCCATGTACAAGAAAATATTAAAGGAAATGTAGCACTGTTAGTCATTGATGAATATCTACATATAGATTTGGGGAAAATTATCATTGTTTCATACAATAACATCAAGAATGTATAGCCTCAGTAGGTGGTAGAACTAAAAGAAGAGTATTTGATGTTAGAGGTAAGATATAACTTTACTGGGATAAGCATTGTATAGGAATGGAATTCACCATCTAAATTAAATATCAGTGTTATAGAGGTAATCCTCAACCTACGACCACAATTGAGCCCAAAATTTCAGTTGCTAAGTGAAAGATTTGTTGTGAGTTTTGCTCCATTTTACAACCTCTTGCCACAATTGTTAGGTAAACCACTACAGTTGTTAATTTGCTTGTCAGAAGATCGCAAAAGGTGATCACATAACCTGGGAAACGGCAACCGTCATAAATATGAACCAGTTGCCAAGCATTTTTAATTTTGATCACGTGACCACGGGGTTGCTAAAACAGCCATAAGTGTGAAAAATGGTCAGAAGTCCCTTTTTTTCAGCGTTGTGGCAACTTCATACAGCCACTAAACAAAATGTTATAAGTCGAGGACTATCAGTAATACATCTCTAGTTAAGATACATCTCTAAGTAACCGAGACACAAAAGGATGGGTGGTCATATTTTGTTCCTCCATAAAAGTAAGAAGTAAGAATTCATTTGGTATAATAAGAGCCTTGATAGTACAGTGGACTAAAGCACACTGTTATTAACACCAGCTTCCTGCAATTACTGCAAGTTTGAATCTCACCAGGCTCAAGGTTGACTCAGCCTTCCATCCTTTCTAAGGTAGGTAAATTGAGGATCCAGTTTGTGGGGGCAATAAGCTGACTTTGTATAAAATATACAAGAGTATGAAGGCTATTGCTTAGCGCATTGTAAGCCGCCCTGAGTCTCCGGAGAAGGACGGCATACAAATCAAATTAAATAAATAAAAATAAATAAATATATTGGTTATGGTCCTAGACTGGAAGCAGGTTCTAATCTATTCTCAGCCAAAGACATCAGTGTTCTCAGATGATTTCATGGAAAGCTATATTGCTTGCTTTTCAACCACATTCTGCATAAATAATATTTAAATAAATATAAAACCACTGGTGACTTTGGACTACTCCCTCGCTCTCAGCCGTACCGACTCACTGAATTATTGTAAGTAACAAAGGGAGAAGGAAACACTCGGCATGCCATCTTCAGCTCATACAGTATATGTAACAAACTATACATCTAGACTAGAAGTGGGTTTCACATATTTTTACCACCGGTTCGCCGTGCGCATTCCGCGCATGTGCCCGGCCTCAAAAACATGGCTAAATAGGACAGCATAGCGCCGGGGCAGGTGGGCGGGTCCACCTGAGGTCGCTACTACCAGTTCGGCCGAACCACTCTTAACCAGCTGAATACCACCACTGATGCAGAACCATCTTTGTGAACATAATATACTGTATTTTTCGGAGTATAAGGCGCACCCACCTTTTTTGGTGAGGAAAAGAAGAAAAAGAAATTTGCCTCTGAGCAATTTTGCCTCATTGCAGCAAACAGCAAACAGCCTGCTTTACTTTCATTTTTGTTTTCAGCATAGCTTGATTAGCACAAGGAAAAAAAAATCTGCTCCAGCAATTTACCTCTTTGCAGCAAGCAGCAGAGCCCTGCGCAAAACAGCTGAGAGCAAATCAGCTGAGAGTCAGGAGGCCAATCCAATCAACTTGTGCTAATTAGGTTGTGCTGAAGCTGAAAGGAGCTGTTTTTTTCTTGCTGTTTGCTTGCAAGGAGATAACTGCTGCGAGGCAGGGGCCAAAGGGTGGGAGTCAGTGGGGGTGGGGGGCTACATTTGGTGTATAAGACACACCTAAATTTTCACCCCCTTTTAGAGGGAAAAAAGGTGCATTTTATACTCCAAAAAATACGGTAACTATTGAGACTTAATCAGTTTATTCAATTGAAAGTAGACAGCAAATTAATGGAAGTACTTTGTGGGAATAAATGAACTGATTGTCTGTTTTTGATTGTTTTAAACAGAATGAAAGTGCCTTTGTGAAAGAAAAGGAGATCTCAGCTGAGCTTGCAAATGTCAAGGATGAAGTTGGTAAGTAGACGCTAAACAAGCATGTTAAATATATTCTTTGCTGGTTATAGGTTTTTTTAAAAAAAAACAACAACAGGATTCTTATTTCTTGTTCTGTGCGATGAGATGAGATGAATATATTAAGGCAGGTTTTTATGGTTGTCAGGGGACAATAATTTATTCTTAGTGGTTGCAAAGACAGGTTCATAACCATGCACAGCAGAAGTTATCATGCATTATCTTTAGTGTTCTCAGATGATTACCTGGAAAGATTTATTGCTTGCTTTTCAACCACATTCTGCATAAATCTTATTTAAATAAATATAAAAACCCAGATGAAAGCATTCACCAGTTGTGTAGCATATTGACATAATTAGTCAGCAAACAATAACTAAAATCAAACTGCATCATTAACGCAGTGGGGGCTGTAGCTATCCCCACCCTCACCTTTTCTAAATAACAGGAACAACAATAGATACGGTACTCTGATCTGAAGTAGTTGTCGCCATCTTTACTACCATTCAATTTAACATATTTAGGAGTCAAGGGGAATCCTGAGGTAAAAATGATTGCTGATAGATCTGCATTGCTTAGTCTGCTTCATAAGTTTATAAATAAGAGATAGAAAGTCACAGAAGTATTATGAGCAACTGTGCTCGTGTTAGCAGAGAAATAGCACCAGTATTTTAATTTTCTGGGCAAGAAAATACAGAGTATATTGGTTATGGGGCTGGGCTGGTAGCAAGTTCTAATTTATTTTCAGTTAAAGAAGCTTCCTGAGTGACGTTGGACCAGTCTTTCTCTTAGCCCAACCTATCTCAGAGTTATTGTAGAAAACAGTGCGAGGAGGAAACACTATGTATGCCTTCTTCAGCTCCTGAATATAACAAACTATTGTCCCAGAGAACAGAGTACAATAATAAGATACATGGAGTCAGCTTCTGGTAGAATATTGGGAAAAGTGACTATTAAAAAAAGCATATATTGGTAAGGACAATTTGACAATGAGATCAGTTATCAAGGGTGCTAGTGAATTTGTCTCCACTGGTTTTGTTTGGTCAGAGGCTAAATAGGCATTTGTCAGAGATTCTTTAGTTTGGGTTGGGCTGCACTTGGTAGAGAGTGGTCTAAAGCAGGGATGTCAAACTCAATTTCATTGAGGACTGTGTCAGAGTTGTGTTTGACCTCAGGGGGATCAGGGTGGGTGTGGCCAGGGTGGGTGTGGCCAGTTCGACATCACTCATGTTGGGGGTGCCTGTGGTGGCCCAAGCGCTCAGCCAGTGAAAGCGGGCTCCCAAACTCCATTTCCGGCTACAACAGCTTCCTGCAACCCTCTTCCAGCACAAATGGAGCTTGGGAGGGCTACCAGCGGCCCTCCCGAGCTCCATTCTAGGCTGAGAGAGTTTCCTGCAACCCTTTGCCAGGAAAAATGGAGCTCGGGAAGGCACTGCAGGCTGGTCCTTTGCTATTTCAAGGGTGATCCTGCGGGCCAGATCTAAGCACCTCGCAGGCCGGATCTGACCCACAGGCCTTGAGTTTGACACCCCTGGTCTAAAGGCTCTGTCTAGTTCTTTTATTTTATCTCATATATCTTTGCCCCTTTTTGCAAAAATCAATTCATTTTGCTTACATAGTCTGTAAGTCCGCAATCAGCTCGACCACTATCCTACAATTAAAAGAGGAGAATCAGTATGAAGTGGCTGCTCCAACGTATTATGACTTCTGTGAAACATTATGTTGTATACTGTATTTTCAGTCTGAAGACTGAAATAGGTATCTGAGAAACATATTTTGAGTAAGAAAAGTAAACATGAGTGAACAAGTATTGATTTCCCAGACTGAAAAAAAATACTGTTTTCAAGGATTTGTCAATGAGAAAACTTTGGGGATCTAGAGACCTGAATGCTAAAACAAAATATTATCATGCATGCTCTTGTCTCCTTTTGGATGTAGAATATAAAATACATACATCAGTTAATCCTGAAGTTTTGTTTTGGCCAAAATCCATGAAAGAAATGGTTGCATCATTGCCATTCAGCTAATACTTCAACTTACAATGTTACAAGCCTTGTAACCCAGAACTGCATAGCATTATTGGTCTTAACTATTGCACTGTCCTATCCAGTACAGACGTGAGTGATATAATTCTTTTGACATTGCACTTTTCTTCCCATTATAAACAATACTGCATTTGGATTGATCTTTGCCAGTAGGTCAAATGCTCAGGGAAATCACATCAACTCAATGCTAAGAAAACATTTGAGGGCAAGTGCTGTGATTTAACTTCCAACCATCTGTCAAACCAGTAAATGTCATTTTCCATGGAACTTACATGTAGCCTTTAAGTCACAGAGGAATTAGCCAAGGAAACAAAATTATATCTTGACACTCCCTTAGTAGGATGTAGTCTGTGTTTTCTTATGGTGATAGCTCTACCTAGTCATAGGTGGGGTTTCCTGCAGAAGTTTTGGCATGAAGAGTAGATATGTGATTTAAAAGTTGTAGACTTGTTCTTGGCTGAGATTTTAACTCACCCTGTTACGTAATTTCTTGAGTAATGATTAGGTAAAGCTTTATTGTGGCATTTGACCAGCATATTTACACATACATATATATGATCAGATACATACACATAAAATTCAAACAAGTTTAAAAGCTTCATTTTTCTTTACAACAAAAATATCATATTGCAAAAAAGTTTTGATTTGTACAGATGTGTTTAAGAACCTGCGAGTATCTCAAAACTTTTTATTGCCATCCCTAAAAACCTAATATCAACATACCTGATATGTAATGTAGCAGAAATCTAAAAGGTTTTTTGCAGATACTTATCCTGTTCATTCCTCCGTATTTTTTTTAACTGCGACCTGAATTTTGTAGCACCAAAGGCTTCTAAGCAAAGTTCTGGTTCATAACTACTGCCATAGCCAGCAACTCTCTGTTTTTCCAAGTTGTTTTCTTTTTATGCATCGAGTTCCTGAAGCCTGCAGCCTCTCCTTCCTGTGGATGGATAGAAATTTTGGTCTGGCTAAAGAGTTGTTGGAAGGATTTGATACCTATAAATACTTTTACGAGTTCAAGGACTAGCTAAGATGTCCCAATAGTTACTATTGAATCTGATTCTTGAATATACTATTTCTGTAAGTGAAGCTATCCATTTGAGAGCCTTGAGATAACGCTAAGATTTGACAGAGCAGTATTGCTGACCATGGTTATATTTTAGTGCTGAAAGATGGAAGCTGATGGCTTATCAAGAGGAAGGGAAGGAAGTATACAGAAGGAAGGAAGGAAGGAAGGAAGGAAGGAAGGAAGGAAGGAAGGAAGGAAGGA
>WNWU01000016.1:5344056-5354188 GCA_012654045.1 Ptyas mucosa
GGAAGGAAGGAAGGAAGGAAGGAAGGAAGGAAGGAAGGAAGGAAGGACACATCTTTCTTTATAACATTAAAGTTTTCTTTGGAAATCTGATCTAGAGCAGAATTGTGTTATATTGCTAATGATGTGAATCCACATTTTATGCTCTGCTTGTGTTTATTTTATTAAAGCTTTTTATTACATAAAAGTCATGAAGAAATTGAATCCTGGCTCTCTTAACATTTTTCTCAGCTTGAAAATGAAGCGCATATGTGTAATGTTGTATAAATTGGCAGGGTTTGCTATGGCAAATGCTGTTGTAGAGAAATAACACCAAGTTTCTAATGTGTATATAATCTCTCTTTATACTATAGCTTCATCCCTATCATAAGTTTTGCATTTTATAGAACAGTGTCTCAAAATCTATATTTTTTCTGCCTGCTTTTTATTGGGTTTTAGGTTAACGTACACATTGCATGATTTGGCAGGTAGTCTTCTATTGGTGCAACCTATACTATGCCAGTCTCATTAAATAGATGTTTGAATGGCAAGTTTCAATTTAAAGCTTGAATGGGTTTCAATTACACTGAATTCCCAGTTCTGACTTTGAATGTATTTTTGTTTGATTGTTGATAGTTTTTATGCCACAATGACAGGTTAAAAAAAATCACTAAAAGGTCACTGAACAAAATGACAGAATTATTTAAAGCAGTTGAGAAAACTAGCAAAGAAATGAACGAGCAAACAAACAGAAATTGTCAGATGAAAGATTGTGTGATCTTATGGTTATAGTGTTGTGCTAAGATTGAGAACCCTTAAGTTAAAGTTCCAACACAATTATAAAGTATATTGGGAGATCTTGGACTATTTCCTGGACTGATTAAAATATATCATTAAGTTCAGCATCATGTCAATGAGATGCAAGCAAGCTTGAGACTCAAGTGCTCCCGTTTTCTTCCCTAGCATGGTCATTGTTAGCTGTGAACAGGATAATAAACCATGATTTCAGCCTAATCCTCCTAAAACAAGTCAGAATTTCCTACCTCTGGATTTAATAGGAAGGGTTGGTTATTTGAACATCCAAACAAAATACATATACACAAATAATTGCCACCATTTTCACTTCCAAATCTATCAGAAAGAACTTTGAATGCATTCAAAGTCATTTTCACTGGTACTGATCTTGTCATTTGGGGAGCAAGAAGCAAAGATTTGCTGAAAGGAGAAGAAAAACAGTGCCCTACCCAGTTGCCACAAGTTCTAGAATAAAGAAAAAAGTCCTCATTGGCATTCCATAGATGAAAATTATTCACCTATCTTCTTGTTTCATGTTTTGAGTGATTTCTTGGTTTTATGAAAAACCATCTGGGTGATTGAACATAAAATCATCAAGCCATTATTCCCCCAAAGGATTTATTAGATCAATCAAATCCAGAAGCTTTGATGCAGGGTGAAGCAGGAGATCTATTTAATGGGGAAACTTATACTTATATCCAACGTTTCAGAACATTTTAAGGGAAAAGTGCTAGCTTCTCTTCATTTTTACCTAATTCAGAACAGAGTTGGTGGTTTTGGCAACGCTCAGTATGTAGAAGTGTCCGAAAGCAACTTTACCTGATGGAATTGATGTGATTTACAAGGTCTCAATAAACATATTAACAGATGTATTTCACGACCATTTAGAAAGCAAACTGAGCCTCCCACCTATCCGCTGACTATGTCACTGGATGCTCTTCATCCACTGTCCTGTGTCCTGGTCAGGCAGGACCAATTTATTCCATTTGTGATAATTAGCACAATCCATTTCGGCACATTTTTGCTATTTTTCTGAATGGAATCTCCTGCATCTTTATTGTTCAAAGGAATCAGTTCAGTTCTGACTTTTCTGTAGATCCTTAACATGTGGTTCTTCTGTCTTCAGCCCTCAATACAGGGAAATACGAGACACTACAAAAAGAGAAGGAGGAGATGGAAAAGAAGTTTGAAGGAACTGTGCAGAAACTCACTTGGCAGCAACAGGAGGAGCTCCTGGCACTTGAAGAACGTTTGCAGTTACAGTACAGTGCTGAACTAGAACATTTGCGTGAGAACCATCAGGTCAAGCTTGAGAGAATCAGGAGTCAGCATCAGGAACAGGTTGGTCATTTTTTTTTAATTTTTAAAAAGTTTTTTATTAATAATACAAAATTTAAAAAACATTGGACATAGATATGACATCACTGGTTCCGAACATCTTCCGTCACTTTACAATAATATTAGTACTCATATAAACATATAGTTCTTAAACATACATTTATTTATAATAACATCTATATTTTAACGTTTTTAAAGTTTTAATGTTTTAATGTTTTTCTTTTAACATTTTTTATGGGATTGTTCGCATTGTTTTATTCTTTGTTGTAAGCCGCCCAGAGTCCCTTGGGAGTTGGGCGGCACAGAAATGCGACAAAATAAATAAATAAATAATAAATAAATAATATTTTTGTTCTAACACTATACATTTGTCTTGGTTACTCTCTTGTTATCTATCCAATCATAAAATTGTTCCCAGATTTTGTAGTACTAAGTTTCGCTTTTATCCTTGAGTTCCAAAGTGAGTCTGTTCATTTCTGCACAGTTAAAGATTTTCAGTAATATTTCCTCTTCAGTTGGAATATCTATTTCCATTTTTGGGCGAAGGCTATTTGTGCCGCTGTGAGTATATGCAGTAGTAATAAATAATTTGTATCTTTCTTATATTTTCTTTCTATAATTCCCAGTAAGAAAAATTCCGGTTTGACTTCTATATTTGTTGACAAAATTTCTTCCAGCCAGTTCTTTAGTAAATTCCAAATTTTTTGCACCTTTGGGCATTCCCACTACATGTGGTAGTAATTCCCAACGATCTCTCTACACTTCCAGCATATCGAGGATTTCCCCTTATTCATTTGTGCTAATCTTGGGGGGGGGGGGAGGTGCCATCTATAGAACATCTTATAGAGGTTTTCCTTGTAGGAAGTTGCTAGTGTGATTTTTAAATTTTTTCCCCCATAAAATTTGCCAATTGTACAAATCAATATTATGCCCAGAATATTTACACCAAATTATCATTGTTTCTTTCACCTGTTCCTCAATCATATCTAGGAACAGGTTGGTCATGTTCACTCAGTGTAAGCTCACATGAGAGTGTCTATGCGCCATGATTTGATAGGCAGACTTTATTTATTTTTATTTATTTTTATTTGATTTATATGCCGCCCTTCTCCAGAGACTCAGGGCGGCTTACAGTGCGTTAAGCAATAGCCTTCATACTTTTGTATATTTATACAAAGTCAGCTTATTGCCCCCACAATCTGGGTCCTCATTTTACCCACCTTAGAAAGGATGGAAGGCTGAGTCAACCTTGAGCCTGGTGGGATTCGAACTTGCAGTAATTGCAAGCAGCAGATGTTAATAGATGTTAATAACAGGGTGCTTTAAACCACTGTAATACAGGCTCTATTCTATTTCTGTACATTGCAGCTAAAACACTTTTTAAAAAAATCATAGCGCCAAGTCCATATATGTGTTTGAAATAGGTAATATTTGTTAGAGGATTTTACTATGTTGTGGATGATGGGAGTTCACTGTCTTAAACTGGATAATATATTTGCCAGGCTGTTTGGCGGTTTGGGAAGGAATCATGAGTGGTGCCCAAAGCCTGTTTCCTTACCTGGATTATGGTTTAAAGAACTAACCCTCGTAGACTGGAGCCAGCAGCAGGGGCAGCTGGATTGTTGAATTGATGGGTGCATGGAATGGTTGCCTCGTGCTGGAGCTGTTCTGTGTTTTGCAATGACAGTTTTACAGTTTTCATCCAGTCTCCAACCTGCCCTTTTTAGGGAAGGTTGTAGAGAATGAACATGTGGCAGCTTCAGAGGATACTGGATGAAGCACATTAGCTGGACCTCTTTTGGTCAGGGTTCAAGGCCGGTTATGGGATTCAGACTCATTGATTATAATTTTGGATGACCTCTAGTGGGAGCAGGGTGAGAGTAGTGCATCTATCCTTGCTCTCCTTGATCTTTTAATGGCCTTCATGGCATTCTTCTAAAGCAGCTTTGGGAGTTGGGGGTGGGCAACACTATACTGTGCTAGTTCTCCTCTTTTCCTCCAGGGTTGGTCCCGGTCATTGTTGATGGATGGGCAGAGATCCAGTGTTCAGCCCCTGTTTTGTGGGGTCCTTAGTTCTTTCTTAGTTTTCTCCCTCCCATATTTTAACATCCACATGAGACTACCGGGTGAGATGATTCAATAGTTTGGGGTGATGTATCATCAATATGCTGAGGATATCCAATTTTATATCTCCATCCTGGGCTGTCTGAGTGATGCCGTGAATATCCTGTTTCAGTGCCTCAAGGCTGTTGGAGATGGAGTGCAATGGGCTTTGACTCAACCCAAGCAAAGCTGAGTGCTTTTTCTCCCAGCTGTTTCTAACCATCCAATTTGGTCCAGTGTGTTACAGGTCCTGTCGGCCAAGTAATGTTGGTTGATGGGAACTAGAAAATATGCTTTCTCTACCATAGTCCCTGGTCTCTGGAAGATTCTCTTTTCAGAGATCAGGATGACCCAGGCTGGCCTTCCATGAAGCTTCTTATACCCCAGATTCAAAGTTCCAAAATCTAGGCCCCCTCTCTGAGTTGACGTGGCCACATTTTGGGCACTTGGCAGCTGGCCAGCTGGCCAGCATTTACAGCTGTTTCCAGAGTCCCACAGTCACGTGATCATGATTTATGACATTTTTGCCAGAAACCTGCATTTACTTCCAGTTTCCAAGAAAAAAACACCCAATAGCAAACAAAGAGTTCACTTAACAACCACAATGTTCACTTTATGGCATTCACTTAACAATTGCCACAAAACAGGCCATAAAATTCAATGCCATCATGTAGTAACCTGTGTTACAATTGCTGATGACCAAGGACTACTTGTACTTAAGAAATGCTTTTATGGGAAAGGTTCCAGTAGGTTACAAAAATATATTACATTGTTCTGTCCAACCATAGCTTCAGGACGACTTCAACCTGGTGCAAGAAAGTATATAAAGTATATAACAGAGTTTTGGACATGAAGCACCATAGCTGATAGGTATACAAACTATCTCAGGTTAAATCTCTGGGGTCCCTAGGGAAACCTCTAACTGACAAACCAACCATGTAGAATTTCTGCAAGTCAATGTAGGCACTCATGCCATAGTTCAAGGCAGCCTGCTGTGCAACAGAAGATTTGTAAATATAATCAGTCAAAAGATTCATAGATGTCATTTGTGATCAGGCTAATTGGAAGGTGGGTTGGAAGAAAATCTGTTAGTCAGGTTTTGACTCCTCAAACAATTACTTTTCTCACTCTTAGGAGTGACTTGCTGAAAAAAATTGTGTTTCAAATGTAAAAACTCTACTGAATTAGACCTATCAAGTGTAATCTCTTGTTTTCCTAAACTCTAACTGTTCTTTTTCTACAAAGTTCTTTAAAACCACCATAGCTAGTTTACTTCTTCTTATACTTGTGTGTTGTTATTTGAAAAGGTGGATGACATTGCAGCAACTCAGGAAGTGGCAGTATTAGAGATGGAAAATAGCCACGCGATTGCCATTGCAGAACTTCAGGAAGAATACGAGCACAAAATTCAAGGTAATTCTGTAATCCCAGCAAGCACTTATTCTACCATTTTAGATGGTGATCTCTGAGCAATCAATTTGAGTTTGTGGGATGCCTTCCTCAGAAAAGTTCAGGAAGGAGAGGACGTGGCCGGCATCAGGCAATTCGGTGTGGATTCTGGAGCTCCAGAAGAGCACCGATATCCCAGCCGATTTTGGGATCCCTAGGGATCATAGCTGTCTTGTAGGGACAGTGAAGAAAGAAGACGCAGGCTGGCACGGATAGGGAAAGAGCAAGTTCCCTGAAGTGCCGGCATTAGTCTTTGACCCATCGGCGAAGGAAGGCAGTCATGGAGCTGTCAAAAGCTGGAGCAGCCATGATCAGAAAGAGGAAGTGCAGGAGTGGTGATTGAACAGAGTATTGTTACTGGATGAGTGATTGGCCAACTCACAGGTCAGAAGAAAAAACTTTTAAAAGCTTGAAAGAAGTCCCAACGAGCAATTAGCGGCTAATTTGCACTTGGGAATTTAAGCGGAGGGGGGGGAAGAGGAACTTTAAAGTTAAAATGAAAGCTCTAAAAGGAATCTTCCACCTGGATTTAAAATTGGATTTTGAAAGAAATAAAAACAAGACAAGGGAAAAGGAGACAGAGGAACATTTTTTAATCAATAAAAAGATTTAACTCGGAAGAGAGGAAACGGGTGTTATAAAATGGATACTTTGTTGGCGAAAGAGTTGTGAATTGAAGAGAGACATCTGCTAGAGGAGAGATTGTGGGAAAGAGCCATAGGAGTATACAGCTGAAAAGATTAAGAGAAGCAGAGAGGACAAGGACTGAGATTGTGATGGCTCAAGTGAGCATTTGAATTAGACAGAAAAGTTCAAGAAATTATACCATTTTATACAAATTCACAAGCATCAAGCTAAAATTCGGCTACTTTATTTTAATCTCAAGTGCCAGACTAAAATAGGGCTGTGTTGGTCTAATGGTTAAGGTACCAAGCTAGAAAGCTGGAGACTGTGAGTTCAAGTCCCACTTTAGTTATGAAAGCCAGTGATTTGGAGCCAGTCATTCTCTCTCAATCCAACCCTCCTCATATAGTTATTGTGGGGAAAATAGGAGGAGGAAGGAGTATTGTGCATGTTCGTTGCCCTTGAGTTACTTGTAAAAATAATAAAGGCAAGATATAAATAAATACAGAAAATCTCACTTCTACAGAAAATCACCAACTAAAGGAATGAAGAAGACTTTATAATTTAGTCAATTGATTGTATCATAAACAAATGATTATAAATAAATGGTCACTCCTATAATTAACCCCAATCTGATCTATGTATTCTGTCTTCTTTGAGTTGGATTTTGAAATGAAGTGTGCAGTCTTACTGGTGATAATGCATGTTCGTTCCCTGCAGTAAATGCAGTAAATAAGGCTGCCCCAATACTTTTTAGTTTTCAAATAAGGGTCTAATAAGCTTCTGGAGAGTACAATTTGCAGTCATCAAGAATGTGTTCAATGTCTTCGGTGGCTGGTGTTCCACAAATTCACTGTCTTTCTTCAGCAGGGACTCCCATGTCTTACCATGGAGCCCATTTGTTCAAACTGATTTCTAAAAAGATGCTTCTGAGATGTTGAGGCATATAAGATGTCAAATATTTTAATGACTTGGAAGCTGGCTTGTGTTGATCCAGTCACTTCAGAGACTTAACACAGTGTTGCAATATCATCTTGGGCAGCCACATCAATAACCCTTTTGTCTGAAGGCTTCGTTGGCCTTTAGAATTGATTAGGCTGGGAATTGGATGGAGAATTCATATTGAGAGATGACATTTGAAAGTTGGGTGGCCCAAGTGTGAGGTTGCCTGTTGTGAAACTGCTCTTCAAAACTCTTTGAAATTGCTTGTTGTGAAACTGCTTGTCAAGGTTCCAACAAATGCTCTAATTAACTCATGAGTCTCGAGCCAAGTTTCAAAAGAAATCCAGTTATTTATTAGGAGCAACATGTCAGCATCTACTCCAGTGAGGTCAACTCTGCTGCAGGTAAATTATGGCTCAACTTTGACCCTGTTCCCCCCTCCCCCACCTTCTCAGTCTGTGTCATAAATCACATTCTCCAATGCCTCACAATCCGGCTTTGGTAATCTGAGATCCAACTGTGGAAGAAGGTATGTGTGAAATGGGCTCCTCCCTTGCTGCCCACAGCAACTCGAGAGCAGACTAGAAATGCTTTGCGAGTTGACACTGCTCTTCTGGATCCAGGAATAGGATCTTCAGCTAGTAATTGAATATTACAAAATAGCTTGTATGGGATAAACCCAACTCTGCCCTTACTGCTGAGGCTGTCCCCAGTTGAATTGTTCTATTGATGTATAATTCTAAGAGTCTATAATGAATGTACATTGAAACTACCTAGATTTTATTTAAATATAAAGAAAACTTCCAGATAGTTAGGTCTCTACAATAGTGGAACAGTGCTTACTAGGGTTGTGAGTTCTCCATCTCTGAAGGTTCTTAAAGGTTGGCCAGCCACGTCTCAAAGATGGCTTAATACATTACAGAATTTTGGACTAGATGATCTTCTTTTCAATTCCACAGTTCTTGGATTCTGAGATTCTATATCAACTTTTGGGATTATTATCCAAGAAGCATTTTTATTTGTACCGATATCATGTCCCTTATTTTTATTTTTACAGGCCATTCATTCAAAAAGACATTATTATAAAAAGAAAATATTTTGATTAGACGCATCATTATATTACACTCATTTCTCACCTTGTCCCTCTAAATATTTTGTCTATAATTCCCAAAACTCTTGATCATTGATCATGCTGATAGGGTTTTATTCATCCAAAATGTATGAAGAGCACTAAACTGTCTCTTCCTACCATCAGAAATCCATATTAAACAACTCACAGTCAAATTCCTTTCTTGCACATATTAGTACTGAGTTATTGTCTCAGCAGAGCTTGCTAGGGAAGTCGTAAAAATTGTTCCAATATCTTTTTGACTAGCAGTTTTATTATGACATAGTTTCCCTAGCAACAGCTTCTACCTGGGGACTTATAATCTATCAAAGTTGGGCAGGATAAAGTTAAAGGCATTGCAAATGGCCCACTAAAATTGGAGAAGCTTTGTCTATCCGAGAGAGGCACTGCTTTAGAAATAAGTATTTGGCAACAACTCATAAGGTAGAATATTATTAAAAGCATTATTGACTTTCATAAAGAATAGAATCCCGATCATTAAATATCAATACTGCTTCTCAGTTATGCCATTTTCTAACCATCATTATTAATACTTTTCAAAATATTTTGGTCTATATTAAATAAATGACATCGCTGTCATGAACGTTATTTCTCACCATCCTTTACTAAATAAAATCCCACCTCTTGTCTAAACTATTATGCTTTTTTGAAATAATTGTAAGAATTAACACAAAGGTTGCTCCTCTCTAATCATGTATGGTTTATGCAGTAAGATTGCCCTCTTGTGAGTGAATTTAGCATTGAAACAGGTTTTTATTATTTATGAAGTCACGGGCTTATAGCAATTAGTTGAGCTATTAAATTTTAACACATGGCTTATTAAACCACAAATTACTGAGGGTCAACAAAATGTCATCAATATTTAATAGGAGGGGCGTCTTTCTTTCTTTCTTTCTTTCCACACTGTATAGGCTGTCAGCTAAGTTTACAACAGGAAACTTCTAAATTGACTAGATCAGGGGTCTCCAACCTTGGCAACTTTAAGACTCGTGGACTTCAACTCCCAGAATTCCTCAGCCAGCTTTGCTAGGAATTTGCTGGGAATTCTGGGAATTTGCTGGGAATTCTGGGAATTTGCTGGGAATTCTGGAAATTGACGTCCACAAGTGTTAAAGTTGCCAAGGTTGGGGACCCCTGCACTAGATCACAGTAACTGAATCGACAACTATTCATTCAACAGTTCCAAATGTTTTTTAAAAATTAACAATTGCCGTTTTCATTGAAATCATATTAAAATGCAAAAATTGGGCATTATTTCTTTTCTTTTCTTTTTTTTAAAATCTCCCTCTAGACATAAAGTCTGCTCATGAGCAAGAAAAAAGAGAACTGGAAGAAAATTTTGAAAAGTTGCGCTTGTCACTCCAGGTTAGTATTTTATTCATATGCTGGTTGAAATTGTTGCTTGTTATATCATGTGGGTCACCTGGAAGAGCAAAATTCTTCCAGCGGTTCAAAAGCAGCAGCATGAAACAGACCCTAAAGTATCTTGAGGAGGACTCTAAGGAGCAGTTTATGTCTATTATGATGCCTGCTGGTTTCGCTTTCTACCAGCTGTACTTGTCTACTATTTCCCTGAATAGTGCTATGAGATTGCACACAGATGATACTCAAGATCAAACAACATAAAGTTTAAAGGCAGCAAGTGAGGAATATGCTGGAAACAGTAGAATAGAATAGAATAGAATAGAATAGAGTAGAGTAGAGTAGAGTAGAGTAGAGTAGAGTAGAGTAGAATAGAATAGAATAGAATAGAATAGAATAGAATAGAATAGAATA
>WNWU01000016.1:5355490-5423156 GCA_012654045.1 Ptyas mucosa
ATTCTATTCTATTCTATTCTATTCTATTCTATTCTATTCTATTCTATTCTATTCTATTCTATTCTATTCTATTCTATTCTATTCTAAAGAGTTATCATTGTAAAGGAAGAACTGGACTTCTTCTCTGTCATCCTGTAAGGTAGGACCAGAATCAACAGCTTGAAATTAGAGGGAAGAGGATTCAGGTCAACCAATAGGTGTCTCAGAAAATGGTATGTAGGTCTTCAAAGAAGAGGTTAGGTAACCATCTGTCCAGAATGCTTTGGTGAAAGAGGAGGTAGGATTACATGACCTCTGAAGTCATTTCCAGCTCTGTGACTTTGACAAAACCTGTTAAGAGTGCTTTGTCTATATATTCATGATATCCGAGCTGGCAATGACTGGCTTGGAGCCATAATGCACAGCTTGATGAAAATGTCAGTCCCTTTGTGAAACAGGCCAATTTCATGCTTGGAGGCAATAAAAATGAAATTGAAAAAGGAACTGCTAATATAATACTGCCCTTATACAATTCTGTGATAAGACCACACTTGCACTATTTGCTCAGTAATGATTTATAGTGACTTCCAGCTATCACCAGGATGATAAAACTGTAACAAAGGCAGGCTTTATATCACTACATACACCTGCTGGCTGATGCTAGAAGACACTATAAATTATTGGTGAGGAAATGTCCTTGGAGTATTGTGTACCGTTTTTGTTATCATGACCGAAAAAGGATATCACAGAGCTAGAAAAGGGCTGGCAAAATGATCAGAGTGCTGGAGCAGCAACGATTATACGAATCCTGCACTAGCCTGATCTAGCCAGGCTCTTCTGAGTTTCTGATGAACATTGGAATCAAGCACATCTAAAGGTAAAGGTGTTTCCTGTCCAATCGTGTCCGACTCTAAGGAACAGTGCTCATCTCCATTTCTTAACCAACGAAGCCAGTGTTGTCCGAAGACATTTCCATGCTCATGCGGCCAGTATGACTATACATTGAGGTACACTGAATGCTGTTACTTTCCCACCGAAGTGGTACCTATTTATCTACTCATATTTGCATGGTTTTGAGCTGCTAAGTGAGCAGGAGCTGAGGTGAGTAACGGAAGCTCACCCCTTCGTGCCGTGCTCAGGGCTCAAACCTTTCCAGCTGACAAGCTCAGAGTCTTTATCCACTGAGCCATCATGCTACCTCAAGCACATATACCAAAGACATATATGTAAATTATCAATTGTTAATTTATACATTACCTTTGTTCAATGGGTTGCAAATTCAGATTTCAAAAGGTTGCATTAAAACCAAATTGAAATCATCATAAATACCACAATATAAGAGGTAGAGGGGAGGACAAATGACTAAGCTTATGTTGTGTCACAATTTTAAAACCTTACATATTCGTGCTTGCTGTTGCAAAACAAACAAGAAGCTTGCAACATTATGTCACAAAACACATTTTGGCATTACTGTACCACAGTTAGGAACAGAGTCATGGCTATCTTCACTAAGGAACCAGCATTTTCAAATACTGTATTCAGTGTAGCGTATTCTTCCGTGAATGAATAATAGGAAAAAAGAAATGAAGATTATGCTTTTTCCATGTATTGGCAATATTCACATGCCCCCATGGATTATTTTATCTATGGTTTATTCAAGAAGCCACAGTTGCTGCATTAACATACTAAAACCTATTCTCCTTTATTGATAAAACCTAAACATTATGATTTGCCTTAAAAGTAACCCAATGGGTACACTAGGATGGGTGGGAAGCATTTTCTGTGTTTTTTTTAAATAAAGTTTTTTTGGTGTCTACCCCCCCCCCCCCCCCACATTCACCCATATCTTTTTTGAACAGAATATTGGCCATATCTTGTCTTATACAATTTATCAAATTCAAAAACATTTTACTCAATTACAATTTTTGCCACAATTTTCTTTTTTCCCTTTTTTAAATCATATCTCAATATTTCTTTGCTTACTTATATAAACAACATCTTCATTCGCCTTCAAATTCTAATTTTCCTGCTTATTCATATTTATTCTCTTTTATTTTTTAACCATTCATTCTTTACCTTAGTATATTTATATATGTTCGGGCTTGCCTTTCTTCCATTTCATCTTTTTTGTTGTACAGTAATCTTTCTTCTCAATCCTGCCATCTCCCTCTCTTCTTTTCCTTCTTACTTTCTTTTTCCCTCCTCTCCTGCTCCTCTCTACTTCCAGGGAGGAAGAAAAGGACATTTTCTGTGTTTTTGAAGGGTGACATTGGTATCTTGACACTTGTTGCAACTCTGGCTTAGAATGCTGTGGCAGCATAGACAATTGTCATTTCTTAAACTAATACAACACAGCCCTGCAGAAAGATTAAAACTGCCAACTTCATGACAAGGACAAAGAGTCACTGGTGGGCTCAACTTCTATACATCCTCAAAAAGCAAAGCAAAAAAACTATTTTAACTCTTGAATAGACAGGAAGAAACACTTGCTTATGACATTCTCACACACCATACAGTACATGCACACATTGTATCTTATTGCTGTGAATTCATCTAGTTGTATAAAAAATATCAGAGCCGTTTCTGTGCTTGGGATCTTAAACATTATCAGACTTAAAGATTAAAGAGCCTTGGATAGTACAGTGGTCTAAAGCACCCTGTTATTAACATCAGCTGCCTGCAATTATTGCAGGTTCGAATCTCACCAAGGCTCAAGGTTGACTCAGCCTTCCATCCTTTCTAAGGTAGGTAAACTGAGGACCCAGTTTGTGGGGGCAATAAGCTGACTTTGTATAAATATACAAAAGTATGAAGGCTATTGCTTAGCGCATTGTAAGCCGCCCTGAGTCTCCGGAGAAGGGCGGCATATAAATCAAAAATTTAAAAAAAAATACTTTCTCCTTAAAAGAGAGGCTAAGCTAGGACATCTAAAAGCTCTGAGGCAGGAGGCAGAATGCATCCCAAGTTCTTGCAAGCTTGGAAATGGACAGCTGCCAGCTCCAGCAAGCTACAACATTTGAAAGACAAGGCTAGTTTTACTATAGCTCCAAATGTCCTGCAGCTGAGCTCAAAATAAGTTGACTTAGTTACTGAACATGGATAACAATTTAAGTTCACAGAGATTCAAAGCTGGCATAGAGGCCATGTTTGGGAGTATGCAAGGGCCTACAAAGAGGGAAAGAAGGAAAGCCATTCCCCTGTGCCCAATACCTTCTATCTAAAATGGAACTTGATCATGCAGGCCACAAGAGGAGTTATATACCAGAGAAGTAAGATTTACAGGTGGAAGAATGGAGAAATAAGGTGCCGTTTCTGCGGCTCAGTCACATCCTTCTTCAGTTGGCCCCTCCTCCTTTCCTTTCAGTTAAGGAAGGGATATTTTATGTAATCAAAATGGTGAAGGAAAATGGCCGTAAAGCTCAGGTTCATTGCCGCAGGGGAGAAGATCCTCTTCCTCGTCCTTTTGTCCTCTTTCTCCTCTAATTGCTGGAGCCAGTAGGATGCTTCCTCAACATTAATTAGTAGCTCATGTCTGACAGATTTGCCTTGAGGCTCTATGCTACTAATCTTGGGTTTTACTTAAAACAATTACTTTTTGTTTCAGAAGAACTATCTAAAATGTTTGCCCAGAGGTGAATTAGATCATCACTGAGAAGTGGCTGTGTTTAATATCATTTACAGGACCAGGTAGATACTCTCACTTTTCAAAGCCAGTCTCTAAAGGACAAGGCAAAACGATTTGAAGAGGCATTGAAGAAAAACACTGAAGAACAACTAGAGGTACCCAATATGTGTTCCTTCTAAAGATATACTGATGTACTTTAGATGTACTGATCAGGGGTGAAATCCAGCAGGTTCTGACAGGTTCTGGAGAACCAGTAGCGGAAATTTTGAGTAGTTCAGAGAACTGGCAAATACCACCTCTGGCTGGCCCCAGAGTGGGGTGGGAATGGAGATTTTGCAATATCCTTCCCCTGCCACACCACCAAGCCACGCCCACCAAGCCACACCATACCCGCCAAGCCACACCCACAGAACCGATAGTAAAAAAATTTGGATTTCACCACTGTGAGAGGTTGTTGGTCCAGTGGGCTGTCTGACATTGACATAAGAAGCTGGCTAAATAATTGTATCATTTCAATCTGGCTTTTGGATCATTTTTGTGATTGGGTGAGATTGCTTTGTCCTTCAATCACTTTCTCGGCTTTCCATTTCTTTCTGGTGGACAGACTCAAAACCTTCACTTTTTTCTCTCTTATGCTGGTGGAAACGTATGCTTCTACACTGGCTTTGTCAACACAAATAAGAGTTGCACTCAGCTCCTAGCACTCTCAATCTGGGTTTAAAGCTGAGCAGTTACATACATTTATAAATTCTGCATGCAGGAGGCAAATTTAAGTCTATCACCAGTGAGTAGCTGGTGGCCAGATTAATATTTATGAGTGCTGGCCCAAATATTTGCTAGTTTAAAAAAAAACAGCCTATGAAGGTTATTTTTCTATATAACCTGCCAATCACTATGGCCAATCACGGTATTTCTGCTAAGTAAATAATGAATATAGAGTATTGCCAAAAAGACACAGTTTTGACATAATTAAGTCTGTCCAGAACTGGCCAGGCTTTACAAATGTCTTCTACCTAGCTGGCACCCCACTGAAGTTATGGATAAAGTCAAGCCTGCCAACTAGTTAGGCCAATCCCCTGGCACCAGTGGTGAGTTGCTCCCAGTTCGATCCGGTTCTATACAACCGGTAGTAAAACCGGCGGGAGGCTCCACCCACCCGCCATGTCATCATCATGGGTGATCTGAACATGCACTCCTGCTGTGAATCGATAGTAAAGGTAAGTAGACCCCACCCCTGCCTGGCACCCCACATATCCCAGTAATGAAAAGCATATGCAGATAGGGTTCAGAGACACATCCATGGGCTTTCTTAATTGTCATGCCAAACCTAGACCACCTGAGAGGCAAATTGAAAAAATAAGGACTTAGTTTTTAAACAGTTTTTCAATATTTTGAAATTGAAATAGGACTTTTTTTGTATTGGTTCAACAAACCTCTTTATATGTTTTTTGCTAGACAAATTGAAGATTGCTGTGCTGTCCTTTCCTTCTTCCCAATCCCACCTTAATAGGGAAAATATTTCAGAAAATTATTATGCTGAAATCTTTGAAGCTGTAAGACTGCAACACTCTGGATTAATGTCTATGAATAAGTCTACCATCCTTGCTGTTTTCATTCCATCCTGTCAAAATATGAAGCCGGTGCAAGCATTCTGAACCTTCCCTTCATAGCTTCTGAATGATTTTTTTTTCCTGATTAAACCTCAGAGAAGCTTCAGTCAGTTCAGATGCATCATTGCTGTTTACTTTAATCTATTTGTATTCAAATTGCCAATTTAATTAAACCAGGACCGATTCATACTAGTTCAGTTTGGATTATTTTTATACCACTGAGCAAAGGAGCTTTTGTCCTGGGTGATACAACAGTGTTGCCAGTGGTGGGGTTTCAAATTTTTTTTCTGTGGGCATGGCTTGGTGGGCGTGGCAGGGGAAGGATACTGTAAAATCTCCATTCCCACCCCACTTCAGGTCAAAGTTACTGCAAAATCCCCATTTCCTCCTGATCAGCTGGGACTTGGGAGGCAGAGAATAGATGGGGGCGGGGCCAGTCAACATTTTTACTACCGGTTCTCTGAACTAGTCAAAATTTCCGCTACCGGTTCTCCAGGACTGGTCAGAAGCTGCTGAAACCCACCTCAGAGTGCTGCTTCTCATATCATTCTTCATTCTTTTAGGTTGCCCTGGCTCCATATCAGCATTTAGAAGAAGATATGAAGAGCTTAAAGCAGATTCTGGAGATGAAGAATGTACTCATTCATCAACAAGAAAAGAGGATCATGGAGCTAGAAAGGCTGGTGAGGTCTCATTTGCTGCTATTTCTGATTGTTTATGAAAAACTTGGAAGAGCAATTAAAAAGCAAAGATCAGTATGTTGTTACTTATCTATCAGAACAATCTTTTTTTTTTATTTTTATTTTTTTTATTTGATTTATATGCCGCCCTTCTCCGGAGACTCAGGGCGGCTTACAATGCGCTAAGCAATAGCCTTCATACTTTTGTATATTTATACAAAGTCAGCTTATTGCCCCCACAAACTGGGTCCTCAATTTACCTACCTTAGAAAGGATGGAAGGCTGAGTCAACCTTGAGCCTTGGTGAGATTCGAACCTGCAATAATTGCAGGCAGCTGATGTTAATAACAGGGCTTTAGACCACTGTACTATCCAAGGCTCTTGCCCAATTAGATATCCGCAGATGCTCTCACCATTTCCAATCAGTGTGCTTTGGATTTTTTTAGAACTTCACTCACATTCTCTTTGCCTAGCAAAAATTGTTTCCAATGACAACGTTTGATCAGCAACTAATATAGAATTGTTAGTGACAAGTTCTTAGAAATTTTTGTCTGCCGTGACTGCATCTTACGTGTGGTTGCAGTAATCCTAATTTCCTAATTATTAGATTCCAGAGGTGAATGTATGTGTGGTTTAATTCAGATCTCGGTGGAAATGACTTGTGGGATAACTTTTATATCATAATATTTTGGAGAAAGTCTCCAGTACAAGTTGCTTGGATTTAGAGGCATCCGTAGAATTTCTCAGAATAACAAAACTCTGTGCAGGATTTCCCCCTTATTGACATGCATGCTTTGTTACAAAGTTCAGGATTGCATCATATTGTCAAAATATTTTCATCATTTTCCCAGTCCCACCCCTCACAGACACCCATGTTTGGGGTAAATATAACATCCTGCCTATCTCTTTAGGCAGAAAAGAACTTAATTCTAGAAGAAAAAATTCAAGTACTACAGCAACAAAATGAAGACCTCAAAGCCAGGATTGATAACAACACTGTGGTGACAAGGTTAGTTTAAATCTTTATTACAGAGCAAGAGGATAAAGCAGGGACGGGTTTCAAAACCCGTTGCTACTGGTTTGCTCGTGGGCGCGCGCTTGCAACACTTCTGCACACACGCAGAAGCATCCGGGTGGGTGGTCGGAACCTCCTGCTGCGGCTGCTACCAGTTCGCACAATCGGGGCAAACTGGTAGCAACCCACCACTGGGATAAAGGCAAGTATCAGCAGATTTAATTACCCCATGTCTTTTTTATGTTTACTTTGCTGCTATTGCTCAAGAAATCAGAGTACTGGAAGAATATGAACATTACTCTATACATTGAGAGTTCATGTGCCATGCAGGAATTATTTACAAATAGTTATGAAGGTATCAATCTCACATGTGTTTGGTCATAGTTTTTTGCCCATTGGTAAATGCACTGAAAATATGAACTTAGCTTGCATATTTTCTGTAAAATCTGCAATTTTTGTACATTTTCTACGTATGTGTATTGCTTGAACTAGACAGTATTCTGATCCATGGAGGGGTGCAAGGAGTGGTGGGTTCCTTCTGGTTCGGCCTGGTTCTCCCAAGCCGGTAGCGGTGACGATATGATGTCACCAAACCGGTTCTGCCCCCCGCCCCCTCCACCCCCCACCCCTTCCCGCCCCCCCACTCCCTGCGTTATTCTTACCTTTTATTTGGCTCCACCCCCAATCTATTGCTGCCTCCTGAGTCCCAGCTGATGGCTATAGGGGAAAAAACTGTTTAAACTCTTGCGCCGCCCTACAGCTGATCAGTGTTAAAAGAAAACAAATGAGTAGACCAGTGCCTGCAAAAATACATGGGTAGATCAGTGCCTGCAAAAATAAATGGGTAGACCAGTGCCTGCAAAAAATAAATGGGTAGATCGGTACAGCTCTGCAAGCAGTTAAAAGCCTGGTAGACCAGTACCTGTGCTAAATCCTAAATAATTGTCACATGACCATCAAGCCACGCCCACATAACTGGTAGTAAAAAAATTTAGAACCCACCCCTGGGTGCAAGTCAAGAAATACGAATGGAAAATATTCATTTTAAAAAAATGGAGACAAAATAAATTTCTACAGCAAGTAAACATTTACAGGGTTGTACTCTGCAAGACTGAACTGTGAATCAAAGATTGCTTGATTCAAATTACAACATCAATGAATTGTTTGAGTACTTATTTCACCATAGTGATATTTCATAAGTTCACTTCCCAATGGTGAGTGATAGTACATGAGTCAGAAATGCCTTGCTGAAGTGGGGTTGTTCACCTTTGCTTATCTTTATGTAGCCACGTGATGTAAAACATCATTGTCCATTATTGCACCAATGTTAAGGATGCTTGTCTAACCACGTTGATCCTTCCTTGAGTCTTTGGCAGAAAATTTCATCAACTCTTTCCTTTGAAGGAGTAGAAGCAAAAAAAGTTGCAAAGTAAGCAAGAGTTTTAAAAAATTATGAATAATCCTAGTTATGAAACAAAATGCAGGTGAGCAGTTTGTTGTAAGAAACAAACAGCTTCAAGAATCACATATACATTTATTAGGGCACAGACTTCCTTATTTATTAGCTAGACAGCTATAGCTGTGCTATTTGAAAGAGGTGTTTCAAAATCTGTATACTGGAGTACATCTAAATTCCTCTCTTCATCTGGCACTGGTTGTCTCAGACTAATATATTACCTAAGGTCTTTATAACTAGGGACCTTATCTAGATACGTTTTACATTCAAAGCCACATGATTTTCTGCTGACTATAGAAGGGTGAAATGCTCCTGGTTCAGACCGGATTGCCTGATCCGGTAGCGATGGCAGTGGGTAGTTCGGAGAACCGGTAGCAAAAATCCCTGCCCCCTCCTTCCCCCACCCCATGCCCAGCTAAGCCGCACAATCATCAGAGGCTTTTTTTTAATTTTTAAAAGCATTTTTTCTACAACCTCTTGGGCTGAAAAAATGCTTTTAAAATAAAAAAAAGCCTCTGATGATCGCGCGGCTCAGCTGGGATCGTCAGAGGCTTTTAAAAGCCTCTTCGACCAAAGAGGTTGTAGAAAAAATGGTTTTAAAAGAAAAAAAAATCCTCTGCCAATCAGGCAACTCAGCTGGGATCGTCAGAGACTTTTAAAAGCATTTTTTTCTGCAACCTCTTCGGCTGAAGACGTTGTAGAAAAAATGGTTTTAAAAGTTAAAAAAAAAAGTTGGCCACACCCACCCAGTCACATTACCCCCTAAGCCACGCCCATAGAACCGGTAGTAACAAATTTAAATTTCACCACTGTGACTATAGTGTGTCTCTTATAAATGTCTCCACAGTTGTTTCTAAATGCATAGTATAAAATTGTTCAGGTCTAATTTATAGGTAGGCTTGTTGCTGGACTTCTCTACACTTAAAAATGATTAATATTTTGTTTTGTTTTATCAGTGCAGGGGGAAAAAGCTCTTTAGGAAAAATATTGTATTTGTTGAAATGCAGGTGGATGATCACAGTGTTCTTCCTGACCTGTTTGTGATGACTTGTACATACCTGGAAGTCACTCAGTGGGACAGTAATCAAGAATCCAGTCAACCAAATGTGACGTGTAGGATGAGCGATTGATCTACCGTATTTTTCGGACTTTTAAGACGCACATTTTCCCCCCTAAAAGGGTGTGAAAATTTGGGTGTGACTTATACACCAAATGTAGCCACTCCCACCCAAAGGCCCCCACCCTTTGGCCTCTGCCTCCCAGCAATTTACCTCCTTGCAGCAAGCAGCAAGAAGAAACAGCCCATTTCAGCTTCAGCACAGCCTAATTAGCACGAGTATGATTGTCCCCGTCTCTCAGCTGTTTCAGGCTGCAGGGATTGCCATTGCCTATTGCTGTGCGGGCCTCTGCTGCTTGCTGCAAGGAGGTAAATTGCTGGGAGCAGATCTTTTTTTCTTGTGCTAAGCAAGCTATGCTGAAAACGAAAATGAAAGTAAAGCAAGCTGTTTGCTGTTTGCTACAATGAGGCAAGATTGCTGGGAGGCAAATTTCTTTTTCTTGTTTTTCCTCACAAAAAAAGGTAGGTGCGTCTTAGAGTCCGGTGCGTTTTATGCTCCAAAAAATACGGTACTTTATATCAGATCATGAAAGCACCGTATGATGAGCTGTTGTCAATTTGAATTGGTCTGAGGTTACTTTTCTTGGATGAAAGCAATGGCAGGAAGGCAGGGTTAGAAAGGGGATGGGCTGATCAGAACACAAAGGTGTGCAAGGTGAGCATCTGATAATTTCAAAAGTCAAGTTTGATGTTGTCTTGTCACCTTCTCCAGACAGTTATCGGAAGAAAATGCTAACCTCCAAGAATATGTGGAGAAGGAAAGCAAGGAAAAAAAGAGGCTGAGCAGGACAAACGAAGAGTTGCTGTGGAAACTCCAGACCTCAGAACCCATGAGTCCTGTTAAGCTATCTCCAACTTCTCCGACGCGCATTTATCGCTCTTCATCGGGACCCCCAACGCCAGCTAAAGTCAGCACAGTACCAAGATGACAGACCAATGCAGCTACTTAAATAGACTTGGCCCAGAATATTGGAAAACTGCAGTCCAAGCGAGTTGCTATGAACTGCAGTGAAAAATTTGTTGCTGTTCCCACATGTTCTCTAGTTCCTTATGATTAGGCAATGTACTTTTGTCATTTCAGCATCAGCAACTCAAAACTAGCATATGAGGTCCAAAAAAAAAATAGCAATGTAGTCTGATGCATGGAAACATCTTCTGGGATTAGAGGCAAAAGCACTGGAAAATTGTTACTTATCATTCACCCAGAATGATTTCTTTTTCCACAATAATATTTCAGGTTAGTTGCAACTAGCTCTGCTTACATCTGTGGCTTTGGTGGGGGTATGGATTGTATTGAGATCCAGGCACAAAACGTACTCAACACCCAGAAGGCCTACATATACAGCTCTGCATGTGTAACCGAAGCTGTTCTGAATTGCAATTTTTCATGAACTAATTCTGCAAAAAGTGCTGATATTTTCAAGACAGCAATTTTCTAAAATGTGCCTAAAAATTATTCTGAAAGGAATTGCTTTTTTGGGGGGAGGGAGGGGTGGCTGGGGGGTCAAAGCTTCCCAGGAACATTTTTACCCAGACTAGAAAAAAGTTAGAAAAAAGGAGAAGCATCTTCTAAATGACCACCGAGTGGTACATTTTCTAAAGCAGAACACCAGCGACTTTTGAATTCTTAAGTAGTTACTGACTTCAAAAACGATAATTGGTTTTCTACACACAATGCCTACCATGGTCACTCATCTTCCAGGCTCAGTATTAGATCTTGCAGTTGTAGTCAGTCAGTTTCTTTCTTTAGCTCATAAGAGTGACTGACTTTTTTTTAAGGTTTCTAAATTGTTAGCAAGTTAATATATATATATGAACATAAATATCCTCTCTCCGAACACCATAAAACCTTTCTTTGTACAGTGACCATCAAACTTTGGCTAAAATCCTAACTTACAGTCAACATACTAATAAGTTCGATTGGAGACATGAAGTAGTTTGGATGTTCTTTGACTGGATTTTGCTCTCTTTTGCATATAAAAAACCCCAACTCTACTGACAGAAATTGCTTCTCATTCACAGAGATGGCCAAAGGCATAGTCATCCCAGGCAGCTGCTTGTAGCTCATTATTTAATGCCAGCGAAGCAATTTGCAAGCTGAGAAGGTTGCCTTTGATCATTGATTAGTCAATTATGTTGTGGTTGTATGCAGTATTGGCATATTGAGCAACTTTGTCAGGGATACCAGATAAGGCTCTAAAAGCAGGGGCCTAAACTTGACCATTAATGTTGTGCACTTCCACTTATTCCATGTTCACAGAATTTTGTCTCAGTTTATGGCCAACCCACTGGGTTCAGTATTTCTGCTTTTCTTAATTGCCATCTGAACACTGGTACCCAAATATGTATTTAGTAGTAGCATTGAATGGGGTATTCTGGTTGCTCAAATGTAGACTGGCTTCCTAAAGTGTAGGAGACAGGATAGTAATATATTTTGAGATGATTCTTGATCTCAGTGAAAGTATGAAAAGTATGCAGCCAATACCCCTTATTGTCTTTGATGTGTTAGAAGGTGAGTTCTAGCATGTTGTCAAATACAGTATGTTAGACTAGACTGTAAAAGCATTGATGCTAGCACTTGAATGCTTGTGGAGCATAAATTGCCTAAGTCAGCCTTCCCCAGTTAAATGCCTCCAGATATATTGGACTGCAAGCTCACATGGCTCTTAACCTACTTTTTGGGAATTAAGGGATTTGTAGCCCAGAAATCTCACTAATGCTGCGTTGGGCAAGGCTGAGTTAAGCAAATGTAGGTCTTGTTATTTGATATCTGTGTGGCACTTTGATCCTCAAGTAATGGCTGTGGCTTAGTGTATATTTTGCACAGCCATGGATGAATCCATCAGTATAAGAACTGTTCAAAGGGCCACATTATGTGAGAAAGCAGGAATAGGTATAGTGAAAAACATGCCGTGACAAATACTTTGCTGAAATTTGCACAAACACTTAGTCCAGAAAGTCTGCTTAGTGTTTGGGAATTGCCGGTAAAGCCTAAACTTCACCTCAAGAGCTAGCCAGCATTGTCTGATGATAACCACAGATTTGGGGCCTAATTCCATTACTTGTACAAAGTAACAAGACTGATTTTTCCCCCCTTAGGACTTAATTTTTGTAGCTGCCTTGCATGATACTATGATATTAAGAACATCTTCTTAGATTAGCTCATGTCATGTTTGTAAGTAACACCAACTGCAGAATTAGATTTTACATAAGGGCAAAATGAACTGAGAACAGGAAGGTAGAGACAATGACTTATTAATGCAATTTTATCCATTTTTTATACTTAAATGCCTGAAGACAGAGAATGCCACAGTACGCTTGTCCACTTGTTATGTTATCATTGTGAACAGTGTTGGCTCATCTAATCCATGTTACCAGGACGATGATCTATTTGTTCTTCTATTGCCCTATAAGTTATGTATCACTCTTTGCTTACAGGCTATGGAGCTAGTCATTGACAGACGAGTGATTTGTCCATTGGCATCTCTGTTAAAGTTGTTTCATTCCTCCCCCCCCCCCCCCCAAAAAAATAATGCTTCCAGCTATGATGGGGATTTCAGCTGATGGTGGTCAGAGCCAGCCTACAAAAGCTCAGCCCCAACCGTTATTTCTATGCAAATGGCAGTCTAGAAAATAGTCATCATCCATGTATGCTATACTGATTATTTTCTACATCATGGGCAACTTTTTCCTTCTGTATCATAATTCACTGCTTTTAATCTCAGGCAGAAAACTATCATTTGCATGATGTTACATTGCTAAGCAATACCAAAACACAGAAGGCCCAATTCACCACTGCCTTTGTGCCACCTTCACAAACCACTTGTGAAACATGTTAAACTCATTTTTGAGATGGCACAAAGGATTGAAACAGAAGGCAACGATCCCAATGGAACTGCCAAATTGCTTTGGCTCACCCAATGTAACATCCTTGATGACTTTCTATGTGACCAGCTTCCCTGCAACTTAAGAAACTAATGAAGATACGCAATGGGGATAGTCCAACAGCCCAACAATACTAGTTATGTGTAACAAGAGTTCTGTATAAAGTTAAAAGAAACTTGTTTTTGTGCAGCTTCCATCTCACAGCATTTAAAGCACAGAGCAGGCTGAATTATGTTCTTCGTAGTTCTTCTGGGCATTTAAATCTCAATGCCAGGTGTGTATCCCTTTTCCTAATTAGGTTTAAACCAATCAGCTTGTATGAAAGGAAGTACAAAAACTAGCTTGGAAAAGTGATTCTTAATTTTGACTCCTGCTTCTATCATTTCAAACTCAGTGTTGGACAAAATTGCTCCAAGTGTACGGGGCAAAAGAGGCTGCAAAGATCAAAATATTTTTTTTGAATCTTATATTCTAGTAATTGCAGTACCAGAAAGAAAATGAGAGAACTTTGCCCAATGAATAAGTGGTGCTCCTGGAAAGATTTAGGAAGTAAGAAATCAGCCTTGACTGAATTCTCCCAAAGAATAGCTACAGTATATTATACTATATTGTACTGATATATTAAAGGACGCGATGGCTCAGTGGCTAAGAAGCTGAGCTTGTCGATCGAAAGGTCAGCAGTTCAGCAGTTTGAATCCCTAGTGCCACGTAACGGGGCGAGCCTCTGTTACTTGTCCCAGCTTCTGCCAATCTAGCAGTTTGAAAACACGTAAAAAATAGGGACCACTTTTGGTGGGAAGGTAACAGCGTTCTGTGCGCCTTTGGCATCTAGTGATGCCGGTCACATGACCATGGAGACGTCTTCGGACAGTGCTGGCTCTTCGGCTTTGAAACGGAGATGAGCACCACCCCCTAGAGTCGGGAATGACTAGCACATATGTGCAAAGGGAGCCTTTACCTTTACTTACTGATACATTAGTTAAGTCTCCCTTCTGCCCCCCCCGCCCCCGCAATAATTTATTTTTAAACTAGAAACCTTGCCTTACATTAAGAATGTTTTAACGTAAGCTTGTGAAAAACATTGGAGATGGTTTCACAATTAAAAACATGTGTAGGTTTGGTAAATACACTGTACTAGTTGAAGATCCAAGTGGAAATAGGTGAGGAACAAGATGTGTGCCCATACCCTTCTACTACATTTAAGACAGAAGTAAAACGGTTGCCCTGAAAAATTAACAGATGGCCTTTGACATGACTTGCCGGCAGATAGTTTAGGGAACAATGCAATGCTGGAAGCATAGCACACTTGCCATTCTTTTCACCAAACTGTTCTATCTTACCTCGAAACCAAGAATGCAATCTCATTTCCACTGTAATCCTTCTTTTAGGGACAAGTGTGGCAATACAGTACTGCAGTACATATCTCTGAGCTTCAAACAAGATGTGGCAGTTACAAAAAATTATGAGTTGTGTTTCCCTGTATCCACTATTTGTCTTTTCTGGAAATCATCAAAATTCATTCTGGCCACCAAATATTCCCAGAAAAATCTTCCATAGGTTGCCTAAAGGTTCTTCAAAGTAATCCATGAAGAAAATAAACAGGTAGGGTGAAATGATGACCTTAGAGAGAACTTTGGAGAGATAAGCTATAAGTCATATTTATCATCGATAAATCAGCCAGAAATGAACCCAAAGATATATTTTGGATTAAAGAACCCAAATCAGGTATTTTAGGGTCTGCGCTAATTGCATTTATGTCCCATGGACATATGGTAGACCTTCATGTAAAGTGTCTCCTGCCCACCCACCACCCCACCATTGTCAGGGGTTTGTGGTCTGATAATACATGGCTGTTTGAATTAGAAGAAAACGTTTGTATTATTTCAGTTACTGTGTAAAGGTGTGTGTAATATATTCATGGTAATAAATAACATGCTCCAGCATTACATTATGGTGTCCTTCTGCATTTCTTTCGATAGCTTCACAACATCTACCAAAATTGTGCATTTACCCTGTTTCCCCGAAAATAAGACCCAACCAGAAAATAAGTCCTAGCATGATTTTTTTTCAGGATGCTCGTAATATAAGCCCTAACCCCCAAAATAAGCCCGTTGTCAGCCAGATGGATGCATTTAGTACCGTATTTCCCCCAAAATAAGACCTAACTAGAAAATAAGCCCTAATGAGTCTTTTGGAGAAAAAAAATCAATATAAGACCCTGTCTTATTTTTGGGGAAACATGGTACTTTATAAAAATCAATCATCTAATATTGGTGAAAAAAGGAAACCCTAAAGCAATTGCAGCACTTTTTTTTTTATTAAAGCTGAGCTGAAAACTCACATGCTTGCTGTCTTTTCGAAAACATGATTAGCACACGCGAGCCCTGTGTATAAATCAATATATATCATAAACTGGCCTAAGGCAAAATATTTAGTCTGCAATGCCTTCCCAGAACTGCTCTCATTCCAATAATTCCTCACTGATAAGAAATGCTACTTATTTGCTTTGTAGTTGAATATAATGCAATTACCAGTGGCGGATTGCAAATACAACTGAAAATAATTTTGCAATATGCTATGCAGAGGTTGGCAACAAGGGTGATGTATATGTATTTCCTTTCTTCTTTCCTATAACATTTCACGTTTGCTGCATTGCCTCAGTGGTGTTCTATATTTTGCAGTGCTCCTACCATTGATTGCTGCTATTTTGGGATTTTGACATTGTGTTCCGAACGACATGACATTGCATTAAACTCAGCAGAGGAAGTCCCTCTTTCCTACTGTGCTATTTTCCCAGGGGAGGTTTATACTTTTTTCTTTAGTTGGGGCAAAAGCAAATGGTAAGAAGAGCTATTTTCTGCCACCCATTTTCGCCCCATCTTCCTATTTTCTCTGAGTTGCTGCAGGAGGACCGCTTACTTTCTCCAGTTAAATCTGTTGGAGATAGCATTTGAAATCAAGACAACTATAATCTATCTTTCTCCACAAAAGCCACCGGGAGACGGCAGGGTAGGAATAGAAAAATGAGGTAGAGGGCACATCCCATGCTAAGTAATTTATGTTAATTAAATGGTTGAAAAAATTATATTAAGACCACAGCTGTCTTAAGCAGGAGAGCTATTTGAAAACAAAAAGGCAAAATTCAGAAGTTGGATTCCTACACGGAGCAGCAATTACACACAACTTGTTTAAACAGAAACATTTATTAGAACAGGCAAGACAAAATTAACATTATTTAAATTTCAAGGAACAAAATAATGCTGTTTACCTATTTAGAAATTGATCTCTAAAGTAAAACAAAAAACCTCACTTTCCAAAGGGAGACATTTACAGCATCCCTCAACAGGTTTGCTATTGAAGCAGAGGCCTTGCTCTAAATGAAGTTTCACATATATAAAGTAAAAAACAAAGCTTTGTATTTGAAGGAAGGGAGAAGCCAAAATCCGAACAAACCCAGAAGCTCCAGTGAAGAGGCAGAAGCATCCGACAGGATCAAGGTTTAAGTAACTATATCTTGAACCCATTATATATTCTGAGAAAATCATTAGAAAAATAGAAGAAAAACTTATATACATTTTACTCAGTAAAAATATGGACAAATTATTTCATGGCTTCTTGATTATCAAAAGGTGGGTATTCCCAAAGAAACCACCATATTCTCCAACAGATTGTAACATACAACTCCAAAGAGTGCCACACTGATTCTTTGTACCCCTGGGAGTAGAAGTACATTGAAAGGCACAACAGAAAGAGAGGAACCCAGTCATTTTATCACTCACCGCCCTTCCAGCATTTGCAAAACAACGCATGAGTGTGATCTGGTTAAGATCCCTCACCGTCTAGAAACTTAATAAACTTGATAGGATTTTTCTTAGGATATGTGCCAAGAAGAATGAGAAAATATACCCTGAGGAATTCTAGGTTTGAATTTTTTTTTTAAACAAAAAACCAGGCACAGTTTTCATAAGGTTTGGCCTCTGCTTCAGAAATAAGGAGCGTTACAGAATGCAATTATTCCTTATCATGAGTCTCTGTAACAACCAGAATTGTGTGAAACATTTGGAAGAGGTAATTTACAAAGTACATTACTATTGCAAAGAGAGAGAGAGACAGCCAGCCCTCTTCAAGGCTACCAGCTGGTTATCTGTACATGGATATACATTCACAGCTTTCAGATGGTCCTTCTGTGTCATCTCTACACACAAATGCAGATGAGCAGAGACAGCCTTCAAAACACTCACACAAGCCTTCCAAAGGCTACGGCGGTGTTAATAGGTTAAGAAAGGTTGTCTGCAAATCACCTCCCTCAGATGCCTTGCACAAACGTATTACCAAATGTTAACCATTTCTGCAATGAGGAACTATCTACTATGAATTTATTATCAGACAGTTAAAACATGCTTTCCCAACCTGGTGCCCACTGGCCATATTAATTTAGTCCAATACATATAAAGGGCAGCAGACTGTGGAACACTGCAATAAGAGGTGGGGGGGGGGAACCTACGCATATTTCCATGTTAAGTTTTTCTAAAGCTCTCACACTTCCTTCAGTATCAGAAGAAGGCACCAATGATATAATTTCAGTAGTATACAAAATTTAAATGCGTAGCACTATCCTATGTACTATTTCTCAGAAGCAAAGTTTACTGTTTTCAATAGTGCATTCAACATTCTTTCTTAAGAGTGTGTTTTTAGGAACATAGTCTCAACCAACTAAAAAGTTCTAATTACAGAACTTCGATAAACATTAATGGAACTTTACCGTATTCTCTTCCTCTCTGAAAAAAATCCCCTCTACAACATGCATAGTTAACTCTACCACAGTCCAAGCTGCATGCATGAATATGGAATTCAAACTTAGAATTCAAATTTGGAACCCCAACATAGTATCTGTACAACACATGTCTGAATTTTGGTAAATGCAGAAGAGGTTTGACACATAAGATGAAAACTCCTTTTGTACAAGTAAGATTGTTTCATTTTGTTACCCTGTAAATACACCACATAGTAAAATAAGAGATACATACTGAAAGGCAACAGATTGCAATCAGCAATTAATTGAGACAGCATCATATATACAAAGCACTTTGACCTTGCCAAATATGGCATTCATCCAGGAAAGCAGGCTTTAATACACATATCCGTTATTAGAAATCTAGTACATTTGGATGACAGAGAACAGTACCTTCCACAACCACTTGCTCATGTTGTGCAGGTTCTGCATGTGTGTGCAGATGTGTGTACAGATGTATGTGAATGATCAGAAAATGACAAAAAGTGATGATGAGCTGTTTAACAGGAAAGTGAGTGATAATACAAAGTCTATTAATGCTTATATCTGAACATGGCTTCTGCTTAAACACTCTTGAAAGCATATTGATTCTACGTTTAAGGCAAGCCACTTATAGTCTGCTTCCTCCTGTTGATAATTAGCTATTCACTAACTGATAAAAACATATTTAATAAAGTATTTCTTTTTTTTAAAAAAATGGCTTAAAGAAAAGGAATTAAAAATCCTCACCTTATCAGACTATTCTATGATCCAGTGTTTGTAGCATGCTTCCATTAAGTACATGAGGATTAATAGAATTGATGAACATAAAAATAGAAACCTGAAAATTGTTGTTGCAAGTTTTTACTGACTAGGTTAACATTTTTACCGCTTGCTGAACACTGGTGAGACATCTCTCATTTATCAACGCACTGAGTAAAAGTAGATATGGAGATGAAAAGGTGACAATCGAACATAGAAGGCAGAAGAAAAAATGTACAAAATATACAAATTTAAATAAAATATTTTGAAGACAACTGTAAAATTTTAACAATTGAAAATATTAACAAAATAGATTGCATTTTAGTTCACAATATAAGACTTTCAAATGCGCAAGAGCAGAATATTTATATAAATGACATTGTAAGGGAATAGCCATGCGAGTTTATAGCAGCAAAAGAAAAAAGTCTGGCCGCACTTTTTCTAACACATCTGAAAGCTTCTACCTTTTAATAAAATTTGTTAATTGAAAAAAGTACTACCAGATTACTGATAACTGCCATTGGTTTTGGAAGGAACTGATGAGCAAGCAATTTGTTGCTCGTGAAAAGCTGGCGTTGCAACTGAAATTAATTTGGGGATTAATTTGCATAAATCTATCTTAGTAAAACAGTAGTATTTTAGTATTTTATGGTAATGGTTTGATCAAGTAGAAATTGCCAACGTTGTTGCACGTTTCTCCCCCACCACCCACCCCATGCATTAAGGAAGCAACACTTATTCCCAATTAGATATCCTCCAGGTATGGAGAATTAAAAACTTCAGAATACTATGCCTGTTCCGAAACATGTAGTTCAAATACATTTGAAGAATATCTAATGATCGAAAGTCACTTTTTAAAAAACTACTGTACACAGCGAGTTTGCAAATTTGGCTTTAGGCTAATAAAAACCTAGTAAAATTTTAAAGCAGGCAATTCCTGAATGTAGCAGGGATTTCCTTAGATTCAAAACCACAATTATTGATAAGCTCTTCCCTTACAAAGAAAAACTGCACATTTTCTTTGAAGGAGCCGTGTGTTTTGAGAAACACTATAGAATAGGATTTTATACAAAGTGTCCAGCAGCTATACAGAACAATCCTAATATTAAAATAATAAGTTATTCATATATTTACAAAGATGAGCTCAAATAAATGGCAGTCTTATTCTTCACTCTAGCAAACTTACAGCAGCAGCATTTAGGTTTTCAGCATTAGACCTCAAGCTTTTGCATGTTTCTCCATTGAGGTTTCAGAACTAGAAGCAAGGGGGGGGAGGGTCCCTGTTTGGGAGGGTTATATTTAGGGGTCCAGGGTTGCTCCTTGCTCCCTTAGTTTCTGAATACCACCATAAGCTATAAACATCTCCATAGAGACAAAAGCAGCTAGTCATAATGAGAATATCCCACAAGAAGTTCTTGGCAAGTCTTTCTCCCGGAAAACTTTTCCCCAGGCCTAACATCTCCTGTTGTTGAATCTCAAGTGAGAGGAAAAACAAAACTCATTCAAGTCTTGGATATGTAACAACCTTACTCAGAACGATGTCTCTCATCCTGGTGTCATTTGGATGTGGCGGACTTCAGTTCCCAAAATTCCCTACACTATGGGAATTATGACAGTTGAAGGTGAGGCTTGAGAGCCCTTAGCCCAGGAGGCTGCTTTTGTTAATCTGTGATCTTTTCCACTAGTGATGTATGTGTGAAAAACTTTTTTAAAAGTTCCTTCACGTCTGACAGAATTTCCTTCCAAAATCATTTCCTTAAATGCCACATCTGAAAAGGAGCAGCTTTTTACTGCATGCATGTATTTGTCATACAGAACCAAACATGATGCCCAGTGTTTAAGTTTTTTTCTAATACTATTTTCCCTAGTAGAGGTAGCCCTTAACTTGCAACCATTCATTTAACAACTGTTCAAATTCATGGCACTGAAAAAAATAATTTATGACTTGTCCTCAAGGTCACAACTGTTGCCCAGTCATGTGATCATGATTTGAGCGCTTGAAGACAGTTGCAGCGTTCTGTGGTCACATGATCACAATTTCCAACCTTCCCAACCAGCTTCTGACAAGTGAAGTGTAGAGGAGGACGAATTTGCTTAATGACTGAATAATTCATTTAACCACCAGGTAAAAATGGTTATAAAATCAGATCCGTTCACATGCTGACATTTTTTTAATGATCGCATCCCTTGGTGCTGAAATTCCGGTCCCAATTGTGGTCATTAAGTCAAGGTCTATCTATAAATTTAAAAATGAATTGGACTAAACACTGCAATTCAACCATACTAAAATATAATGTACGGATTTACTGTCCTTTGGAAATGCAATTGCCAAATTGAGAATCACATTGTTCTTCAGACTGCTTTCAGTTTCATCAACTGCCCACACACAGTATGGATTTATTTACTTAAGAAGAACAAAAGTGAAAAAAAATAAGTCACTTCCAAAAATTACCTAGGGACCCTTCTCAAATTGAATTTTAATGACTAAGTAATTTGACTTTTATAGAAAATCTGACAGCATCTTTCTAGGCCATTTTCAAAGACAGTGATGTATTAGGGAAGGCATGTTCAACCTGTGGCCCACAGCTCGCATGTGGCCCTAGACAGCTAGTAATGTGACCGCACAAAATCATAAACCTTTAACATTATTATGGGATTTGTATATATTAACTATATTGTATATTTTATACACAGCCCAAGGCCAATCATCTTCACTCAATGCGGCCCTGGCAAGCCAAAAGGTTGGACGTCCATGTAATAGGGTGTAATTTAATAGTAAGTAAAAGGTTGAAATTGGCATGGATGATATGAAATGTGACCATACAGAAGAGATTTCTGCAAAGGACTTTTGTCATGTATGAAACAATCCACAAAGGTTGATTCAGGTAAGAATGAAAAGTTCAAAACAAGCGCCATCTCACTGCTCACAGACTCTAAAAGAAGGATTCATATGACCTGATGGGATCCATCCAGAAGAACCCAAAAGCAAAGTTTTAGGTATTTTCAAGTCACATATAAATTTTCATCTGAAAGGAACATTTTCTAGCCAGCCCTGAGGGCTTCCCAAATCACCTTGAGCAGCCAGGCCAATTTACTTGAGGAAGGTCTGGCTGATTCAAACTAAATTGTGCATTTCTCAATTGTTCAACGCTGAAGCCCTTTAAAAAGAACACCCTCATCATTGTAATTTGTGATGAGGGTGTGATCCTTTTGTGATGTCAAAAGGAAGTTGCTGAAGTATCAAATACAATAAACTGCCTTGTTATTGGTCCATCTGGGTCAACATTGTCTGCAGAAGCTGTCAAACCTTCCGAACAGGTAGATGTAACCACTAAAATCCTCAGCAATCACCACCGTGATGGGAAAACCTTGAGTCAAAATTGACATCTAATAACATTATCACTAGGGTACAACCTGGACAAAACATAGGGAGTGCCATAAATAAATAACCCCCCTTTTAAATTTCCTCACACAAAACAAGCACAGTCTCTCTACAAAATGATTTCCCTTTCTTCTAAGTGCTATTCTTTTCCGTATAGCTTGCTCAAATACAACACATCAAGGGGCTAGACATAAATACCACGAACAAATAATAGTAAATTCAAGCCTCTGAGGTTAACAGTGTAAAAGAAAAAAGTACAATAATAATCTACACTATTTACTAGAATATCAAAACAACAAGCATCAATATTATTTGACCGGTGTACAGACTTTTACCCTCCCTTTGGAAAAACCACATTTTAGAAAGAGGTGATTCTCCCCCTGCATAGATGGTTTTATGATTTCCCCTGTCCCATCCATGCCTAATAAAGGAATTAACACGGTTTGAATTTTAAATCTGATGGCCTGTTTGGAAACATCAACGTTAACAGGATAAGGTGAGAATTTTATATTCTACAGTCCCAAATATTCCCCAGGCAAAACCTAAGGCTGGTTCCTACTCTGTACCAGAAAAGCTGTATTTGTCAGAACCCTCTTTCAATAAAATATTAATTTTAAATATATTATTTCAAACATAACAGTAAAGACAATGCTGGACTTTGACCCAAGAACCCTGTGTTCAATTTCATCTTTGAGGGGTCCTTGGTGCTCTCTGAGCTTGCTTGTTTCCTTGTGGACGTTTCATTACCCAAACTAGGCAACATAGACTAGACTAGCACTAGTGATGTTACCTAGTTTGGGTAATGAAAGAAAACAAGGCGGTTCAGAGAGCACCAAGGACCCCTCGTGTCAACCCTGAGCTACAAATATTCTCCTTTATTAATTCCATCTTCATTACAGGAAACTGTTGCCTTTTCTCAGCCACAGAGCGTATTGATGAGTTACTGCACAATATTATGTTGAAATACAAGCATGGGAAAGGCTGCCTTTGACCAGGACTGTCTGAGCTGAAATGTGAATAACATCCCAAGCAAGCAATTGCCTTTGATTTGGCAGATCTGCATACCTGAAAGTCATACTTTCTACACAGCAGTTCTATCATAAGCAACAGACTCTGCTTCGTATCTACACAGCTGTTTGAAGCACAGGAGAGGAATTCAGCTAGCAGGTTGCACAGAAGCCTCCGAGGGCCGCAGGAAGCCTGGTTTGTCCGCCTTTGTTAAAAGAGATTGCTGTAACATTGGATGCTAAAACTCAGGCATCACCCCTCTTTAAATATGTAAAGCACAATGTTTAAATAGCACCACTCCTTTTTTTTTTCCATTCCAGTCTTGGGAAGTGGGTACAGTTTATAAACATGTAAGAGAGTTTATGTATGGTTTGGTTTGAGTTTGCTTAAGTTTAGTTCTGGTGCTGCAATATAGGTGGATTTTGGAGAAATAGTATAAAGTGTGTTCCATTCCAGTATCCAGGAATTAATTCGCAAGCTTGAGAATCTTATTCTCACAGTAACATTGGAAGTAAACTGGCACCCGGAAAGGCAATTTCTATTCAAAGGATAAAGAAGAGAAATAGCTGTCAGCAAGAAGTAACAGTGTTGATATGAATGCATCAGAGCCTAGGTATTTTTTTCCTTGTGATCCCTCCCAGCTGTATCCCCATGTTAAAGGGGACATGAGAGCCTGCCTGATAAGTCTACCAAAAAAAAAAAGTTCTTTCAGAATTCGGGAGAGAAAAGTATCTTGCTGTGCAGTAATAGCGATCTTAATAACCTCCTGAGCAAGAAGGCTGTCATTTACAAGTATCCATATTGTTATCTGTACTTCTTTCTTGATCCGTTGGTGCTGAATAAGATGCCTCTACGCTGTGCCATATGCCATAGCCAAAATATATCATCAGGCCTGGAGAAAAGAGGAAAGCGGAGTAGCATTAGGTAACATGTGAGGCGGCGCACAGGATGTATCGGTTTAGGTATCTCTAGCTATAAGGAATACAATAGAAAATGAGATGATGCTTTTATGCAGAGGTGTCAAACTCAAGGCCCCCATGTGTTTACATTTGGCCCACGGGGCCAACCTGGAAATAGCAAAGGACCAGCTTGCGGTGCTTGCTCTACTAGTGAAAATGGGGCACAGGGGGCCCACGCACGGCCCACCTGTTTTCGCCCTGGACGGCCTCCTGCAGCACTCTGCTGGCCAAAACGAGGTACATGGGGGCTGCATGCGATCCCCCTGTGCCCTGTTGTGGCTAGCAGGGTGCTGCAGGAGGCGTTCATCCCATCTGCCGTCCGTCCCGTCTCCCCCCACCCCCAACTGGCCCGCGGAGGACAACTACAATGCTGATCCGCTCATCAAAGAAATCCAGTTGGACACCCCTGGTCTTGTGGAGCATCCAAGGACTTAAGTATATACTTCTAAAGCGCAGTGCAGTACGGCTGAGGGGGACGGGTGAGTTTTTCTAGTGACTAATCTATTTTTCAGAGTGCTTTCGACCAAAAAAATAGGGAACTCTATTTTAATTCTGCATAAATCAGATCTTGCCATGTTTCTCACTTGCTTTCAATATTTACAAGCTTAATTGTCATAACATACCTTGCATGGGCCTATTCCTGGAGATGATTTAAAAGATTTAATCAAAGTAATTGAAGCCTACTCCCAAGTCTTAATATGTGTGAATCTGGGCTTGTTTTGTTTTAGACAAATACTAAAACACAGTCAACAGTTCATACCAGCTGCCTGGATTGACATGCTTATTAAATTGCTTGGTTTTAATCTTTTTTTAATGACTGGGACTCTCATACTATATGGAAGATAACTCAGTTGTAGCTTTAAGGCTTCTGACCCCCAAGAGTAAAGAATCTGAATTCCGCTTCAACCTTCAAAACTTTCTTGTATTCACTAATCTGCCTATATGACTGAGAATGTCAACATATCAGACAGTTGAAATTTACCTATGACCATCCAAATGGCAAATCGTATCCAGGTGCCGCAATCCAGCTGCATCATGAGATAAACATTCACAAAGATGCTCAGGATTGGAAGGACAGGGAGAAAAGGGACCTGCAAAACAAAATTATGCTTCTGGATTACATTTAGGAGTATGGGATACACCAGTTCACATATCTACCTTCTCCTGAGATCAATAATTTGATTCTATTTGTAAGGAATTGTTTTCTCACATCAGTATTAGCAAGCATATAATATTGTGAATGTACACAAAGCAGCAAATTCTTGCAGGTTCTTCTGAGTATAGCTCTAATTGGATAAGTCCATAAAATGCTGCAAGAATTCTCTGGAATAAGAAAATATTGACCATAGATTTTAAAATATGTCATGCTTACTGGCTTTTATCTAGGTCAGGGGTGTCAAACTCACATCGTCACGTGATGTATCATGACTTTTCCCCCCTTCACTAAACCAGGCGTGGGTGTGGCCAGCGCGTGACGCATCCGGCCCCCGGGCCGCGAGTTTGACAGCCCTGATCTAGGTGTTTTAAATTATAGTCAGATAAACATTGGAGATGCAATTATCCAAGTGTAGATTTGTACATATACAGAAGTTTTGCCACTGCCAACATTTTAGACACATATTTTTTTTAAAAATAAATCCTTTCTATTCTACACAGTATGATCACATCTCAGATGGTGTTTTAGGAATATTCTTGATAGTGGTTCAATGTGGCAAAACAGGAAGGTACTTAGACAAATTGTATGGAAACAACAGAAACTTTCCTTTGTTATCATACAATGAAGTGAGTCAGGATCTTCCTCGGGAGATTTAGCATGACAGCATATTTTTTTAGGATTGAAAATCTATTGTGGTAATATGATAAAGAGTTTCCATGATAAGGTTGACTTTAAATATTGTCACTGAATGTTATCCTGTTGGGCGCACATTTTCTGATATTTATGTTGTGGTAGTAATTCTACAGAAGCTGGTCCTACCACATTCCTTTCAATGTGTACTGTATTCACCACTGTGTGCCTCCTAACACTCTTGTAATCCTTTGCTCTCCAATGAATGTAAATACAAACACTAATTCCTTTCTTACTAATTATCCCAGGGTTGGAATGAGCATTTGAAAGGGAGGGGAGTGGGGGAAATGAAAGCACAGTCACGCTCATATGATTTCCCCCTTAGCAATCAGTTCCCTTAATGACAACTGTCAGTCCCAATTGTGGTCTCTAAGTGAGGGCTACCGTAACTTACATTCGCAACTCTAAATTTATTAGAATGAGTTGACACACAGAAACAGAACTATATAATGCCTATACTCCAACACAGATGTTATCGCAGATGATATGCAAGCCTAATTAAGGCTTGCATATCATATAGGCATGCTGAATTCAAAGCCCCTTTTTATCATGAGTTTGTGCATACAATGTAAACATTTGGAGAGACACACAATTTCTGCTATGCCAGGTGGGGAATGTGCACCCACGAGTTATTGCATAACTACAACGCTCAGCAAACCCAGTTCTCAGATTTTCATACTGAATGCTGCAAGTTGCAACATCTGAAAAGTCAGCAACCGCTTACCCAACTTTAACAATTGGCATGCCTTCCTTCCTCTATCTATGTATATATTTACTCACTCATTTACTCATTCTGTCAAAAGAATTCAGACTTCACTTCTAGAGGCTGCCCCATAATGTAATGAGTTGGTTTATTGGTAAGATTTTGTTAGGAACACCAAAACAAAAGCAATAGCCTTGCATGCCACCGATTATCTCCCAGTACATTCAAATAGAACAGATAAGATGAGAACGTCCTTCCCACAAAAATAGCATCCAGAAAGCTGAAGGTCATGTCTGAAGGTCGGATGTTCAATCTGCGTGGGAAAATGTCTTTTGCTATGTCCCCTCACTGCTGCTTTTCTGGCAAAAGCAGGCTGACCTCCACTAATCTCTCTTTCCAATCAGAAAGCCAGCAAGGGCTGCAGTTCTTCTTCTATGCATGTACGTTTTACACTTCACTTGCCTTAAATGAGAGTTTGGTTTTGCTTTCAGGTTGCCTCCAAATGATGACCACGAAAACAAAGCAGATGAGGAAGATGACAACAAGTATGCTAATGGCCCACGTTGCTCCACTCATCAGAACCTCCTTGGCAAGGACAGCCAAGCTACAGAAGCTGACAATAAGAAAACCTGAGAACAAGAAACATTAAGATGTTGGACGCATTGTTAAAGGGGGGGGGGGGGGGGGGAAGGAATAAAAAAAAAACAGCTGTTGTTAGCTAAGTGAAGAATAATATGTTCTGTGACATGTGCAGATAGACAGCCCAGGATCCATAACTTCCAACATCCATTTTTCTGAGCCACTGTTTTGCTCAATGAATCCTGTAGAGGAGTGGTCCCCAACCTTTATGGCTTGGCAGCCCGGGGGCAGGAGGGAGGGGACTGGTCTGTGCAAGTGGTGGGCCAGCGTATGTGTGCATGTGCCAGCCTGCCACTCATGTGAGTTGGGCTGGGTGTGTATTGCCCTACAGCTTGTGCGAGCCACTCTATGATCACATACATGTACTTGCACCAGTCAGCAGCCCGCTACTTCAATTCTGAACCAGCCACCGCCCGATAATGAGCCGTGGCCCAAAGGTTGGGGAGTATAAAAAGCCCCTGCAGCAAAAAGCTCATCTACAGGTAATTCTTGCTTGATAACCATTTGTTCAGCAACCCTTTGAAGTTATGAGGGCACTGAACAAATAGTAGTTTAGTTTAGTTTATTTAATTTGTATACCGCCCTCCTCCCAAGGGACTCAGGGCGGTGAACAGCCATAAATAAAACATACAAGTATAACATTTAAAACCCAATTAAAATCCAATTAAATAAATTTGGCCGTAAATATATTAAAACCCCAATAATTTAAAACAAATTAAAATTTATAACATTTTTTAAAAAGGAGAATCAGGCCAGGCCTGCCTGGCGAAATAAAAGGGTCTTAAGAGCGCGGCGGAAGGTGCGTAGGTCCGGGATCCTCCGAATCTCCGGGGGGAGCTCATTCCAGTTATGGCTGCTTCTCAAAATTACAGCTATTGCAACACCCCCCCCCCAGTCACGTGATCAAAATCTGGATGCTTAGCAGCCCCCTCTCATTTACAACCACAGTCTGGGCTTCAACTCCTCTTACCCACCCTATCTCCCCCTCCCTCCCAATCTCTGCCCCTTTGGCTGACCAACGTTCTGCTGCCTATCCCTGCCACCTCCTCCCCGACCTTTGCCTTCTTTCTCCCACTGCTGACAAAGCAGGTGGGGGGAGTTGGAGGCAGATACAGTAGGGCAAGAGAAGCATGAGACCCCTACTCAGGGATAGTGTGGCCTTGGCTTAACAACCACAATCGGGACTACTACTGGAATTGCAATTACTAAATGGTACAAGTCATATGTTTCATCTGACAATCATTTTGCTTAGCAATGGAAATTCCAGTCCTGATTAGGGTTGTTAAGTGGGGACTACCTGAATTAGGATTGTTGTATAGTCTATGTTTCTTTGATGGGCTTCCTTCAACTTTTACTTGCCAATTCTTTGCCTGTTTTTCTCACCATTATCTCTTAATTTCCACAATTTATTCTAAATTCGGCTAAATCAAAACACAAACTGCAAGGAGGACATTCTCAGTTCATCAGCAAACTCTCTAACCAACTTTTCAGAGAGGAAACTCAACAGTCAGAGCCACAATGATTGAGAATAATACTAGTTTTTGGAATCAGCTGCTTACCTATGACACAAGTAGAGACATTCACTATAAACCCAGAAAGTTTGGAAGGAATTGTATTTTGGGGGAGGAGGATAACTTTTAAGGATAATTTCTCTCCTTCTTCCGGCAGAAACGCAGTTTGAGATTCACTTGTGCTCACAGACTCATTTGCATATATCTCCTCTGTAGTACTAGCCATCTGATACGCCAAGTTAGGTTGCTCAGGTTGGTATCTATAGGGAAAACAAACAAACATAACATACACATAACAGTATAGTATTGGAAATTATAAAGATGCCATTGTAAGGTTTTATTTAAGTATTAGAAGAGCATATTAAGAGTGTAGAAAAGTGGAATAAAATAGGGAGAAACTTTATAATTGTCAACTAAAACTACAAGTATTGGGTTTTATTTCATGTATTCCTATGAAATCCATAAAATGAGATGCAAATTACAGAGCTGCCAAGGCTACATATAGACAAAACTGTTACGATTAAATGTGTTATGTTCTTCTTAGAGCTTTATCACTCTGGTAAATGCTCCACCATGAGTTCCATTTAATATTAAAGAGTATTCTTTAAATGCCATAAATAGATAGACTTTTCACTAATGCTATCCAGAAAGCTATGCAAGTCTCAAAACTGTATTTCCAGGAATAAGGCTAATACTGTCTTCTTTAGTGAATCTGATTCCGATATCTTGGTTAAGGTGTAATGCAGGTATTATATATTACTATATTTTTCCTCAAGGAGAAAAGGCTGTTGAAAAAAATGTGTTATGTTTTATTGCAATCTGCAGTTTGCATTTAAAGTTCAACTATCAAGGGAACAGCGAAAATTGCAGAGAAAAAATAGCGGCTCAAATAATTTCTCTGTTTTAAAAAATTGGGGATCAACTGCTTATTTATTTATTTCATCTGATATCCATGTCAGGGAGATCTACACTTTACAGACTAGTTCTGACAGTCTAATTGCTAGTTTGTTCGGTTTTGCACCTGCACACTTATTCACGGTGTCACAGGGGGCAACTAGCTTGTACCATATTTGGCTAGTAGCATTTGGGTGGATGACAAATTTTGGGCTCCTCAATCAATCTTGCCTGGTGTCTGGGCAGGTCGAGCACCGATTCCCTTTCTCCTTGTGCAGTTAGCCTTTCCCACCAGAATGGTACCCATTTATCTATTCGTAATAATGCTTTCGAATTGCTAATTGGGCAGGGCAGGAGTTAGAGGTGAGTGATGGAATTTCATCCTGTCCCGCAGTGATACAGGGCTCGAACCTGCAGAGTGCTGACCATTTTTGGTTGGCAGATCCAGTGTCCTTAAGCTGCTGCACCATCACATCTTCTGGATCAACTGCTATTTTAAAAACAGGTGAACAGCAAGTGAACAGAATCAATTGCTGTTCGTCTGCTTAATTCTGCAATTGTTTTTATGTAGTGGTAGAGCAAGTTTTCTTCATATAAACATGAGGTCCTTCCTCATACTACCCAGCTGCTTCTCTAACTTAGTAAATGAAGCTGCAAAAAGTCCTAACTCTTGAAAATGAAAGCTGAAGTGGAAAAACGGTATTGTAAGGAAAATCTTAGGTGAAGCAATTTGCGAAAATAAACAAAGATAAAAGTCCAAACATCTGTTTTGCATTTACGTGGAAAGTGTAAGACGTCCTGTCCCAAGGGTAGCAGAGCAGATGGGACACAAAGCTATCTGCACCAATAATGAAGCAGATGGGATCTTGGGAGTGCAGACGAACGATGCTCCTGAAACCGGTTTTCATAGTAGAGAATCATTTGCCCTGACTAGCATATCAGATTCTTCCCAATGTCTCCTAGGATCTGCTGCTGTTGAGCAAGAGTTCAGTTCACATTTTGGACTTAGTAGGTAATGAAATCTAAAATCAAATACATTTCTAGAAAGCAAATTTGGGCTATGTTTGAGGCTACTTTGTCAGCAATGCTATTGTTTCTTACCTTAGTACCAAGACACAGGCAGCCACCAAGGAGTAAGCTAGAAGTGTCCCAATAGACATCAGATCTACAAGATCCTTGAGGTCTAAGAGAAAGGCCATGACAGCTAATGGTGGAGAGAAGTGGGGGGAGGGAGAGGGAGGGGCAGAGAGAGAGAAGACACAAATTAAGTGGCAGGATATTTTTTATTTTATTTACAAGCCTGATGAATCGTGACAATTTAATCCTTATCCATACTTCTGAGCCAACAAGCCCTTCTGTTTCCCAGGAGATGATGTAAAATTCGTGAGAAAGAAGCAAGAAAACCAGAGTTCAAAAAAAAGGCACACTGTATGTCAAGTTGTGCGTGACTTATACAACACCATGAGTAAGAGTAGTAATATTATTTCTGAATGAGCAAGTCTTGCAACCTTAAAAATATTTGCATCTTAAAATGCATTAGAATATGTGACATTAGTTTTGATCTCCTTTATAGATGCAAGGTGTTCTCCTTACAGAGTTATGAAATGCATGTGTTTACAATATGCACACCCAATCTTAAGGAATCTTTTATACCTGCAACAGCTCCTGAAGTTATTGTAGCTAACATTGGTGTTTTTGTCCTCTCATTGATACGTGACAAAAATCTGAACAGTAATCCATCTTCTGCCATCGCATAAATAACCCGAGGCATTGGAAACATGGATCCAAGCAGGCTAGAAAAAGACAAGAGACATTCATGTTGACTTATTTCTTGTGTACAAAAATGAAAAATTGTTTAATGTATTCCAACAACGCAGTCACTTAATGCAAGGTAATCATTTTTTAAGGAATAAGTGTCTTTCCCTCAAATTGAGAAAGTTTTGGTCTTTTGCAGCAGTGAATCCTATACCTTCACCGTAATGAAAATGGGATTTAAAAAATCAGTCAGATATTTATATTTGCTGCAGAAAAAAATGAAAACTTCTATTTCTTTTCGTATTTTCTCACTGCACTCTTTTCCTTAGTTCTCCCGTGTTATATTAGTTTGTGTTAGTTTTAATGTTCCCTTAAAACCTTTTAATAAGATTTATTCCCAAAATAATTAGTGAGAGAAGGTAATCCTCAATTTACAACCACAATTAGGACTAGAACGTCCATACTAAGCAAAGCAGTTGTTAAGTGAGTCATGCCCAATTTTACTGCAGTTGTTAAGCAGATCAGCATGGTAAGTGAATCACTGTTGTTAAGTGAAGCTGGCTCCCCCCCCGCCCCCATTAACTTTGCTTGTTGTAAGCCAGCTGGGAAAGTGGCAAATGATGATCACATTATGCTGGGATACTGCAACCATTATAAATACATGCCAGCTGCCAAGTGCCCAAATGTTGATCCTGTGACCATGGGGACGCTGCAGGAGTTATAAGTGTGAGGACTAGTTGTGGGTCACTTTTGTCAGCACAGTTATAACTTTGAACAATCATTATCAAATGGTCACCAGTTGAGAACTACCTGTACATAAAAGTGGATTTAAAAAAAATTCTGTACTCGTTTTAATGATAAAACTTGAACAAGTAGCATTGCAGGGAATATCTGAAGGAAATATGCATGGTTATTTTGTTTTGTTTTTTATGTTTAGAACCTTTTCTAGCCTATGGGTAAGAGCTAGGATTTGAATTCCTAAAACTAGGTAGGACAGGATAAAGGAATGAGTGAGACTGGAGAAAAACTAAACCTGATTCCATTTCCTTTAAATAAATGATTATATTTATTTCTTCCTTTTTCACATTAAAAATGGCAAATTAGTGATAACTACTGGAAGGGCTCTGAAGGCGGTAACAAAAGTTTCCTGGGAGCACGTAGCCAAAGAATTTCATCTCAGAAGAGACACAGCTAGTTTCTATCAAGTCCAATTACGTTGTTCCAATTATGGACCAATTAACCCTATCAGTCATCCCCCCATCTCATACATGTAATTAAAAATGTCCAAAATTCCTAATCAGCATGGTTTCTGGAGACACCACTAGGAACTCTGAAAATCTTAAATTCTATGTATCAGCACCAGATTGGAAAAGTTTGTCTCCAGTGACTGGTAATTAAACACCACCACCCCTTTCCTCAGGGTTTTAGACTTACTAGACATAGAGTCAATGACCTCTTCTACAAGCTTTATCAACGACCTTTAACTAATATGGGGAAAAAATTATAAACTGTTACCATCTAAGTGACCCACCTTTCCAAATATATCAAACTGTGGAGCATAGCAATAGCACTTAGACTTATATACTGCTTCACAGTGCTTTACAGCTCTTTCTAAGCAGTTTACAGAGTCAGCATATTGCCTCCAACAACCTGAGTCCTCATTTTACCGACCTTGGAAGGATGGAAGGCTGAGTCAACCTTGAACCGCTCAGAATCAAACTCCTAGAGTGAGCAGTGAGTTAGCTTGCAGTACTGCATGTTAACCACTGCGCCACCACGGCTTTTAAAAATCTGTCAAGTTAAAAACAGCCAACTCCTAAATCAGCCATGAACATTTTTATTTAAAGATGAATACACTCATCGGGGAGTACACACTTACCACACGTATGCAAAAAAACAGTTGTAGCCCCTTACCTTGTAGAAAGAGCACATAGGGACCCAACAGCAACTGCATAGTTTGCTCCTTCCCATCCCACATACTTAAAAGCAACTGGCAGTGGGCTATTTTTATCAAGCAGATAGTAAGGCATCATGAGAGTAAGAGCAGCCGATACCCCAAAATATGCAACAAAGCAGATCAGAAGTGAGGCCACTATGCCTATTGGAATAGCTTTCTGGGGATTTTTTACTTCTTCACCTAAAAAAAGAGATATAACCCAAAGATTACAAAAGGCAGATTTAATTATTTCCTTTCAGTGAAAAAACTGCATTTGCATGTTTTCTGTAGTGAAAGCAAAAATGAACTCTTTCACCAAATTAAAAGTTGTCAGTAGCATATTAAAGGTACTGTAAGAGCATGCATTTTACAAATCTTTTTTAAATTATTAGGAATTATTTCCCTGAATTACCTAATTGTTTCCAATAAGGAAAACCTACAGCTATTTATGAAACATATAACATTTCATTACATTTGTATACCATGCAATATTTGCCTAGATAAATAACTTACATGTATGAGAATCAAGCTATACAGTTTGACTCAACACTTAATTTGTACTTTAAAATTATGCAATGTAATATAGAACTTCTATAGCTGTTGTCCAAATACTAAGAATATAGTACTATAACTTCATTTTCAAGCTTAATTATAAGATAATGAAAATTAAAGAGTAAGAAGTAGTGATATCCAAAACTACATCCAAAACTGGCATAAAGAAGTTGTTCACTGTTTACATTTTGCAATGTTGATTTATTTCTGAGTAGAAATGTATAGCGTCACACTGCATGGTATAATTAATCTCTCAATCAAATATAGCTGAAATTAATATTCTGATCAGGTTCAGGTTCCGGAAGTACCGTCTACTGTTTATGTCTTAAAAAACAGAATCCCTTCTCCAAGAATCTAATTAGATTCTGATCTGTATGTAAATATAATATATTTCATGCTGAAAAGAAGAAGCACCATTCATGCAGAGTTGCAGGAACTATTTTCAGCAGCAGAATGGAAAAGATGGCTCAGAATCTTCTAATGAGTGGCACACAATGTAGGCCCCGCTAAGAATAGAAATTATTATTTTTAAAAAGTAGTTTGATTTTTTTTTGTTACCTTACCTGTGGTAGCAATACAGTCAAATCCCACAAATGCATAAAAACATGTAGCTGCCCCTGAAAGAACTCCAGAAAAACCATATGGCATAAACCCACCAACACCATGCCGCAGATTCTGTGTGGAACTAGAAGAAGCAGCAAGAAATTACAAGTGAGTCTGGTTGCCCAATTCCAAGAGTATCTTGCAACTATGAAAATTCAACAGGGCAAATTCACTTTACCAAGACATAGAATACAGCTGACCCATCAAGACTTACCAATACTAAATGGCTACTATATTATTAACTTATATGGAATAGCCTCCCCGGGCTCATTTGCAGCACCATTAAACAACTGCATGAATAAATGGACCTCCAGTTTTGAGAATATTAATATAAATCTGTAATAATCCAAGAATATATAAAAACACTCATCCAATTCAAATGGACCTATTTGTGTGCACTGTAAATATGAACAGGACTGGGCAGTATGAGTCATTTTCGTCATTTTTAAAGTTTGGTTTCAAAGTTATTTTCAGATTTTGGAACAAGTTGAATGATGATTTTTAAAAATTAATCATTTGAATTAAATAACAATAATAAGCCCTCTGAATGCTGTCATTAGCTTCTGGGTACACAGGGGAGGGGAGGGGAGGGGAGGTTCAGCTTTGTAAATCAAAGAATATTCTAATCCTGTAATTGCTAACTGCATTTTCAGAGGTACAGGTCTCTGTTTAGATGCAGAGTTATTTAGTTCAATTTAAAATTCATACAGAGGTTCACTAAAATCTTAACTGTCTTAGCTTGTGCTTTTAATCTGTATAAAGTGTACTAAGAAGTTTAGTCAGGCAATTCTTCTACGGCTCTACCCAAAAAACAGTACAAACTTGCTGGTCCATTTGGTTCTAAGGTTTTACTACTTCTCTTTTTAATTTTATTTTTATTGTTCCAAAGTCGAGTCAAGGTTTTATTATATAAAATGTCTTGTATTATATAAAGTGTCTTAGGTCCATGCAAATTATTCTATCCTGCAAAAACAACAAGGTCTTGGAGCACTTTCAAGCTCAGGTTGATTAAAAGGGCAAAAATACTTGCTACCTGCTAGACATTCTCCCTTTTTGGGAGTCAACTAACATATTCCAATTCCTAGGAACAAGAGGACAAGGCAAGGAGGAAAATGGTATGGTCAAAGAAGAAAGTAGGCATAATTAGAATGCATTTCTCAAGTTATGTGTACTTTTTTCTCCTAACTTGATTCCTCCCATTGCCTTTTTTTCCTTAACAGGTCTTAAATCTGCCAATTATAATTTACTTGCTAAATATTGGCAACAGTCTAAGGACTGAGTATCTAAAATGTCCAGGGAAAGAGGCAATGTACCCATGGCACAGAGAATTATAGCTTTTCTCTTAGATCAACCACAAAAGGAGGCAGCCTTCCTGGCTGTCAAACTTCAGTATATTAAACCAGGACTAACAAAAGGCCCTCTGTGTGGTGAAAAACCTCTCACTGTGTTGCTTAGGAGGTAATAAGAGAGGAACTCAATGTTGCAAAGCAGCAGTGACATTTCAAATATTTTATTCTTCTTAGCACAGAAACTTCTTTCTATGAAGGAAGTTTTTGCAAGATGAACAGAGCATGACTTTCCGTCTGCTGGTCACAAACTCTGCAAGATCTACATAACATGAAGTGAAAAAAATGGGCAGCCCCACACTGTAGTCTTTGATTTTAAGTGTAATTTGAACATACACATGAAGTCTGTGAATAACCACAATTTTACTAATTCACACACGGGGCTGCATCCACAGCAGCATTAATTTTAGATGGAATGGTGAAAGTTATAACCCCAAACATCGGGCTACACAGTAAGTTGGGGTAAGGCTGTCCACTCTGAACCAGCTGCTATTTCTTATCTTATTTGCAACAGAAGCAGTGGTGGGATTCAGCCAGTTCGCACCACTTCTGGAGAACCGGTTGTTAACTTTCTGAACAGTTTGGCAAACTGGTTGTTGGAAGAAATCATTAGGGCAGAGAACCGGTTGTTAAATTACTTGAATCCCACCACTGAACAGAAGCACTACTCGTGTAAATAAAATGATGTCTTCAGGTCTTCAGAAATTAATACAATTAATTTCTATTTATAGCAACAAAATATAGTGAAAGCTTATTGAAATTCTCTGAGCTTTGAACCACTTACGATTCAAAGAGCCGCATATGAACAAACCATCGGCAGCCTGGCACCAGCCATGAGACTGATTTTTGTTAATTGAACAATCTGTATAGTATTGAATTTCAGTCTCCATCAACCATCTGATGTGTTACAAACTGCCCACTTCTCTTATTTTCATACCTGATACACAGTCAGTGTGCGCTAAACAAAAGCCATGAATGCATATATTATTCCAGATATCTGTATATAAAAAATAAGAACCAACATACTTCTCCGGAAGTGAGAGATTTTCTGGGATCTGCCAGTTTTCTATTGAGCCTTTCACGAAACCTGACACCATCACAAAGCCCAAGACCAGGACGTTGATACAAGTGAACACTTTGTTAACCATTGCAGATTCTTTCACGCCAAAAGTCAGAAGTCCTTAAAAAAAATTACAGTGGATAATTGTATCATAAATGTTTAATCAACACTGACAAGAATATATATATATATATATATATATATATATATATATATATATATATATTCTTGGAAAGAATTCCTTCGACATTTTCCTCTTTATTCTTGGAAAAACTTTTACCAACATATTTCTCAGCTGCTAGCTTCTTATATAATTTTTTTTTGGAAACACAGGCAAGGAAAGGAAATTATCCAAAATTTTCATCCAGATTCCACACAGTAATACACAGTAAGTGCCACAAATATGGCCCCTTTCCTACTAATTTTATGTTTTAGATTATGCATATCCAAAATATTTTCATAACAACAAAGCTATTGTTTGGCTGTGTTGTGAATCTAGCCACGGAGGAACTTTGTAATGACTTAAAAATTTTCAGTTTCCAATTATTTCAGTCACTTGGTTTAGTATTTATAAAGTGCACCTCCAATACATGGTCCTGGTCCAAATTATCAGTCTATGAAATTGTATTCAGGGATGTTTTTAAGAAGCAAACATAATTTTTAAAAAGGTGCCTAGACATGTTCTGGTCAGTCATGGAAATCTCCCATTGCTAGCTATTGAGTGATGTCTTAGGCAGGAATGAGACTCAACAAGCTTTCAAGTTGCTTTACAAAGGAATGTGACAGATATGGGGAGAAAGAATTAGGAAAAACCTTTCAGATCTGAAAGAAGATCTGGCAACTGCAGAAATAAGACTGCACAACTTTCTCATTGGTTTTCAGAAAACAGAGCCTTATGCTATATGGCCAGAGTTGCCAGGCAACTGGAGAGTATCTTGCCTGACATCTGAGAAGCATATAATCAGAAAATGTGTACCGAGCATTTACGTAGGAGCCTTTGAGGTACACATCAAAAGTAAATCTGAATTTAAATCTAATTCCCTTTAACATATACATTTGCTTCTTAGGTCACAAGTGAAAAAAGTTTCAAAGCCCATTCTAAAGCCCATTAAAGGTAATATTTAATCACAGTTTTTATTACAAGAAGAAAGCACAGCTAAAATGTTCCAGCGATTTCCAGCCTGTACCTACATACACACATACATAATTTCAAACAAGTGGTAGCAAAAAGTAATCCTGTCTCTGCAACCACTCAAAGGACAACTTGAACCAGCAAATAAAAATGCTTTTTAAAAATGGCAAAATAAATAAAGTCTGTTCATTTTCTCTGCAAAATAAGATTTCAAAAGCACCACAAAATGTTCATCCCAAGCAATATTTATTTATTTCTCTCACCTGTTAAGATTAGGATAATGAAAACAGAAAAGACATCTGGGTATTTTGCTAGTATACCAGGAGCATTCATAGACATGTAGCGACCAAAGAATTTCTCAATATGCTCGCCTATAAGCTCATCAAATGTTGCACTCCAAGCTCTGGCTACACTTGATGTTCCTGCAGGGGAAAAAAATGAAAGCTACCTCTTTATAACATTATATCCATTAACATATACATGGCACTACTTCATCTGGAGTGAACAAGGTTATGCAAAACAAAAAAAAATTGCTAAGGAATTTATAAAACATGTAAAAATGCATACAGAAGAGGTGACCAGTTTGAAATTGTAATCTCAGATGCCTTGATATATGTCATCACAAAGGGGTAGATATTCCAAATAGACTTATACAATTTTTGCCACAATTCATTTTTGAACTTTTTTATTTTGAAGGTGCTGTGTTTTTGTTCTACAACCCAATCAACAAGACATGCTTTGGCTTCTGACATGCCCTTAATACCAAGCACCAAGCAGAATTGCGCAACTGCTGTTGAAGAGTTTTGTTAAAAAGTTCACTTAATCTTCTAGAGATTTTAAAATCAGGATGAACAAGAATGGAAGACAATTCGATTATCTTCCCCTAAAATGTGTGCTGGTTGTTTCCTACTATTCCCCAGGTTCCTAGCCTGTGTCGTAAGAACAGGAGTTATTCACACAAATTCACAGGACTGTTGTATCCAAGAGTTCAGAAGTGACCACGAGGGGGTTGTTCCCTGTTGGGTATTTTAGAGGACAGTGGTTCAGCAAATGTTTGCAACTGAACATTTAAATCACAGGTATCACTAAAATCCATTTATCCACCTCAGAGGACAAAACCTGGCACGTCATAATACTCTTTCCAAAACAAGGTGAACAATTCTATATTCTCTATACCACCCATTTTTTTCTTTTAAGCATCTGGGTATCTACCGTATTTTTTGCTCCATAAGACACACCTGACCATAAGACACGCCTAGGTTTAGAGGAAAACAAGAAAAAAAAATATCAGGCGGAGCTGAGAGACCACAGATAGATATCCTCTCATGTGCCAGCTCTGCCTATTGACTCCTGCACTGCGGAAAAGAGACAAAAGAGGCGGGCAATGATAAAGACAGAAGAGGCGGGGTTCAGCACTGTAAAAGGACCCCGCTGCCGCGGCCTGGCCTGTGACGCAATATTCGCTCCATAAGATGCACAGACATTTCCATCCACTTTTTTGGTGGGGGGGATCTTATGGAGCGAAAAATATGGTAATTTCTTTTTAATTTTTCAATTTTTACTAAATATCTACCAATACAAATGCATCTACTACCTCTAGTTTTCGCTATTTATGTGTAACATGTAATTTGTTTGTTCTATTTCCTCTGTCAGATTGAATTACCTTGATCTTCAATATATTGTTAATTATTATTATTTAATACATTTTTTGGCTCCCATCTCACCCTGAGGTGACTGAACTTAATCTCAAACTTTAGTCAAATCCTTACAAAATCATTCATATCCCACTCATTTATTGTGTGATGGGTAAAACTCAGTATTTTAGTCAAAATGAAAATAAATTATTTCCTGATTTAAGGAAGAAAACAATGAGGTCCAGCAAGTTCAATTGAACTTTGAATAAAGGACAAGGGGGGTAATTTAGAAGTCTAGAGAGGCAATGGTGACAATTGGAGCTAAGGTTTAGTCTACATCTCAAGGGTATAAGACTGACGAGGGACTCTTTGTGTACTTATACAGTGTAAAAATCATCTTCTCTAGCTGCTACTCTTTGAAGGCATTGGACCTGAAGAGGAAGTCTCCATAATTGATTTTGTATCTGGAACAGCTGCCTAACAGAGTGGGGTTTTTTTCTGGAAAGCAAATATAAAAAGATTCATGGGGGCCATATTCTGATCAACAAGATCAGGGGATGCTAATTCTATAAATGCATACAAAGCAAGGAAATTCTTTATGCGAACACCAAGTAGTTGTAAATAAATACATAGCTTTTGAAGTTCAACCTACATTCCCTTCCAACCCCTTCCTATTCAACCACTCCTACTTATTTTGGAACAAATTCCATCTTTAAACAAATTCATGCTGTGCTTCTCCCAAGTATTTTCTTTTATCACAGAAAAACATGAACCACTATTTCTTTACCCTTCTACAAAAAAAAGTATTAAATACTTGCTACAGGAACTGCCTGTTGAAAAATTATTCTACAAAATGTGAATTCCACCAAAGATAAATATTGTCCAGCTATTATTTCACTGACAGCCAATAAAAATTGTTTTAAGCAGTTTTCATCCACAGTTACTTGCTAAAATGATTAATGTATTATTAATGTGTTTCACTTTTTTAAAGTTATAAACTAAGAAAAACACATAAAACATACACTACACTTCCTTAAGGGCACTAATTATTATTTTAAAAGAACGATTTGCCAACTTTCAATGAAATGTTTCTGAATATTTTTATCTTTCATGCTTCTTACATGTAAGAGCTCTTAATCCCCTATTATTTAAATTAATTCTACATTTTAATTAATTTTATTATCCCTTCACCAATTCTTACACTTAAAATACTATGATGTAACTCTTTCATCTGGCTGAAACTATAACCTCCTGTCTCATTATTCAAGAATTGTATGTGCCTTTTGCTTGAATATGTACTATATCACTTTTGTTCAAGTCATGATTAAATCGTCTTCCAATTCAGAGCCTACGAATTTTATCTTTGTCCCAAATTTTAATCAGAGGCTCAGACACAGATCTAAAAAAAAAAAGTTAATAGATCTTATAAGAGTTCACATAAGACTGCTGATAGTCTCATGGAACTTCAGTAATTAGAAAACTAAACGTCCTCTTGGGGCCAGATAGGCATTATGTTTCCATTTGTAATTTAATTAATTGGAGTTTGCCATTTCATACGCATAAAGAAACCAGAGTTATCAGAAACTGGAGTTCCTAGAAGCCACACGATGCTTTAGTTGTTTGTTTTTATTTATTAAATGTATTTGTTGTTCCCAACCTGCTAGATACAGTATCTCTTGCTAACATGGCAAGTTATTACACATAATCTGAGATTCTGCATTTAATCGTGTGTTAAAAAGAGAAGAGTATAGAACTACATATAGCACATGGTCCGATTTCCGAACCCATACCTAAATCGTGTTTTCTTTTTTGATACACTACTTCTGCAATTGACAAAAAAGAGAAAAACACAAAATAAATTTGCAATGTTTTCCTATAATCAATCTTATAAGAAGGCTCAGTTTTGCTTTTGCTCAAGTCAAGCTATGTGCGCTTGACATGTGCGCCCCGGCCCACCACTCACACAGCCAATTTCCCACTCCTCCCACACACACACACAGCCAGGCTGCCAAGCCGCAAAAGTTGGGGACCGCCAGTCTAGTTGTAATTTTCTCTTCAAACATTTGTTTGTGGCCAAAAGGGATTCTTAATGTTCATCAGCATTTGTCAGACTTACGCAATCAGATTAAATCGTAATGCATAGCATTCTATCATACACATCGGGACAGATTTAAACCACAGGTTTTCTCTTTTTCATGTTTATCATACAATCAAAATACTTATTCAAAGGAAGAAGTCCCTAAGAGCTCTGATTGCTAGTATTTACTAGAAGGAAAGTGAAGGTCATTACACAAAAATACCAGCAAGAATTCCACTTTTAAATTAGATACTTATATATAGACACTCCAAGGTAGCAAAATGTTTGTTCATTTGCTTCCTCTTTTTTGATGCAGAAGTGAAGTTTGTGTCTTTTGAAAAGGCAGGGCCTGAATCTCCTCATTGTTTCAGTATAAGAAATAGCCTTGACACCTAATTTTTCCTCTGGTTAACAGTTCCTCTCGTGCACTATCCCAGAAATTAATTATTTTCAGCTCCATTTTTTTGAGTGTTAGAAAAAAAGGCAAAGGTCTCCCTGTCAGACATGTCCGACTTAGGGCAGAGTAGTCCTCTCCATTTCTTGGCCAAGGGAGCCAGCACTGTCCAAAGACAATTTCCGTAGTCATGTGGCCAACATAGCTATACCCAAAGGCATCCGGAACACTGTTATCTTCCCACCGAAGTGGTACTTATTAATCTATTTGCATTTGCATGCTTTTGAACTGGGCAGGAGCTGAGGCAAGTAATGGGAGCTCACCCTGTCAATGCATTTTTAGGTACTTCTAAAATAATGCCCAAAGTAAGTTCATAGTGAAATAATGAACATATACTTTTAATCTCCACAACTCACCCATTGAGAAGGCTCACACATTTTGCCTCCATTTCTTTTAATTACACCAGTCTGTTCTCACCTTCAGAGGCTGAAACTTTAAAAAAAAATACCATTCCTTTCAAAGTACTGCTCTTTTTAGGCAGTATTCTCTACTCAAATAATATGCTTTTGGGATGATCATATTAAGCTATTCTAAAGTTTTAAAAGGAAGCTATTATTATGACAGAGCACAACACAATATTTCACAGATCTAAATCTGTTCTTAATTAAATGGACCAATGATACAAAGGAATACCCACCAATGACATAAGAAAGAATTAGGTTCCAACCAGTAATGAATGCCAACAGCTCACCCACAGTCACATAACTATAGAGATATGCTGATCCAGTCTTTGGAACTCTAGCACCAAATTCTCCATAGCAAAGTCCAGCCAGCACAGAAGCCAGAGCTGCAATCAGAAAGGAAATGACAATGGCAGGTCCTGCATTTTCTTGTGCCACTGCTCCAGCCAGAACATAAACCCCTGCCCCAAGGGTGCTGCCTACTCCAAGTGCAACCAAGTCAAATGTGTTGAGGCACCGCGAGAGCCGGCTGTCGTTGCTTGTACAGTCTACCACTTTCCGACGAAACAACTGCTGCCCAAAATGGATAACTTTCTGGCAAGGCATCTTCTCGACTGAACCTGTAAAAAAAAGAAAATATATCTGAATCAGTATCATTGGACAGGCAAAGCTAAGCTACTTCTGCAAATAGTTCTGTTACATGGTAGGAACTCCCCTAACGTAACACCCTCCAAACCTGTTGGGACTGTGGACTACCTTTATTTTAAGGGATAAGAAAATACCCTGTTTCCCCCAAAATAAGACCCAATCGGAAAATAAGTCCTAGCATGATTTTTCAGGATGCTCGTAATATAAATCCCACCCCCCAAAATAAGCCCCAGTTAAGATTGTCAGCCAGATGGATGCATTTAGTACCATATTTCCACAAAATAAGACCTAACCAGAAAATAAGCCTTTTGGAGCAAAAATTAATATAAGACTCACTCTTATTTTCAGGGAAACACGGTAGTCAATTACTTCCTGCCACAGTTTCTGAATTTAGTTTAGTATGAGTTTCTACTTAGAACTCAGGTCACTTGACTTTAGCTAAGTAAGAGTTCATGGTGAAAGCCCATTTTAAAAAATAAAAAACTGAAATGAAAGAGACTGAAACATTTCACTTCTTCATTATAAATATGAAACAATTTGTTATGTATTTATTTTCATGAATACCTCAATGAGCAGTAATATTTTACTTTCCATTACATAGATAAAGTGGTTCTTTTTCCAAGCAGTTGCCAGCCTGAAATCTGAGTATTTCACCACCAATGTAATGTACTCCTTTCTCAATTTTTAGTTTCTTGTCTTCAAATAGATAGTCCCTGGTTTAGGGTAAACACCTGATCTTCCACTTTTAAAAGTGCAAACATATAAATCAATCAAAAGGATTTTGAAAGTGGAAAAAACAAATGGGAATATTATCTGTCATGTACATATTACATCCTATTGTACTCCATAATTCATAATATTCACATTCTAATGTTTCCTTGCTTTGAGACATCAATGGCACTATTAATATGGTTATTCAATTATCTGCCTAGCCTTTTGAGCCTCAAGTAAGCTGAACAAAAAGATGCTTAATATGGAAGCATATCTGTGTTTAATTAATAATTTAGTACTTCTTTCAATAGCCTTTAAAATAGGCATAAATAGTAATATAGGGAAGGATAAGAATAGACTTTCAATTTGTGGATTATGAGTTCAATATTGCTACATCTGGAGCAATAAAAATAAACAGCAACTGTTCAGCTTTTATTTTAGCAACAGAAGACAAAGGAGAAGAGGGAAATTTGTCCTTCTGCAAAGGCCAATGTTTGTGTGATAAGAATTCCACAACTTGTACAAAAAAAGAAAGAAAACTGCTGCCCTTCTTATTCTGAGCTCTCCAAATTCTCAGAATTTCAAGAAGGAAGTAGATGAGGAAAAGCAAAATCCTTTGAAGTTTCTCTAAGAAATGGGTTCTTTTGAAATGCTTCTTATTTAAATAAGCTGTTCCTATGTTAGGAAACATAGGAAATAGTAGAGCAGGTTTTTTTCATTATTCAAAGCATACATTGCATGCCAATTTATTAAAGCCCAAAGCACTTCCTGTAGGCTCCTTCACTTCCTCCCAATACTAAGACTCAGCCCCAAACCTAGCATGTAGCATGGTTTTCCCCCAAACATCTCTGGAAGTCCTAGATCTGCTGACAAGGATACCATTAGAACTGGGCAGCAGCGTTAATTTTATAGCCAGAATAGGTGGGGATAAACCTGAGTAAAACAACTGTTCCACTCAATGAATCATGGTTATCATTCACCATGGCTCTTATAGCATTGGAGGCAGAAAATAATTATTAAAAGTATGGCCCTTAGCCAAATATCTTATATATAATCAGTATATAATTCTAAATTTTAAAAAGAGAGGAGGGTAGATTCAGGAAATTAAAAGCCAGTTGGTTTCACATCCAATCTGAGTAAAATGAAAGGAAGAAAAATAGAAAACTGTATGTACAGAATGTATGTAAACAAGCATGAAAACAAGAATGATTTGATATGTGCTAATAGCTGGATGTTTCCAACAAAGCTCCTTATTCAAATTTTCAGGGAAAATATAGAAGCAATGTCATAAGAGGACAAAGTCATCTCATGGATTTGTGATCATCAAAAAACAGGAAGCAGAGATTAGGAATAGTTTTCACAAGGGAGAGTTGGATAAAAGGGGTATAACATGGATCAGTCTTTTAAGCTCATTTATAAACACCCTCAGAATAAGAGATGAGCAACGAGGTGGCAAATTTGCTGATTATTTCAAATTGCTCCAGTTGATCAGATCAAAAAAGGGACTGTGGAGAGATCCAAAATGAAAGGGATGAATGGGCCTTAAAATAGCAAAGGCAATCTAGGGTAAGCTTTGGCTTGAAGAGCAAGCTCATGTATTCTTTAGCAGAATTGGAATCACTGGTCAGGAAAGCAATCTTGAGAGACCTAATGAAAGCATATCAGTGAAAATGTCAGTCTAGTGTGCAGTGGTTATAAAAAAAGGGAAATTATTTGCTGGGAATTATTTGAAAGAAAATAGAAGCAAAAATTGACAAAAGTAAAATTGTAATGTAAATGTACATGGAATGATTTGTATATGTATTATTGCAGAAACTTGAAAAGAACAATCAAAATGATTAAGGGATAGCCAGAACTATTTTCTAGCAAGGAAATTACTTCCGGCAAGTTTGAATAGAATTGTATCAGTAACATTTACAAATAAATGATACATTATTTTATAGTTTAAGGTTATTTTTTAATCTTCCTTGCTATTATTGCTATTTTTAGATAGATGGTTTCAACTATTTATTATCTGCAAGATGCATGAATGCTGTAGCAGGAATTAGGTCTCTTTCCCATATGTTGTTTGGTTAGGCACCTGAATATTAATTCTCTGTAGACCACAGACAGACATCATTCTTCCACTGCTCTTATTTTCAGATTATTTGAAATACATCTAAAACCATCTAAGCATTTCCAGAACATAACACTATCAAGAAAACTATGGTAACTTTTGTTTTCCTTTCTCTAACCAAGTTTCTCTCTTCACCTACCTCGCAACAAGCTTTTAGTTTGAACAAGCTTTCAGTTTTGAGATAACTTATTTTCTTCCAAAGCTCTTTTATTACTGCAGAATGTGCAACAAACCACTCATATTGCATCATTGTTTAACGTAGTGGCTTCCTTCTGCAATACTATCAGAAACAATTTAGTACCGTGTATTTTAATACAACTACTGCAAGCAACAATATAAGAATTCAAGTTTGTGTATCAAACACGCTTACTATGGTAACATCACCTATATACAGATTTACCTTTAATCTGCAGTTACTTAATAAATGCAAGAAAGGTATTTCTTTTGTAATTGTTAAACACACCTCTGGTTCCACCCATTTTAACAAAAGTTCAACAGTATGCTTCATGTCTAAGAAAAATGAAAAGCAAGTTGCACCCAATCATAACTTTAATTTAAAAAAATAAAACAAGGGGCAAGAAAGATTTTTTCCCATAAAATGTTAAATAATATTTACATTTACATTAACAAGCACATTTACATTCTGTAAAAGTTGTATGCATACTGTAATATTTACAAATTTAGATAAAACAGAATATAACTTTGAAAAGATTGAAAGGTTTACATTATCATCTTTACCTTTTAAAGAAATAAAAATGTTTTTCCAATGAAGAGCAGATTTTTAAAAGCTGATCTTTGAAAGGATCACTAGTTTTAGCCAAAAACCAAACAAAAATAAAAAGCAAAATTAATTTGCATACAAGTAAACAAATAAATGTTTATTGAAAGCTCCCATTAGTGCAGAATTAATATAGGCTCATCTTTGAGTTAGTTAATTCAAATGAAGTGGAACTGCTATTAATGCTACAATTCAAAAACTAACTCTCTCAACTGCCTATGCTGCTCTATTGCTCAAGCACTGTAGGAGATACTTCAGATGAATGAGGTATCCTACCTAGCATGCTGACCAAAACAATCAAGCACAGAATCTATGTGCCAACAATAGCAATTCTGAGTAGGCCTTCATAAAGAACAGAGGAGTACATGCTTCCCAGAAGATAAATTTGGCTAGCACCACCAACACTGACCAAACACAATTCTATACCATCTCATAAATTTCATTTCCTAGAGATGGGAATATAGGCTAGAATGAGTATAAAGGAATAATAGTCTAAAACCATTAAAACTCTCACTGACTTAAAAGAAGCGAAAAGTTTATGGTAGAAACCCCAAACAAGAGAGCTCTGAGAGTAAACTGAATTAATAACTTATGTGTGATCCTTCCACAGTCCCTGGTCTTTCAGCTGACACCTTATGAACAAAGTGTACTTTTAATAACACCCCTACCACATTCAGTGTCCAGAGCAGCATACATAAAGTAAATAAGCCAAAATTGGGAGGCTGGATAAATTTGTTGTTTCTAAAGCAGAGGTGGTTTCACTTTCTGTGTGGAATGCAGGGTAGTAAAGCATATTTTGTGGGGTTGGATTTAAAAACTCTATAGTAGTAGAAAGATTGAAATGGAACTTTTTAGATTTCTTGTTAGCAGAAAAGCTTCGTCTACAATATTGGTATAGTAAGTATATATGTTTCTGAGTATACGAACATGCTAGAAAACAATGAGCTAAATCCATGGAGTCTCCTATACCTAACAATTTTCATAATCTTTCTTTGTAAGACACTTGTGCCAAGAAAGTCCATAAGAAGCTTCGTACTGTAAGTTCAACATTGCAGAAACAACGAATGCAGGAGAGAAAGTTGTATTGTGAATTATATGTAAATACAGGTAGTCCTTCCTTAACAAATATTTATTTAACAACTTTAAGTTACAAAGGTGCTGAAAAAAGTGATTTATGACTGGTCTTCATACTTATGACTGCCAGAATGTCCAAGAGTCATCTGATTGCAATCAGAGTGTTTGGCAACTGACTTGCACTTACCACAGTTGTAGCACCCTGTAAACCCGTGGCATTTGCAACTTTCCCAGTGGCTTTCAAGGAGCAAAGTCAATGAGGAAGCTGGCAGAAGTCAGGGGTTGAAGGCATGTGATGTCTCCCTTAATGACTGTAGGTGATTTGTTCAACAAAAAAAGGATTGGGAAATTGGGCTTGATCATGATGCCTCGCTTAACACTGCACTGTTGAACAATTTTTCTACTCCCTTTTCTGGTTGTAAGTTGAGGACCTTCTATTGCAGTTCCTATGCAACATAAATTACTAAAAGGTAATGTGGAAAGTGGGATAGACATATTAGCTGCAGAGTAAAATCCTTCAATTCTCTCAGTTAAAGGAAATTACTCAACATAAGGCAACTATTTTTGGTTGGTCAAAACAAAATAAGAGAAAATAGCAGCTCAGACCCCATTCCTCTTTCACTCTCAGGGAGAAAAAAAACAAAAGTACAGCCCTAGTACTTAAATCTGCAGCAGATCTTCAATACATAGGGAAATTCCAGCTCTCAGACCAGCTCTAAAGAATGAACACGGGAGCAGAACAGTGGGGAACTGTTTCTATTCCGTCTATCATCCGCACAGATGTTCTCAGAAAATATATTACTGCTGATGTAAGCCCAGCCTTCCCAGTAGTTCCAAAATGAAGCAATTTGGGACTATCAAGCTCAAAATGTCATTTCTGATTCTTTAGAGAGTATGGCTGAGATTTGGAGGTGTGGGTCCATAGCTTGAAAAGAATCTAGGTGCCTCAATTTTCTTTTTTAGACTGTAATGGATTTTTCTCAATAATTAATTAGACACATCAATCAGAGGATTCTCTGAGCTTGGGGCTCCCACTGGACTGAGTTCTAAGGAAGTAGAGAATGTGAAACCTGATGGCATCTATGTTAAAAGTCCTATGAAAGTCCTTAATAACCACCCTGCAAAAATAGACATCCCCAGGACAATTATTGTATCTGGTAAGTTTTGCATATTCAAATCAATGATACCTCTTCACTTATTTTTTGTACCCTCTAGCTAAAGTTTAAAAAATCCTTACAGCCTGAAGAATCTTAAGCAAATCCTCAAGACAATCCAGTTTAATTTACTTGCATGGCTTATTAAACATCCACATTATTTGAATAATCTAAAATTAAAGTAAAATTCTATTTATTACTAACAGTGACTCAGAACTGTATGGACACATGTTCTAATAATATATACTTAGGAGAACAAATGGCTGTCTCAATTAGGTTTGTACCAAGGTCAGAAGGAATGCAGCAGAGTGAACAGAGAAGTTGGCAGGATGCTTTTCCACCAGCTGATATCTCTTAATTACCAATTGCCCAGGCATGAAAAGATATGGCTAGTAGTAGATAGACTCAACTTCCTGGGTTTCAAGTTATATTCTTGGCTAAATACTCTAAAGTAAGTGTATTACAGTGTAATCCTTGTTCATCAATTTGTTCATTGTAATCTTTCTTAAGCCTTGTAATGCTTCAGAGTACAAGTAGTCATCAACTTATAATCATTCATTTAACAACCATATGAAATAGCGACACTGTTGAAAAAATGTCTTATGACCAGTCTTCACACAACTGTCGCACTTCCCATAATCACATGATCGTGATTAGGATCCTGGCATATATTTCTGATGGCTGCAGTGTCCCAGAGTCATGTGATCACTTATCTGCAACCTTCCCAGCTGATTACCGACAATCAAAGTCAATGGGGGAAGTAGAATTCGCTTATCAACTGTGTAAGTCACTTAATGACTGCAAGGAAAAAAGGTCATAAAATTGGGCAAAGCTACATGATGCCGCACTTAATGATCACATCACTTCAGGATGAAGTGGTTTCACTTATATTAAGGACTACTTGTTCAAGGTTTTTTGTCCAATGGACCAATGATACAGAGGAATACTCACCAATGACATAAGAAAGAATTAGACTCCGGCTAGTAATGAATGCCCATAGCATATCGACAGTCATGTAACTATAGAGATACCCTAATCCAGTCTTTGGAACTCTAGCACCAAATTCTCCATAGGAAAGTCCAGCCAGCACATATTGTTTTCTTTGTTTTAGACTGTTTAATAGACTGTAATTTAAGAGAGGGTTCTTTACATGCATATACAGGTAGTCCTCGATTTATAACTAATTAGTCACTGTTTGAAGTTACAATGGCACTGAAAAAAGTGACTGATGCCCGTTTTTTACACTTAGGGTGATTGCATCATCTTCACAGTCATGTGATCAAAATCTGGACCCTTGGCAACTGGCTCATATTTATGATGGTTGCAGTGTCCCAGGGTCAGGTGAACACCTTTTGTAACTTTTTGGCAAACAGAGTCAATGGAGAAGCCAGATTCACTTTTTAACCATGTTATTGACTTAACTCTGGCAGTGGCTCACTTAACAACTCTGGCAAGAAAGGTTGTAAAATAGGGCAAAACTCACTTAACAACTGTCTCACTTAGCAACAGAAATTTTGGGCTGCATTGTGGTCATAAGTCAAGGATCCCAGATACATATGCTGCAGAGACATCCCTTAGCAAAATCAAACACTACTCTGCATCCCTTTGCATGTTTACTGAGATTTAAGGCACACTATGTACAGAATTAGTCTAGGAACTCCAATCACTAAAATTGGAAATTGTGATTATAAGAGTAGGAAATCTGTTTGTTCATTCCACATATTGCTCCATTTTTCTAATGAAAGCATCACATCATCATATTCTATTATGCAATTCTAAATTACCCTGGAATTAAGAATCATCTGCCAATATGATCTCATGTTAGAAGAAGAGAGGGAAGACATTCAACCAGTCAGTACCGAAGCAGCATGAAAACTAAACATGTCTTCTACAGTGATGCAATGCTTTGGGTTTGATTGGAAGAGGTGCTCCAACACAAACACAGCACCTGCCTGGGACTCATTAATGGACAAAAATCACCACCCCATCTTTTCTTCTGCATTTGCCTTCAATGAATCAGATATCATATGTATTCTTAAAATAAACTGATGAGATGTATCCACAGGTTAGAACAATGTAGCATAGCTTAAAATACAATAAAACAAGGAGCAATAAAATAAACTTAAAAAACAAGTGTAAGAGGTAAAGAGGTCCAAAACATAATAAAGCCAGGGTTACAATATGAACTTCAATACATATTTCGAAGTTTAAATGACAACAAAGAAAAAAATAACCTGACTGCTAACAATTGGAAACATATCTGCAAGAAGATAATTCTATCATTCAAGTCCAAACACTTGAATGTATATATTATTAATAATTTGCCCCAATCTCATTTTAAAAAGCCAGTAGAAAATATATTGAATAATGTTCAACAGCACAAGGACTGAAACACTTAAAAACCTCCTTTCAAAATCTGAAGGCATAATCTGTGAATGAAGAGTTGTAAAAGCCTTTCTTGGGGACAGGGGACACTGGTAACATTAACCAGATATTGCAAGTCATAGGTTCATTGCATTATCTAAGTGTGTTTTACACATCCCAAATGCACTTGACATGTAACCAATTTTGCAAAAGTATGCAATCACTTCTGTTAAAAAGATTAGAAAATTTACAAATCATCATATGGTGTAACGTACATAAATATATATTCACAGATCTCACATCAATAGCTTTTATAACAAGCAAAAGGAGTACATCTTCTGGGGATGATTTCACTTTTAGTTTTGTTTTGTTTTACAACGGATATTTTGTTCAGCTTTCTTTACACTAAATGCTGAGGTACTTAAATGTTGGCAGAAACTTTCTAGCATCTGACAAGCTTTTTTTTTTAATGCAGCAAACATCCAAAAATAGTAGTAACTGTGAGGGACTCTTGTCTGCCAGCCTTGAAGATTATATGTTAATGCATTTTTCAGGGAGGGAAAACCCAATCCTGAAACTTTTCAGTTTCCGTCTTCCTCATACCATATGGGATCATGCTACAACTATAGACATGCTGTATCTTTGCAAGGTTCAGGAAGGAAGCATTGTCAACACACCCAAATTCTCTGAGAGATACTGAGATTAGTAGCAAGCTAGAAGTGATGGTTATAAAGCCAGAACCATACATTACAAATTTATACACAATGTGCCAGCATGAACATATATACTCTAGAAAAACTATATACCAATATACCAAGAAAAATGATTTGTTTATTCTAAGAAAAAACCCTATTTTTTATAACTTTAATTAGCTATGCCAGCTGCATTTAGCTGAACAATAATAGCTTTAAATCAATGAACTGTAGCAGACCACAGACAAGAAAATTTCTATTTTAAAGCTATGGTTAATTAACTTATTGATTACACAGTGACAAGCAAAGCTACTGCTGAAATTTGAATGAAAAAAGGGGAAAGGTTTACATTATAAACCTAAAGGGTTAAGGGTTTTTATTACTGATGACAGCCTTCCCAATTGTGGTGTCCAAATATGCAGACCAACTCTCAGAATTAACAGAAAACTTTGCTGGCTACAGAACTTTTAGGATTAATGTCCAAATATCAGGCAGGTATCCAAGTTAGAAGAGGCTGGCTTACGAGAATACAGGAAGCGTTTCAAATTTGAATTGATAGTGGCCCTCTGTGATTTTAATCATTCCAGAAAATGACTAGGATTAAATCTGAAACCTTTTGCGTGCCAATGAAAACTATAATGAAGTGTAGAATCAAAGAACAAATTTAATAATTATAGTACAACCATCTATAATGAAAAGGGAAACCAATTAAACTCTCCTTGAGATGTAGTCACCTAACATTTTCATAAAAGCCTTCAGAGATGGAAAACAATTGTAATGAGCAATCTATACATAGTTCAACAGCTGTACAGATCTTATGATAATGTAGTTTTTCCTTACATTCAACAAGATTCAGGTAGTTGCAATTTGTACTTTTTTCTGGTCCTAGGCTTGATGGCATTGGTTCCTGATCATCTTTTTATGCATCTGAGCACAGATACCATATCTTCCCTCAATCTTCTTGTCTCCACACTGAACTGTAAACTCTGCCAGGCTCAATTACTTGTCATTATTATATTCTCGGAATTTACCCATTAGTCATTATTTCTTTTACTCCACTCTTCCTGAGATAAAACTGTTCTTTGGCACAACTGAACAAAAACAGCCTAGGCTAGCTTACTCCCTTATCCTGAAAACTGTATAGCCTGAACACAACTGTTGATGTTAGCACATCACTTGTCGATGTTGAAAAGGCACGGGGTGACATGTACCTCCCCTGAAACAGAATACTATCGGAATTGCTACAATTCATGGGCCCAAACATCTTCTATATCCTTAGTCTTGATGTCTATTCTAAGTACAAGTCAATAACCATCATACTTGAATAATTTTCCTCTGATGCTTTGAGAAACTAATTAATGTGTGTATAAATCTTAAGTTACCATCCCTCTATAGAGTTTAAAGCATCAACATGTCACTATCTCCACTATTATTGCTTCCTGAAATACATTACAGAATTCTGAGGAGTTCTGGAAGCTCCAAGCGTATCTGGAAGACACGAGATTAGAGAAGACTGCCGACTACTGTTTCTCTCTGCAGCTACAAACACTGAAAGTTCAAAGCAAAGTTTATTGTCCCGGAATATAGCACCAGAGTAGAAGCTTGATTGGGGTCAAATTAGACTAGGCTAAAATGTCCAAACTATTTTGCTTGGTTGACCCCGCACAAACTTTAGGTGGTCTATTCACTAACTAGTATGGTTCCGATATGACACCATCTTTGATGCTCACCAGGCTTCATGCCTGACCTGGTACTTTTTCTAGGTTTGTTTGTTTTTTTAATCGAAAGGTAGCATGCTTTAGATGCTATTGGGAGTTCTTTAGATTCCTATTGGGAAATCATTTTCTTAAGGCCAATGGCTGAGGCCTACAGCTTTGTTTGAAAGTACGCCCATCTGTCTAATAAAAAGACAAAACCAAACCGAACTGGTAAGACAGGAAGCAAGGTGTAAGATCTGCTTTAATATTGTGTGCTTGAGCACATTATCCTTGCTAGTCATTTAGTGAGAATGCCGAGGACAAGCTGTTAAACTTCCAAATCTGGTCTACAATAAAAAAAACAAAACCCGCAGAATTTAATAAAAGGGAATTATGATTTTCTTCCAGAGAAACATGTTTGTCAATTAAATTAAATTATTTCTATGGAACAGTTGATAAGTATAAATACCTACCTGACAACTCATCACATCATCAGTTAACGTGAAACAGTATCTTCAAATTGGCATATATAAAATATATGGGTGAATCTTAAAGCCGCTCACAAACACAGGCCAAACACCAGCTTGGCACCCTCTTTTAATATCCTGTACTTTGCATACCATTACACGTTAAAACTAGCACTTAAAATGGGTGTGGAAATGGACTGGAAGCTACTACAGTTGATGAAGTATAGACCTGTTATAATAGAAACTGCTCAGTTCAGTTGATAATCTAAATAACCTATTTTGGACCATATGTCTTGTAATGTAATAGTCTAAACCAAAGAATGTCACAACTGATATCTGTGCTAAAGTTAATAAAGGGCACGAAGTCATTGCAGATATATGGTCAGGAAATCACATGGCTGGGATCATTTCCACACATGAGCATAAGGATACAAATTTGTAACTTCAATTCCATATGCTGTAAAACAAGTTCACTAGATAGAGGAGCATTAATGCTACAAGTTGTAGCAATTGATAAGAAGATATATCTTTTCTATTTTAATTTTGTACTTATTAAAAAGGCATACAAGTGATTCCCATAAAGAAAGGAAGAGAGCAGTTCTCAAGGGGATTAAGGCATAATGAAAAATAGGTAAGTAGAATAGGATAGCAAATTGCAATAGGATGCATTCATGCAGTTTTATACAGCAAGAACCATTGCGGGCAGCTAATTATGTATTCAAAAAGTCACTTCCAAAAAATGCCAAGAAGCTAATTACAAAGAAAATGAAAAGTAAAATTTCAGTTTATCTTGTCACAGTTCATTCTGTCCAAACAGAAGGGGAAAATTTTATGTTGGAATATTGAAAGTGTCACTGTATGTCATAACAGCTGTTCAGAAACAACTTTAGACAAAGGATGAATAGGTCTTGGTCTAGGGCATCAAAGCTTAGGAAGCAGCAATGCTGTTTCTCTTACCAAAACATTCCAAAAATTCTAATGTACTGCATGCTTGTGTGTGCATACTGCCAAAGCATCACTCAATTTTCTGTTTTATTTTGTTCTGTGACACCTACCTGGGAGCAGATCCATACTAACACCAAATAAATGAAAGTCTGATTATTCCTCTGAAGAGCGCGCATATTTTCAATAGTAACAGGAAGCTCACCTTTAGGTATGATCAATATAACTCAGTTGTGGTGACAGTTGCAGCAATTTTGCATCATAGTCTATGCTCTCTATGAACCTTGGAAATCAATGAAACTGCAGTGAAAACTATAATGTACTACTGTACATTAATTCCATAAATGACAAAAAGCATGAATTAGTCCTAACAATAGACAAAAAATACTTCAAAAGACAAGCATAAACAAAGCTGAGAGCTTGTTTTCAGATAATTACACTATAATTACAAAATCATAATTACAGAAGTAATAAAAGCATCAAAGTCTGCATTTATTTGTACCAGTTCACACATGTGTTAGTTTCACTCTTTATTTATTTAACCTTACTTATCTTTTTCTTCCCTTCAGTTTCAGAATTAAATAAAGTCAATCAAGGAATGACAAAACTTTAATGTCAGTTCATTTCACTGGCAGGGTTCAGACATAGTATGCATAACCTGTTGTTACCTGTTTGGGTTGCACATTTCTATCTTCCTATCACACATTTAAAAATATTTTAAAGTCCTAACAATAGATTGCAGGCTGTTGTGTGCAAATCAGAGAAATGATGACTTCTTAAGGTGCCAAAACAGAAAACCAAACTACTTTGAACTACCACTGTGTACAGTGTTTTGGTTTATGCAAAATAAATGATTCATGGCTAGCCAGAAAAGCTTGCAATCATTTTGTTGTTGAGTAACCTACTTGATCTGATTTTACATAGCTTATAACATAAACTGATATTGAGTGGCAGTTCCCTCACCATAACTCAGATTACTTCTAGTTCCTTGTGTTATCTACACCCAAGGAAGAGCATTACTTAGAAATTAATACTCTCTACCAATATCCAAAGATACAAGAGTCAGGATGCCACAGTAGTTTCAACATGAGACTCCTCTGGCATACCCTCTCTTCTCCCTTTTTTATCACACATCCCACCCAAGAGGAACAGAAAGTGAGTGGGAAAAAAACCCTTTCTTCTCCTGTAACCTTAATAGCTCCAACCTTCAGAGAATTTTAATTTCCTCTCCCTGTTACAAAAAAAAAAGGATTATTAGCCAGCCAGCCAGCCATGACAAAATCTAGAAAGACTGGACAGTCTACAGCCATCTGAGTCATTTGAAACCTAAGTACTCACAAGTGGTTCGTGAAAGATCAGTCTCACAAGTGTGCAAACATATTTTCACGTCCAAATATGGTTCATGTAGCCAGAATCAGTGGAGGGTCACTAGGACAATGATCGCTGTTGAAATTTGTGGTTTCAGACACCTAACATCAGTCTTGGTATCTCCTGTCCAGTGACAATGGCTCTGTATTTTTTTTTTAAAGCTGTGTGAAGCTTACTTTAGGACTTACCTGAGGGTTTCAATCTATTGCATGCCACAAAATAGCAGGTAAACCACCATATTAAAATACAGCAGCATGAAAGTTTCATGGACAATTGCTTTTGTGTATGGCAGCTGTAGCAAGACTGTTATATGCACAAAGATGAAAATATTCTGAAATATCCACCATGAAGGAATAGTTAATGGTAGTATTTGCCAAAATGCAAAATTAACTTGATTGAAAAGATAACAAGTACATTTATTACCATGTTTCCCTGAAAATAAGACCCTGTCTTATATTTTTTTGAATCCTGAAATAAGCTCTTGGCCTTATTGCCATACGCTCAAAAGCCCAATTGGGCTTATTATCAGGAGATGTCTTATTTTGGGGGAAACAGGGTAGTGACTGGAAATCTTTTATGGACTTTTGTTGAAAATGGGGGGGGGGAAATGAACTGGTGACTTATAGATTTGATGAGTCAAAAGGATAAATATTGGAAGGGAATTATGATGTAACCTTAAAAGGAGGATAGATGATAATCTTATTTGTAACTTCTGTAAAGATCAGAAAGATTATTTTTCTTTCTTCTATTTACTTTTTCCGTTTATTCATTTGTTCTATGTTTTTATTTATTCTTTTTCTTTAAATCTGCATAGTTTTATTACTGTACAAAATCCTTTTAATAAAAATTAAAGTCAACTCAGCAGTATGGTCAGGGAAGAGAAAAGATGTGGGCATAAGCTGTTCACCCTCATATTATGGTATGATACAGTAGTTACCACAGCTGTTTATGATGATAGCAACTATGATGGGTAGCGCGAGACAATTTCTTGATATATGAAGTAACAATATAACTTCCTGAGCAAACTTAAGCCAAGGAGTCATCATTGTTCCTTTCAGAGTCAAGATTTTCACTGCAGGAGGCAAGACATCAGAGACACAATATGGAAACCAATTTTGCAACTTTTGTGTATAATTTGCCTAGGAAATATATACTGGTTTAGAGCAATTGTTTGTGTCCCATTCATAGATCGCAAGAGGAAGAAGGCAGAAATTTTTTTTAAAAAAACGATTCATAAAACAATCATTAACGATACACCGACCAACCTCCCTCTCCTCTTTCCATAGAACAGCAAGGAAAACAGGAGAATTACCAGAAATAAACGCAGAACATTTTTATTTAATTCGCAGGTTACCGCGGCATCACGGGGAATATCCCGAACCCGAAACCAACCCGAGTCAAATTACGGGTTAAAAGGGTCCAGTTGTTGGATTTTAAGTGATGAGTCACTATAAAGAACCGTCGCCCTCCCTTCCCCCCCACCCCACCCCCGGGACACTGCACGATCCGAAAAAAAGGACCATTTAAGGAAGGACTTCTGTCATCCCTTAAACCCGGTTAGCTTAGCCGCTCCAGCGCCCGGGACCTGAGCCTGGAAGGGATCGCTTTGGAAAGCGCCCCCGGGGAAGAGGTCGGGAGGAGAGACAAACGGAAAGACGATCCATCCAGCCCCGCGTGCTCGATCTACCTACGGCAAGGCAGGGCGCATGCTTCCGCCCTCCTCTCCACATCGCCCATCGCTATAAACATTGCATCATGCAACACGCTACTCGCAAAATGGACTCCTAAAGCCTGGCATGTGGCTGGGCGGCCAAGTACACGTTGATCGGTTCCAAACCGCCCCGGCTTGAAAGGTATCCGTCTTAACGACCCCGGCTGACGGAGAAAGCGGAGCGGGCCTCCCATTCCCCACTCTCCACCTCCACCCACCCCGTGGTCGCGGCTTTCTCTTTAGCGTGGTCTGGCTGGCTTCTCCCACTCCCTCTCCTCTCCTTTCCCCACCCGCGATCTCTCTCTCTCTCTCTCATTCAGGGCATCTTCACAGCAAAGGCTCGAAAGCCACGATCCCACTCGTGGAGATGGTAGAGGAGAAAGGAAGGGCAGAGCAAGGAGGAGGGGGAAAAAACCCTTCCCATCGGCTACTCACCTAGCTGGTCTGCCGGGGTTGTTTCTACTACAGCAGCCGGTTTTGTATGTGTGTGTGTTTTTAAAGAAAAGAAGGGAAGGAAAAGGGACGCTTGAAAAGAGGAGCCGGAGTTGGGAAGCGAAGCGGGGACCTGCCGCGCTCGAAGGTGGCAGCGCCGGGAAAAAAGAGAGGGGGAAAAAAAAAAAGAAAAAGCTCACAGAGGGCACTCTTTACAACCGCTGCCGCTGCTACTTATAGTGACTCCTCCTCCCTCTCTCGCTCTCGACTGTCGTGAATGAAAGAAGGGGAGGGAAATTATAATAACACACACACACACATAGACGCACAAAAGAAGCAGCCCAAGGGTGGTTGTTGAGGGCGGAGAGAGATAAAAAAAAAAAAGGCGCCGAGGGAACGGTTGCTCGTAACAACCCCTCAGTTCCCGTCCTCCCTTCTTTCTCCACCTCCGGGTGGTTCGTCGAGGGGAAAAGACAAAAGCGTCAGAGCGATAGTAGGGGGAGGGGGAAAAAAAACTGAAGGAGGCGCGCGTGCCGGGGAAATCCCCCCCCCCAACCAACGGCCGATTGGTGGCCCTGAGCGCGCCCACGCGGCTACAACCCCCCCTCCCACGGGTGGGGCGCCGCCACGCGCGGCGGCCGCCGCCACCACCCCTTCCCGCCTAAAGGTGGGCAAGGCCGGGAGATCCGCCCCAGCTTGTCCTTGGGGCCTCCCTTTCCTCGCACGCGCTGGCAATTGTCTCTCCTAGGCGCGGCGGAAGCCACTTCAAAAGCCGAGCGCTTTTTTTTTTTTTTTTTTCCCCTTGTTCTCGAGCGAATGTGGAGAGCTTCCGATGAGGCCCGGCTTTCTCCGCTGGTGAGAAAGAAGAAACAGCTGGAGGGGTGGGAAAAAAACGGCGTGGCTTTCCCAGCCCGGAGTTCTCTTCATTGTTTTTGGACTTCAATTCCCATGATCCCCGCCGAGGAAAAAGCAGGATTCCGTGCATCTCCACTTCTGTGACCCCCCCAAACCTTGAATGTTTTGTCCATTCGTTTGGACAAGGGAAAATTCTTTAAAACGTATTCCGATGTGCTGCATTTAACGTCCCCAAACTGGAGGGCACTCCTAATTTATTATTTTTTTTAAAAAAAAATCTTTTGCACGGTTCTTCTGTAACTATGAGTGTGCATTTCACTAACCTATGTCTAACTGAAGTAAAGGTAAAGGTAAAGGTTCCACTCGCACACATGTGCTAAATCGTTCCCGATTCTAGGGGGCGGTGCTCATGTCCGTTTCATAGCCGAAGAGCCAGCGTTGTCCGAAGATGTCTCCGTGGTCATGGGGCCGGCATGACTAAACTGTTACCTTCCCACCAAAGTTGGTCCCTATTTTTCTACTTGCATTTTTTACCTGCTTTCGAACTGCTAGGTTGGCAGAAGCTGGGACAAGTAGCGGGAGCTCATCCCGTTACACAGCACTAGGGATTCGAACCCCTGAACTGCCAACCTGTCCATCGACAAGCTCAGCACATCCCTTTTCTAACTGAATTAGGGTTTACTAAATAAGGGGTCTCCAACCTTGGCAATTTTAAGCCTGGTGGACTTCAACTCCCAGAATTCCCTAGCCAGCTGGCTGGGGAATTCTGGGAGTTGAAGTCCTCCAAGGTTTAAAGTTGCCAAGGTTGGAGACCCCTGTACTAAATGACTTAATTATCTGGGATCATAAAATTAAAAATCCGGAAAAAATGTCAAATTAATAAAGGACAAGAAGTTAATACCATAATCTATATAATAATCACTTTTCGAGGTAATCCCTTTTTAGGTTCAATGGGACGTATTTCCAGATGCACAGATAAAGCAGGAACAACATGTTAAAACAGGAGCAAAACTCTTTAATGTAGAAGTTGGATTTCAACGTTTGGAAGGTGTTTTGAGCACAAAACATTTCTATCAATGTCTGGATCTGACATAACAAAGGTTCAGGTGGCACTTGAAAGATGTAACAAATGTTTTGGGTGCTGATGTTTTTGTTTTTCTCTATATACTGCTGTTGTATTTTTCCTGGTAGTTAGTGTACACAGAGACAAAGCTTCAGTCCAAAGAGCTATTTCAAACTAGAACTGCTGTGCACTCAGAATGTAAACATGGTTAAATTGTATGGATGATGTACTCAGATTTCACTTACAGACCTTGAAAATAGCTTCTTTTAAGTGCTTTTAAAAAAAAACTTCCATTTTGCTTGAATGCAGCCAGGCTAGGAAATGTATGGTAATCCTCTGTCTGGATTGCATCACTTACTGAGCAGTGTTTCCTGAATGCAGTGAAGGCTTTCACAGCTAAGTGTGGTCATTTAGCATCAACTCTGTTAATGTAGGTGGCATGCATTACAACTGCCTGTGCAGAATAATTCCATCAGAATACCATATGTACCACTATCTACATGGAATATTATTTAATTTGGAATCATCATCGACATTCTACAGTTACAATTATCAAAAGTTTATTAGCTATGCAATCCCAATGGAGGTTTTGTGGGGGGGGAGATGGGGAAGATTTTTTTTAAAAAAAACATCAATTTAATTATCGGGATGTTTGGAAAACTTTTGTGCTAAAATATTAAGGAATTAATATTCAGCAGAACATTTTAGCAAAAGCAACCTTCCATTCCACTTATTTTGAGGAAATAAACACAGATGATGAAATAGTGCAAAATGGATAGGGTTGTGGCATACATATGGACAGACCAAAATTTTCTGGGTTTTGCTGGCAGAATTTATTTTTAACCACATCAAATCTATTTAATGGCATGTGTTCCATTTTGGGTTGTTTCTTATTTATTGGTAGAAAATCATGCCACCAATGATTAACAACTGATCAGAGAGGAACAATTTCTTGGTGAGACAAGCAGCTATATAAATATACAAAAAAATATATATTGTGGGTTTGTAGACCTCAGGTGATCCATCCCCATGTTATTTATGATTCAAGGAGGGTATTTTGTTCTTATAAAGCTGTTTCTGTATGAATTTGCTATTCAGCCTAAGCTTGGGTAGAAGAGCTTTGAAAAAGAAGAGAACTTCACAGATATACCAATTTCATCATTTATCATTTATAAATTTACTTAATATAATTTATCCTTCAAAAGAATCCTGGATAATGAGCTACTACAAATACTTTTGGTCATCCACATCTGCATTTTCCACATCAGAAAAGTGGACAACAAGTAGCAACAAGAGGGAAAGATGGCTTGCTTAGTAATATCCTGATCTACTGATTTTTTTAATTACATGTTTTATAGTTTTAGATGCAAAAATTACAAAACATGTAGTTGTGGGGAGGGTTAAATTTAATTGTAGATTCATGTTTCTGTCTTTGTAGAAACATAGTCCAAGGGTTGTGTGCTTCCAGAGAAGAACCTTATTTCTAACCACTCTGTCCTACCCATGAGTTAGGAATCCATCTTTTCACAAAAAGAAAAGTGCATATGCCTTGTGATTGGTATTAGAAACTGTACACCGGACACTTTTAAACTATATAAAGCAACTTATCATATGAAGGGCAAGAAGCTGGGGGCTGCCCTACATTCTTAGGGATCTGATTGGCTGGCCAGTTTAGGGCAAACTAGGCGGGTCCTTGGTGGTACATCTAAGATGTGTAAATAACAGGTATGCCTACTGTTAGGCAAAATGGGTCTTTCCAAAGAATATCAAAGTTGGGGAAGTTTCTTATTAAAGGAGATGGTGAGGACATCAGGCTGATTAAAGTTGGGATGTTGGGGTTTTTCTAGGTTCCCATTCTCCTGTAAGAGCTGCCCTTGGATTTTACTATTTACTGGTGAGGAGGCTTCTATTCTTTGTGTATTCTTTGTCTTTGAGATTTCTTGATGGGGAGCAGGAGGATCAATTTGGGTCTAATAAGATTAGGCAAAGATATGAAGATTTGAGCTTGAGGTCAAAAAATTTACCATGGTCATGTCGAAAACATGGACGGAGAAGAGGAAGGGGTGCAGTCTCCATTCTGTTTGTTAGATTTATTTTCTCCGCTATAATTAAACTTGTATGATGCCCAACTCTCAACAACTCTGGGCAGCCAACAGGCAGATAGACATCAAAATTATGTGGCAAAGATAAAGTAGAACATTAACATCATCATATCAAAAAAGAATTCCTAACCAATAAAATTAGAACCAGGTTATTACAGTCATTTTTCTTTGCGAAGTAAAGAAAAATAAGAGATTGGTAGCTGTCACCTCTTGGAAAATTTGAGTCTTTTTTTTCTCCCCAAACAGTATAGAACTTCCACACTTCATTAAATAGTAACGTCAAGCTAAATTCAAACTCTGTAGTCCTTGATGCCCCTTGATGTCCTTGATGCCCCAAAGACGCCACAGTTCAACCCTGAGCTATGGATATTCTCTTCTATTGTAACTTCAAACTTAATGGCTACAATTTGAGCATTGTTTTCATTGTTGTTTATACCTACGTCAGATAGAGATTATAAAGAGGCTGGAGTCTGATATGTTTGGGGGCCCCAGAACAACTACAATAGCAACTGCCTAAACATCTGCATTGAAAAGAAACAGTGACAAATATTTTATATGTTGTTTATCTTCACTTCTGCAGGTACAGCCTCTTTGATGTACAAAATACCTATTTCTAACTGATATAGCTGTCTTACAGTGCAGCTAAATTTCAGTTTGTTTTCCTTTCTCAACATGCTCTTTCATGCGTCAGTAATAACCTTGACTCTGGTTTTACCAAAACACCAAGTATTTAAAATATTTAAGGAATGAAATAAATGCCTAAGAAAAAAAGGAAAATGAGAAAGGATATTGTGGGTAGAAAATACAATATCAATAAATACACATTTTAAATTGTTGTAAAATTAGCATATATTATTTCATTGATAATTAATTTAATATATAAAATTAAAACTCTTGTATCATCTTGAAAAACAGTACCACTACAAAACTCTAAGCTGTAATATTTATAACCATGTCATACTTAAATGCACATAATGTTTTGAAAAGAAGAAAACAAAAAATACTAAACAATCAGCGAAAGCAATATTAAATTCTAGAATTCTCTTCCACCATACCCAAGTGGTGATTCCTCAAATTATTTATAAACATTGAAATTGCTTCTGATTATTACCTTTACATGAAATATTTCTTCCTTAATACCATACTTTAAGCCAGTGTTTCTCAACCTTGGACATTTTAAGATGTGTGAGTTTAAACTCTCAAAATTTTCTGGCCAGTAAACTGGAGAATCATAGATTAGCCAATTGGGGATAGTGGTTAAGATGCTGGTCTAAAACCAGGAGACTCTGAGTTCTAGTCCCACTTTAGGCATGAAAGCCAGCTGGTGACTGTGTGCCAGTGAGTGCAACCCACCTCACTGGCTTGTTGTGGCGAAAGTAGGAGGAAGTATGTATGTTCACTGCCTTGACTTATTTAAAAATAATGATAAAGGTAGAATCAAAACATGTAATAAATAAATAAAATAAAGCTTCATGAACCAAGTCTTCTGTGATCATAGTTCATTCATATATATTCAAATACAATATTTCAAATAATATTTGTGCACTATAAAAAAGTAATTGATATGAACAGATTATCATTTCTGAATTATGCATACTATACTGGCAACTCAGAGGGATATAAAAATGTAAGCTGTGCAGATAAAAATGAAATATCACAGGACTAACATAATAAACTAATGCTAAAATAAGCAATTTGTGTTGGGTGAAATACCAATAGATATGTGTTCAGTGTTTAGGAGTGTTGCTTCAACTGTTTGCAAGTCTGGAATAGATGCCATGGCACTAGAACCGTGATGGCGAACCTATGGCACGGGTGCCACAGGTGGCACGCGGAGCCATATTGGTGGGCACGCGAGTGTTGCCCTAACTCAGCTCCAGCTCACATGCATGCCCTGGCCAACTGATTTTCATATCTTCCGGTCCCACCAGAAGTCGGGAAACTGACTGTTTCTGTCCTCAGGAAGGCCTCTGGGGGGATGGGGAAGGCTGTTTTTGCCCTCCCCAGGCTCCTAGAAAGCCTCTGGAGCCTGGGGAGGGGGAAAAACGGGCCTACCGGGCCCACCATGCCATCGCGTGCCAAAAGCAGGGGGAAGTGGGGGGGGTCACGTGCATACGCGGGAGGGTGGGGCACATTGAATTATGGATGTGGGCACACGCACCCGTGACCCCCCACGCGACCCCCACTTTTGGCACGCGACGGCAAAAAGGTTAGCCATCACTGCACTAGAATATTCAGGTCCTCACCTCTACATAATCTCCTACATATTGTCCATTGTGGAAATGTCTCCAGAAGGTTAGTATCGGAAGTAAGTCTTCCAGTGGTCAGTTTCAGCATGTTATTTCAATCGAGTCAATGGCTCAGGAGCAAATAGAGTAGTCCTGAAACAGGATGAGCATATTCTGTGAGCAATACCAAAATTTAGCAGCAACAAGTGGCATCATCCAAATCCTATAAATTGAAAGAAAACAGATTAATCTGTCAATTTCTTCTCTTAGTCAGGCATACAAACCAGGCTCAAGGGCAGAATTTCAAATGGATAGGGCCCTGACAGACTGCATGTTAATTCAGTATATCCAATTAAAAGAATTAAGGAAAGCAAGTTCAGACTTAGTTACAAAGAATAATGAACGATGATTTGTCTTCGCTATAAAATTAGGACAAAGAAGTCTTCAAGAAAACTCTGGGGAGAAAATGCATTGCGTGCTCCACCCAAGTCTACAATACATATGTTGACCTGAGATCCTGGCATCTTTATTTCTGCCACAAGAATATCACAATGCCATCATGATGTTGACCATATTAGCTGGAGATGACATAAGTTATTATGCGGCATATTTGGAAGGAATTGGGTTGAAGCAGGCTGTTTTATACACAGGGTTAAATCGACTTAAAACTGCTCAGCCAGATCTACAGTGTTTCCTAATACTGTAAAGACAGCTTCCTTCTATTACTTAGCTGGTTGTTGAGAGAGACTCCTGGGTGACCTTCTACTTAGCCTTAAAAAAAAGTACACATATCCACACCAGTTCTGGGAACTTTCTCTTTTATTGTAGTCTTACATAATACACAGCCATGGATTCTCAAATTAACTGAATGATTTGGGCTTCCACAGCACAGTGAATCATATGCTAAATGAGGACATTTGACATACTGACCTACAAAATTAACCAACCATATTTTAGACTAATATATTATGCAAACACAATTTTTTTGCTGATCCCTAAACCCCACATTCTTCACATGATAAACTCTGACTGAACATATACACCTGGCACATACTTGTGCTGTTGTTTGAGAAGAAGCTCTACTAATTCATATTTTGCATACAATTCTTTTTTCTTCCACAGAAATCCCAGCTAGAATCTGCTGTTCGATCTTTTGGCCCTCATAAACAAATAAGACCATCCTGGAAAAATTATAGTGAAATTATAGTTTACATGACTCCTACCGTGTCATGTAAACACTTAACTTTGTTATGACGATGGCCTCAATCTATTCTTAGACACCATACGAAAAAACTATACTACTTAGAAGAAATCACCAAGCTTCTCCAAACCATGCTTCTAGATATATGGATTGACACATTCTAAATCATGGTTTGCTTATCCATGATTTCTTGCATACGGAATGGTTGGCTGATTCATATAACATGCAAATAGTAAAGAAAGTCAGGAGATCTTCTCAAATCCACTCAATGGGCCATGGTTGCTATACAAGCTATCCAACATCCAGAAAAAAGTTGACTTATAAAGCAGTTATTGCACAACCAAGCAAATTAAAGGGAGGTGCAGTTTAGGACTACCAAAAAAAAAAATCCTGTCTATTTAGCTATCATCTTGTGGCCATCAATTTTTTTTTCAATCCTAATATAGTAGTCTTATTGCACTGGACAAGCCAGGACAAGAGAAGACACAAGGCAGAAGAGCACCTTCTGAGGCCCCAAAAGCATTGCCAACATCTGGGGTGCCACTGGGTGCTGATACTTACCAGTAGCTTAGGAAGTTCTGAAAACTCTGTCACTGGCAAGCATATTTGTTATTACCACATGTCATCTGCACCTCTATAACTGTCTGGTTTGGCTCTGCAACCCAACAAGACAGACACAGACTTCAGAGGATAATTAGAACTGCAGAAAAAACAATTGCTACCAACCTGCCTTCCATTGAGGACCTGTATACTGCACGAGTCAAAAAGAGGGCTGTGAAGATATTTACAGACCCCTCACATCCTGGACATAAACTGTTTCAACTTCTACCCCCAAAAGGACGCTATAGAGCACTGCACACCAGAACAACTAGACACAAGATTTTTGGCATTTTTTCCTGAATGCCAGCACTCTGCTAAACAAATAATTCCCTCAACACTGTCAAACTAGTTACTAAATCTGCACTACTAATCTTTTCATTGTTCCCATCACCCAACTCCTTCCACTTATGACTGTATGACTGTAATTTTGTTGCTTGTATCCTTACGATTTATATTGATATTGTTTTCTGATTGCTTATTTGTACCCTATGACTATCATTAAGTGTAGTACCTTATGATTCTTAATGAAAGTATATTTTCTTTTATGTACACTGAGAGCGCATGCACCAAGACAAATTCCTTGTGTGTCCAATCACACTTGGCCAATAAAAAATTCTATTTTATTCCGTTCCGTTCCGTTCCGTTCCGTTCCGTTCCGTTCCGTTCCGTTC
>WNWU01000016.1:5423166-5464261 GCA_012654045.1 Ptyas mucosa
TCCGTTCCGTTCCGTTCCGTTCCGTTCCGTTCCGTTCCGTTCCGTTCTGTTCTGTTCTGTTCTGTTCTATGGCAGCTCCACTTCTTCCTTGAACAAGATACACATTGAAGACCTGTTTTACCAAAGAGTGTCACCTGGTGGGCTCCAGAAAAGAGTATTTTTTGCCATGGCACCCACCTTTTGGAGCATTCTCCTCCCTAAGATTAGATTGGCCCTGTCCCTGCTGGCCTTTTACAAGGTCTTGAAAACTTAGTTTAGTGCCTGAGCTCAGGGCACTGGTTGTGCAATCAACCCATTTTCCTTGCAGTGATAGCTGTTTGGACAATGCCTGGCTGCTATGTCTTTTGTTTTTTATATTTCATGTTTTCTGTATATGTATTTATTTTATTGTAAACTGCCTAGAATCATGTAAAAGTGAGAAGGGCAGCTATGTAAATTGAATGAATAACCTCTGCACTTCAGAATTAAACCTATGGTGAAATAAATTCTAAATAAAGCTGAAATGTTCCAGCAGAAACACCGTAATATCTCGGCTCCATTTGCTATTACTTAAGGCAGACTAGAAATCAGAATGACTGCCTGGAACCAGTAAAAAACACTACTTAAGAGAAACAATTTGTTGAGAGGCACTAATGCATAAACATATATTGTACAACAACAAAGAATAATTAGATGGTATGTGGGGAATCCATCTTTTGAGCTATTAACCCTAAGTCGGTGTGATTTGTTATTTTCATGTTTGCGTCTTTTATCATTTTCAGAGAAAGCACATAGCCATTTAAAACATGTCTCAAAAATAATAATCAAAATTCCCTCATGTACACATTTTTCTCCAATAGAAACAGTAAGCATTTAATTGGTTAATGCATCCTAGCAATCTTTTTAACCTGTAGCACAGATGCATACATAAGATTGTGATCTGCAAGGCTGATAGGCCTTTGGGTTTTTTCCCTCCCCTCTGAAGCCTGTAGTTTTGTTTCAAGGATCCTAAAGGTACAGTCTATCAGGCTACTAGTTGGTTTATCAGTACTGGAAAATTTCAGGCTATTCTGATGTATTTACCTTGCTTCACGCATGGAATTTGACAGGGTGGTTTTCCACTGTCTTCCATTTCTATTGCCTTGTTTTTTCCTATTATTGTGAAATCAGAGATTAATGGAAATAGCAAAACAAATGCTTTGTTTCACGAGAGAGTTTTTAAACACAGTATTCTGGAATTGTGGTTGTCAAGGCTGCCATGATAGATTGGATTTTAAAAGTCACAACCACATTTCTATCTCTATGGGCAGTCCTCAAGTTACGACCACAATTAAGCCCAAAATTTATGTTGTTAAGTGAGAAAATTGTTAAGTGACTTTTGCCCATTTTACAAGGCTTTTCTTGCCACATTTCTTAAGTGAATCATTGTAGTTATTAAATTAATAACATGTTAAGTGAATCTGGTTTCCCCCATTAACTTTGCTTGTCAGAAGGTCACAAAAGGCGATGACATGACTCCTGCGACTGTCATAAATGTGAGTCAGTTGTTAAGCAAGTAAATCATGTGACCATGGGAATGCTACAATGGCTATAAGTGTGAAAAACAGTTATAAGTCACTTTTTTCAGTAATCTTGTAACTTTGGTCCAGGGGTGAAATGCTCCCGGTTTTAACCGGATCACCTGATCCGGTAGCGATGGCGGCTGGTGATTCAGAGAACCTATAGCAAAAATCCCTGCGGGCCCCTCCCCCCATGCCCAGCTGAGCCCCACGATCATCAGAGGCTTTTTTTTTTACTTTTAAAAGCATTTTTTCTACCACCTCTTCCGACAAAAAAATGCTTTTAAAAGTTAAAAAAAAGCCTCTGATGATCGTGCGGCTGAGCTGGGATCATCAGAGGCTTTTCAAAGCATTTTTTTCTGCAACCTCTTGGCCGAAGAGGTGGTAAAAAAAATGCTTTGAAAAGTCTCTGACCATCCCAGCTGAGTTGCCTGATTGGCAGAGGTATTTTAAAAAATACCTCTCTGCCGATCAGGCAACTTAGCTGGGATGGTCAGAGAGGTATTTTTTTAAAAAAATACCTCTCTGACAATTTGAAAGCATAGAAAAAATGCTTTGAAAAGTAAAAAAAAAAAGTTGGCCATACCCACCCAGTAACATTACCCCCCCACCAAGCTATGCCCACAAAACCGGTAGTAACAAATTTTACATTTCAACCCTACTTTGGTCACTAAATGAACTGTTGTAAGTCGAGGACTACCTGTATAAGGTGGGCTGCCCGTGGTTTTAATATACCTTTGGAATATTTGGAGTATTTGTAATATATATACACAAATTAACTTATAGGTAGTGATGGCGGTGTCCGGGGGGGGGGGGCGGTTGATTAGAAAAACTAAGATTCCACTTGCACCATGTTATCAAAGCCAATCCCTTTTGTACGTATGTCATTACTATCCACAAACCCAAAAGGAAAAGAACTTTCTTTGTGGTCACCATCTTGAGATTCCAGAGAGGTCCCTTTGTGCCAGTGTGACTTTCGCCACTCTTTTCCTACTTGCTTCCCTTCAGCCCAGTAGTGGGTTGCTACCAGTTCTACCCTGATTGGTGAACCGTTAACAGCGGCAGCAGGAGGCTCCGTCCACCCACACCGGATGCTTCTGCGCATGCACAGAAACATCACGCATGCACGAGCGAACCGGTAGCGACAGGTTTTGCAACCCACTACTGCTTCAGCCCCACCAGCAGACATGGCCTTTCTCATGGGTGTCTGCAAGAGGAGAGAGGGTGCAAGTTATGAATGTGCATCAGAGGTGGGATTCACTTACCTTCCCTACGGGTTCGCAAATGTGAACACACGTGTGCATGCGTTAGCTTCACTCGCATGCACCACTTCTGCATATGCGCACGGCCTTCTGCGCATGCGCAGTAGTCGCACATTATGTCCGGGCAGGTGGGCGGAGCCTCCCGCATTCACCGCTATCAGACAGAACCGGCTGAATCCCAGAACCGGCTGAAACCGGTGATACACTGTTATGCATCACAAAACCTCTTCTCGTGTGCAACAATTTCTATGTTTCTATGGCCATTCTTGATGCAAGAGGACCCAAAATGCTTCCACCTACGCTCAGTTTCACATAATTTAAAACATTTATGAGTTAGTTTGTTTTTATAAAAGTCCCATTTGCTGTGAATTAGCTTCAATTATTTTCTCTGGATCTCCACCCTTCTTAGAAAAGTAAAAAGACATATTAAGAAGAATAATGACCTGCTCATGAGAGGACCTGCAACGTGATTTAGTTCTTGTTGAAAACTAATGATGCCTCTTTGTCTGGAGTATTTTATTGACAAAGGTAACACAGAAATTCTCACTTGACGAAACCAGCATGTCAAGCTTCCCATACCTGCCTCCTGGGCTTCTTACTCACAACATTCCATCTTTTGTTCTTACCTGCATCTACACTGTGATGTCAACACAGGAAGTAATGAGTACACCAAACATTGTAAATGACATGCTTTGGTTGAAATGTTTAAAGGCTTATTGCACGGGTGTCAAACTCTATCATGTCACGTAACATATCACAACATTTTTTGCCTTTATGGAGCTGGGGTGGGTGTGGCCTGCATGTGACGCATCTGGCCCCAAGGCTGCCAGTTTGACACCCCTGGCCTATTTGGTAGTGGAATCTGGTTCTAGATGACTTCCTAGTTCAGACCAGCAAGCCTCCTGGGAACACTGATTAGTGACATTTATCCCTTCTTTCTTCAGTGTTCAGGTTATAAATAACCTTGTTTACAGAGTAAAGATTTCTTCTTTGTTTTTTATAAGCTAGTCAGAGGTTTTTATTTATTAATAACTTAATTTATTCCCAAAAACTGTAGATAAAACTGCTTACAGTCCTTCAATCTCCTTTCTCTGATGGAACCCTGATTACTTAGTTAATTCCTGCTTCTGTTTTTTCTAAGCTTTCTTTATTATCTAAGGCCATGATGGCGAACCTTTGGCACACGTGCCAGAGGTGGCACACAGCACCCTCTCTGATAGCATGCATGCCGTGTCCCTGGGTTCAGCTTCAGTTTTGCCATGAGAAATAGTTAATTTTGGGTGATAAGAGTCTAGAGACATACAGGCATGTACTATCATTGGAAGGAATCAGAAATACTAAAACATGATTCTCAGAAACGCTAAAGTAAATAAGGACAAGTAGAATTAGAAAACTGAGGGGAAAATCAAGGCAGCAAGGAGAATCAGAATTGGGAATTCCAGAAAAGAGAGAGTGGAGAAATGACCTTCATAGTTTTGGAAAGTAAGGCAGACAGACAGATGGACGATAGATAGATAGATAGATAGATAGATAGATAGATAGATAGATAGATAGATGGATGGATGGATGGATGGATGGATGGATGGATGGATGGATGGAAAGAGAGATAATAAATAGGAAATGCTAGTAAAGTCAATCTTGAGAGATGAAAGAAGAAATAAATCAAAATAAAAGAGAAAGACTTCTAATGAGGAAGAGGTAAAAAGAGCATGTAGGAGACTTCTTTCTTCAGCATGGTGCCTAGCCAGTGATTCAAATCAGTTGGCATACTTGGCAACATGGATAAAGAATCTGAAAATTTTGCCCATGAGGGGATTACCATGTGGATTTGGCTGAGCCAAAGGGAGGAGGAGCTGATGGGATTCAGAAGGATTATGAAGGAGGAGATCTGAGAAGGATCAAGATCAAGGGGGCAGAACTGCTTGAGACAATGCAGTGACCTGGGCATTTGGCAAGAGAAGAGGAAGAACTGATCTGTGGGAATAAGTACAGTGAATTTTAAAATGAACCGCACATTTAAGGAGACTTTTGTTTCTGAGTAAGCCTTTAGGAAACGCAGAAGGATTCATTCACAATGAATTATCATTGTTTAAAATTATTCTTCTGCCTATGTAACACTGTATATCTATACAGTTACTGGTTTCTCAGTACGAATGTTTAAAAATGTTCTAAAAAGATTGTCCATGATTAAATCTTTTTCTTACAGGATTCATGTTTTAAACTCGGGGCCATGTATTGTCCCAAAATAGGAACTACTATCCCCCTCTCTGGGGAATTCTGGGAGCGGAAGTTTTAAAATTGTCAAGGTTGGACACCCCTGGTCTACAAACATACAGATAATAGTCACTGGAAGGACTCTTTTAGCCAGAGTTGTCTGATTAGGGGAGGCAAGCCCACACTGGCGTCTTTTTGTCCAGAAATTAATCTCTTCTAATCGCTACCTCTAATCTCTTAAAACTATAAATCTTTCTCTTAAAAAAAAAAGTTAAATGTGGAAGATATACTGCACGCACATGATGACCAACCATTTGAGTTTAATACTAGAGTGGTTAACAATTGTTTGATAATCCTAAAAGTTTCATTATGTAGCCAAATGTTTGGTGTTCTGGTAGCTGATTTAAAGAATGAAAGATTCTTCCAATAGTGGTGCAATTTATGTAAACTATTGACCCCTAGTCAAAACTAATTGGTGGTTAGATATGGAGGGGTAAGAACAGCCTATAGCCACGATGGCGAACCTATGGCACGCATACCACAGGTGGCACGTGGAGCCATATCTGTGGGCACATGAGTGTTTCCCTAGCTCAGCTCCAGCATGCATGTGCACGCCAGCCAGCTGATTTTCGGGCATCTTGGGTCCACCGGAAGTCAGAAAATGGGCCATTTCTGACCTCCGGAGGGCCTCTGGTGGGGGGGGGGAGGCTGTTTTTGCCCTCCCCAGGCTCCAGGAAAGCCTCTGGAGCCTGGGGAGGGTGAAAAACGGGCCTACTAGGCCCACCGGTAAGCTTTTTGCTGTCGCATGCCAAAAGTGTGGAGAGCGTGGGAGGGTCGCACGCGCATGTGTGGGGGGATAGGGCGCGGGGGGCATTGAATTATTGATATGGGCACTCGTGCACACGACCCCCCCGTGCTCCCCCTGTTTTTGTCACGCGACGGCAAAAAGTTTAGCCATCACTGGCTTATAGTGTATATTCCAGCCATATACAATATGTGCAACAAAGACAAAAAATTGTGTCCTCCAAATATGTTGAACATTTCCCAAAGTTCATGAAATGGGCTCTATAATACAGGAAGAATGCCAAAAGACCTACTGTTTAGGGCACTTCAAGTATACAATTTGGCAGATTCTTCAGTTAAATATTGGGACAACTATTTATTGTTTATTTATTTATTTATTGGTTTGATTTATATGCCGCCCTTCTCCGGAGACTCAGGGCGGCTTACAATGCGTTAAGCAATAGCCTTCATACGTTTGTATATACCTGTTTAGTGGGGCTTTTGGCTCCCCCTAAGTGGTGTTCTTTTTTTATACAAAGTTAGCTTATTGCCCCCACAATCCGGGTCCTAATATAGGTACCGGTAGTCCTTGACTTACAACCATTCATTTAGTGATCATTTGAGGTTACAACAACAGTGAAAAAAAAAATGGGCTCAGTTACAAGTAAGTTGAGCACTACCTGTACTCCCAAACAATCCTAATTACAAGACTCATTCATTGTTACTTTTAATACTAGGTTAAAATTTTAAATTCATTTTAAAAATAGGTTCATACAGCGTTTTGTTTGCTTTGGTGTCTTTAAGTCAGTGTTGATTCCTGTGACTGCCTAGGCCAGGAGTCTTCAACCTTGGCAACTTTAAGCCTTGACGGACTTCAACTCCCAGAATTCCCCAGCCAGCAAAGCTGGGAGTTGAAGTCCGCCAAGGCTTGAAGTTGCCAAGGCTGGAGACCCCTGGACTAGTCTATTTCTTGGCAAGATTTCAGAAGTGGTTGCCATTCCTACCTTTCCAGGTCTAAGGGAGAGTGACTTGTCTAAGGTCACCCAGCTGCCTTTGTGTGTAGGCAGAACTAGATCTCATCTGGTTTCTAACTTGGTCCCTATACCACTACACCAAACTGTCTCTTTAATGCCCCATATTAAAAGAGAAAACATAGTGACCAGGGGTAGATTCTACTTACCTTTACTACTGATTTGCAATGGGGCTGCGCGCGTGCACTCGTTTTGCTCGGATGCATGCATGCTCTTCTGTGCAAGTGCATGATCTTCTGCACATGCGCAGAAGCGTTTTGATGACATCAGGGTCAGTGGGCGGAGCCTCCTGCCGGTTTTACTACCGTTCTATAGAACCGGTGCGAACCGGGGGCAACCCATCACTGATAGTGACTTTCCACATAATAAGGCGGATGGAAACAGTGGCATCAAGCAATTTAGTACCACATTAGAAAGGATTACTTGGCACAAGTTATGCTTATTCCACCTTAATTCCTCAATATCCACTTTCCTTTCCTTTGTATTTCTTTTCTTTTGCAATATGCTTATGAGCAGCAATGATAAATAAGTAATACGTCCTTCAGTATATCAAATGCTTCATTCACTCTGAAGTTTATAGAATGCTACCATTTTTAATAATATCTGTTCTATAACTGGAAATGTTCTTGTGAGTCAGCTCTGCCTATGAACCAAAGGAGATAAAACTAGAAGTCAAGTCTTATTCTTTTCTGTCCCTTTCCAAGGGGATTTATGCAAGTATTTGATTTTTCTCCCAACTCTTCTTCATATTTCTAATATAGGTAGTCCTCGACTTACAACAGTTTGTTTAGTGACTGTTCGGCATTACAGCAGTTCTGAAAAATGTGATTTATAACTGCTTTTCATAGTTACGACCTTTGCAATATCCCCATGATCATGTGATCAAAATTCAGGTGCTTGCAACTAGTTCCTATTTATGACCATTGCTGTGTCCCAAAGTCATGTCATTCCGAGCTTCTGACAAGCCAAGTCAATAGGGAAGCCAGATTCACTTAACAACCAGGTTACTAGCCTATCAACTGCAGTGATTCACTTAACAACTGTGGCAAGAAAAGTCATAAAATGGGGCAAAACTCACTTAAAAAATATCTCACTTAGCAACATAAACTTTGGGTTCAATTGGGGTCGTAAATCAAGGACTTCCTGCGTCTTCCGCGTCTTCCGATGTCCAACTTCTTTCATACTCTTGTCTTCAGTTAAACAGATTTTGAAGATTTTTTGAAATGATGCATATTTGTATAATGTCTGATTTCCAGAGGTAAAAATAAGAAAAGTAAAATTCTCTTTTAAAATCCATGTCACGTCTCTGGAAAAAGAGGGAATGGACAATACCTGACATGTACACATATACTGACTCAACTTCAGTCCAAATTAATGATTCTCTTGTTTTAAAGCAAAATACAAAACACAGGTAGTAATTTTTGTGCAGTACAAATAATACGTTAATACTTTAATAAATTTATATTTTATTTATTTTATTAAATTTATTTGCCACCCATCTTTTGCCACCTAGAGTTTGTGTGCCACCTAAATTTGTTTGACACCTAAATTTGTTTGCCACCTAGAGTTGCCCACAAGGCAACTCTAGGTGGTAAACATCTAAATAAATGTATATGCTGCCTGGCACCCAGGAACAAATGATTGTTGCCATTGTTTTCCTTCCACAGCTTGCAGTAGTGAGTCACTAACTGCAATATAAATATTTTTATTCCAGGCTCTGAAGTTTTGGAAGAATTTCAAAAATGGCCAAATTTAACCAGAAATGGTAATGGAACAAAATAAACAAATTCATCTGCAGTGGCTGTCATACAATGACAAGGTGTCAGTTAGATGAATTCTTTCCCCAAGTATGAATCCGTGTAATTTCTGTGATAGGTTCTTTCTGTCTCATAGCTTTTCAGCAATCGTTTGAGTCTTGGCTCTTTCACATACAATGTTGGAAATGAATGACAGGTTTCATGGAATAAAAATCAGGGCTCATTGTATCATTTTAAAAATGAAGGAAAACAGTGAATCCTGGGCAGAAGCAGGAAATTCCAGTTTATTTATTTGTTTCTCTGTTTGTATGCTACCAGTGCATACATCTCTACATAACTTATATGTACAAAATTTTAAAAGCCACAAAATCACAATGAAACTAGTCACAGTAAATAAAAGGTGAGATCTTCATAGCCTTCAGAGTAAGGCTATCTTTTCCACTGTTCTAAAAATTATAAGGATGGAGGCGAATGTGAACTTGAGACACGTTATTGTAGAAAGAGGAAGCTGCTACTGAGAATGAATGCTAAAATAGAGAATGGATTCTATCTGTTAGATTGTGAAGAGTAGGAAGGTTCTACCTGGAAGGAATGGTCCCCAAATAAGATGTTGTTGAACCATAACTTCTAACTGTCTGTGCCAAGGTAGCCAAATTCAAGGATGTTGAAAGCCATAATATAGTGATAGCTCAAGAAATGGGAATTCCCTGTATTTTCTCTCCAGAATTTTTAGCAGTTTTAGACCTATCTGTAATATCATGGTCAGGTGGATGGGGGGATGTAGTAGAGATACAGTCAACTCTATGAAGTTTATGATTCCGCGATGCTACTAACTCAGGTGGGATACTGGTTTATGGACCCAAGGCCAAGGAGAGGCGGAACATGACTACCTGATTCCTGGGTTTTCTATCAAAGTTTCCTGGGTCAGCCTAGGTGAGAGGAAGACTGGCCGGGAAGCACCAGGTTCAAATGGCTTGCACCTCCTTCCCCATCGCTGTGAGAGGGCAATGGAGTCCGGAAACCTGGACTATGAACCGGAATTTTCCCTTACAACATCTGCGACCCCCTACCTTGGACTTCCCCCCCCCCAATGTTTGTATGTATTCGGCATCGGAACTCCTCGCCCTGCGAGATTCCCCCCTCTCGCAGGCTTGGCCCTCTACATTACCAAGGGCCTATCTCGATGACGGACTTTGGAGTCCAGAGAGATGGTATGGAGCAAGGAAGAATTTATGGGGGTTTTTGGGAAAGTTTTTTAAGAAGATTTTAAGGGGTTCTGGGAGCGGGGGTAATATTTTTTTAAATAAAATTGGGCAGACGGCCAAAGGGGATGGGGGGGGGAAATCCACCTAGGTCAGAGCAGAGCCCGGCACGGGGTAATGGCTTGGAAGGTGCAGAAAGAGGGACTGGGGAGAGAATGGGGGTTGACATTTATGAGGGCTGTACCATTAACACGGTAGATGGGAGGGGCAGATATGGCGGGAGCAGGGGACCGCATCATGTGCCGGGGGCGTGCACTCGCTGTTTAAGAGTGATTGCTCGCCCCGATCCCCAAGGCTCCCCCCAGATACTAGGGGCACAGGTACTCAGGACCTGGGCCTTAAGCTGATGTTGTGCAATGCCAGGTCCGTAGTAAATAAGCCCCCCCTCATTCACGACCTTATACAGGAGGAGGGAGCGGACCTGGCGGGTATTACTGAGACCTGGCTGGGCCCGGAGGGAGGTGTCCCTCTGGTTGAAATCTGCCCACCAGGTTTCAGAGCATTCCATCAGCCGAGGGCCCAGGGGAGGGGTGGGGGGGTGGCGGTTATTATTAGCGAGGATCTGGGTCCGAGGGAGACCACTGTGCCACAGACTGCTGGATGTGAGTCCCTCTTTGTGAAATGGGGCCATGGGGTTCAGATGGGCTTGCTGCTTACGTACCTGGCTCCCTGCCGCGTAGCAGCAGCCCTGCCTAAGCTACTCGACGTGATAGCCGCGGTGGCAGTTGAGACACCCAGGCTTTTAGTCATGGGTGATTTCAACTTGCCGTCCGTTGGCGAGACGTCTGAGATGGCTCGGGAGTTCATGGCTTCCATGACGGCCATGGACCTGACCCAGTTAGTTCATGGCCCTACTCACAGGGGGGGACACACTCTGGACTTGATTTTTGTCTCTGGCCAGTGGTTGAGTGGTCTGGTTATAGGGGATATAGACAAGAAACCCTTGTCATGGTCTGGCCACGTACTCCTTCGCCTAGATCTTCAAACCGCTACACCCCACCGCAGAGAGGCGGACCCAATTAGATGGATCCGCCCCAGGCACCTGATGGATCCTGATAGGTTCCAGATGGAGCTTGGGCCATTTCCTGAGGATCTGGCACACGGCTCGGCCGAGGACCTGGCAGCCGCCTGGGATCGGGCGGCTTGTGGAGCCTTGGATCGAGTCGTGCCTCTGCGGCCTCTGACCCAGTGCCGATCCCGCGCAGCCCCTTGGTTTACCGAGGAGCTAAGGGAAATGAAGCGCCGGAAAAGACACCTGGAGAGCGGTTGGAGGGCCAGTCTCACTGAATCTGATCGAACACTGGTAAGGTCGCATATTAAGACCTACCTAGTGGCGATAAAGGCGGCAAAGTTTAATTACTTTTCCACCTCTATTGCGTCATCAGGGAATCGTCCAGCCGCCCTGTTTAGGGTGACCCGCTCCCTGCTCCATCCGGGAGTGCGGGAGGATCCCTTGGAAGGCAGGGCGGAGGACTTTGGACAATACCTGTATGACAAAATCGCTCAGATCCGGGGGGATTTGGACTCTGACTGGGTAGATCAAGGCAGGGTGACAAGTAATAGTCTTGAGAATATTATCTGGGGAGAGTTTGACTCTGTGACCCCTGAGGATGTGGACAGGATTCTGGGGAGACTGAGTGCGGCCACATGTTTACTGGACCCGTGTCCCTCCTGGTTGGTACTGGCTTCCCGGGAGGTTACACGAGGCTGGCTCCAGGGCGTTATCAATGCTTCATTGAGTGAGGGTCACTTCCCCACTGCCTTGAAAGAGGCAGTGGTGAGGCCCCTTCTCAAGAAGCCGTCCCTGGATCCGGCAATATTGGCTAACTATCGTCCTGTCTCCAACCTTCGCTTTATGGCGAAGGTTGTTGAGAGTGTGGTCGCGCAACAGTTTCCACAATTCCTGGAGGAAACATCTTATCTAGATCCGTTCCAGTCAGGTTTCAGGTCTGGGCACAGCACGGAAACGGCATTGGTCGCGTTGGTTGATGATCTCTGGAGGGCTCGGGACAGGGGGTGCTCCTCTGTTCTGGTCCTATTAGATCTCTCAGCGGCTTTTGATACCATCAACCATGGTATCATGCTGCATCGGTTGGAAGAGCTGGGGGTGGGAGGCACTGTGTTACGGTGGTTCTCCTCCTTCCTCTCTAACCGGTCGCAGTTTGTGTTGGCAGGGGGGCAGAGGTCGACTTCGAGGCCTCTTATATGTGGAGTGCCACAGGGATCGGTCCTCTCGCCCCTTTTGTTCAACATTTATGTGAAGCCGCTGGGTGAGATCATCCGTGGTTTTGGGGTGAGATACCATCAGTACGCTGATGACACCCAGCTGTACATCTCCACCCCAGACCACCCCAATGATGCCCTTGAAGTGATGTCCCAGTGCCTGGAGGCTGTGCGGATCTGGATGGGGAAGAACAGGCTCAAGCTCAACCCTTCCAAGACTGAGTGGCTGTGGCTCCCGGCATCCCGATATAGTCAGTTGACTCCATCACTGACTATTGGGGGCGAGTCTTTGGCCCCCACGGAAAGGGCTCGCAATCTGGGAGTCCTCCTGGATAGGCAGCTGTCCTTGGAGGATCATCTGACGGCTGTGACCAGGGGGACCTTTTGTCAGGTTCACCTGATTCGCCAGTTGTGGCCCTTTCTCGATCGGGATTCCCTGTGCACAGTCACTCACGCCCTTGTCACCTCTCGCCTTGACTACTGTAACGCTCTCTACATGGGGCTCCCCTTGAGGAGCACCCGGAGGCTTCAACTGGTCCAGAATGCGGCCGCGCGGGTAGTGACGGGAGCAACATGGCGCTCCCATGTAACACCGCTCCTGCGCGAGCTGCACTGGCTCCCGGTGGTCTTCCGGGTGCGCTTCAAGGTGTTGGTTATCACCTTTAAAGCGCTCCATGGCATAGGGCCTAGTTATCTACGAGACCGCCTACTGCCACAAATGACCTCCCACCGACCCGTGCGCTCCCACAGAGAGGGCCTCCTCAGGGTGCCATCAGCCAAACAATGTAGGCTGGTGACCCCCAGGGGGAGGGAGAGCCTTCTCTGTGGGGGCACCTACCCTCTGGAACCAGCTGCCCCCTGAGATAAGGAGATCTCAAGACCTCAGTGCCTTCCGCCGTGCCCTTAAAACCTACTTTTTTCAACAAGCCGGGCTGGCTTAGGAAGAATTTTTAGACGTTTTTTAAATTGGTTTGTTAGTTTTAAAATTGGAGCCAAATTTATATGTATTTTAATTCTTAATATTTGTATTGTATGTTTTTAATTCTGGCTGTTCACCGCCCTGAGTCCTCAGGGAGAGGGCGGTATATAAATTTTAAATAAATAAATAAATAAATAAATTGTTGACTGCTAATTGTATCTAGTTGTCCACAGTCATGGCAGAGGAAGCACATCAGTTAGCATTCATATCTTTAACATTAGATATGTAATTGAAAATTCCATAATTTCCAGGTTGCCTGGCCAACAATAATTCTAAGCATTACATATTTGAAAGTCAGGAATATTGAGGTAAACCTAATGGACAGAAATAACTGCATCCAAGACATCCAGATGGGAAGTCTAATGAAAAGTCTGATAGTCAATGGCTGTGTTCCACAATTCCCAGGTTTGTTTTTTTTTTTACTGAACATCTATTAGCAAAGAGTTACAGAAAAATCTTACATTTTGCTGCCATCTTGTAGTTGTCCATATTTTTGTGGCCAAAATAGCATATGTAACATCTCCAGAATTTATAACTGTAGCTCAAAGGAATTCTTGTATTTGGAAAAAAAAGTGCCCTATGATGAAATATAGGAACATGTTTCCAAAACGTAGCCTCTTTTCAGATTTGGCAAGTTGGAAAATGAACTGGCAAAGCAATGTTTTTGATGCCATAAGCATAGTTAAATGCCATGTTTTCCTCTTTGATCACTTAAATGCATCACAGGTAATTGTAACCAAAGGCAAAGATGATGCAGGAGATAATACTATTTCTTTAATTGCCTACATGTTGCTAGTGAAAGCTTTATAGGGTGTGATGCCCTAAGAAGACAAAGCAACTTTCCACTCCTTAATCTAAAACCATTACTAAGGTGTGCCATCATCTGCAAATAGCATATGGTAAAAAAAAAAAAGATGCAATGTGTGTTTCGGAAGAAATCTGACTGGATTTCTTCACTGGCATCAGTCTGACTTAATTTCACAGTGCATTCCAGATTGTTATAACTGTAAACAGACAGATTTCTAGCAGAGAGTAATTCCACAAAGAATGGCTCACAATGTTTAGCATTCCCTTTCTGCATTTAACTATGAATGTTGGCAGCTGAAAACAGTTTCCCATCAGTTTGAGGATGAAAATGGGTATATCACATTAAAAAAAAAAAAAAGATGCCCTCCCCTCCAACTCTTTTCCCAAAGCCAGTCCCACCTACTGTATATGTGTGACATACAGTATTTCTGGTCTGTTCAAATGGCTTCACCATTTTGGACAGACCAGAAATAAATGAATGTAGCATTTCCTGTGACAAACTTAAACCAATTATACATATGGGACACAGGTATTTGGGGGATGACAAAATGGGACATTTTATACATCCCTCGCCTAAATCAGGCGACATTTTTTTCATTCTGTTATTTACTGTGGTATAACTACCAGAATGGCGATTAAAAGAATTTTGCCATTAGTCCAACTGGGACCTCAAATGCAAATTCTACTCTTCTTTCTTAGACAGTTATATAAAATGGAGGTTCATAAATCATCCTGCATGTGGAGGAAAAGGGAGAACATTTGGTAAAGCAGGGGTCCCAACCCCAGGGCCATGGCTCACTACCAGGCCTTCAGCCAGTGGTGAAATCCAATTTTTTTTACTACCAGCTTGGTGGGCATAGTTGGCTTGGTGGGCGTGGCTTGGTGGGCGTGGCTTGGTGGGTGTGGCTGGGGAAGGATACTGCAAAATCTCCATTCCCTCCCCACTCCTGGGGGAAGGATATTGCAAAATCTCCATTCCCACCCCACTCTGGGGCCAGCCAGGGGTGGTATTTGCCGGTTCTCCGAACTACTCAAAATTTCCGCTACCGGTTCTCCAGAACCTGTCAGAACCTGCTGGATTTCACCCCTGCCTTCAGCCATTTGGAACCGGGCCTCAGAAGTAGTGGGTGAGTGGACACACATGTGTATCCCCACTTGTGCAAGCAGTGGACGAGCGTGTATGCATGCTCCATTTGCACAAGCAGCAGGCGTGTGTGCTCGCTGCTCATGCAAATGCAGCTGCGCATACATATGCTCTTGCCTGCCGCTCACATGGAACCGTCTCCTCTCCCTCCGCCCTGGTCCACAAAGCCAGAAAGGTTGGGGAATTCTCTGGTAAAGCAAAGAAAGACCAGCTCCAGTGGTGAGTCAGAATTATCCTCCATTGCCTTTTAGGGATCTTTCCTTGACAACCCCAGCTGTGACCCAAAGTTTACCCCACAGACAGGAGCTTCGCTATCTCTATGGAGACAAAGACAATGGAGGAGGGTGCAGTTGTACAATATAGGCTGATTTGGAGGTAGACTGGAACCCCAGTGATCTATTTCTTGCATCAAGACTGATTGATGGTAGTGTGCTCAAGGGGTGGCAGGATCCTTAATATTTAAGGATCCCAATCCTTAATATTTAAGGATCCCACCCATAAAAAGGCCAATTTTATACAGCATCCCACACAACTACTTTGAACTGATAACGTTTTGTCTTGAACCTGTTTTTCTGAGAATATAATCAAAACCTACTGTATATTTATTTTATTTATTTATTTGAACTTTTATACCGCCCTTCTCCTTTTGGACTCAGGGCGGTGAACAGTCAGAATAAAAACATTTATACACAAAAGTTAAAATAATTGTAAAATAATTTAAATAGAATTTGGCCCACTAATTTAAAATTTCGATTTAAAATCAATATCAAATTTTAAAACCAAGATAAAATCAGGCCAGCCTGGCTAACTGAAAAAGGTGAGTTTTTAGGGCCTGACGAAAAGTCCGGAGGTCTGGGATCACCCGTATCTCTGGGGGTAGATCGTTCCAGAGGGTGGGCGCCACCACAGAGAAGGCTCTCCCCCTGGGGGTCGCCAGCCGGCATTGTCTGGCTGACGGCACCCTGAGGAGACTTTTCAATCCCATATGCATTTACAATTCCCTATTGAAACCATAGGGTCTTACACCCAAGCAAACCTTTTCAAAACCATGCTGCTAATCTGATAAACTACTCCTCAGCTATGTTCAGCTATGTTCAGATCTGCCTGTTGCTGACCTACATTACAGAATTATCATTCGGATAAAGCAGGATTATCCCCTCATATTGTTAATAGCGCTGGCTGCAGAAGTTAACTTTATGATGCAATTATTTTATTGCCTGCAGAAAATTGACGGCAGAAGTTAACTTTATGATGCAATTATTTTGACATATAAAAACACAATTCCTTTTCTGTAATTTATGCTCCTAGATGGATGCTCCTAGATGAAAACAGCTCCTACAAATCCAGTTCAAATTTGAGATTTCAAAAATCATTTGTTATCTGGACTATCACTCTGTAGCTTACCAAAATGGTTGCCTGCCCTTAACTAGCTGTGACTTACTCATGTTTGCATATGTATCAGCTCTGAGAAATTATAGTTACAGAAGTTCACCAGCACTTAAAAACAAGGTAGTGATTACAACAAGGAGACTGAAGTCCTGCCTCAATGTTAGACATATAAAGAGGTAGGACTTGGATTGCTCTACCATGTCTGCCATTTTGCCTTTTTTTTTAATGCTCCCTTCTCTGTCTGGGTGCTAGTGCTGAGTCAAAAGCTAAGTGAAAAGCTTGGGGTCACATCTGAGACAAAAGTTATAAACTTTGAAACAATTAAGTCCATAGTCCCATTTCTTCATTCCCTGAAAAATTAGTTTGATAAAACACAAATTGCCAACTAAATTTGGATTGCAGTGCTGAGATGGAAATCCCAAATGATCACAATGAAATTTACTTCTGAATAAATAGACCAAGGATAGTGCAATAAACAATCAACATAAGAACTTCTTTTTGTTTGAGCTATGCAAATGCCACCACTATTTTTTCCAAACTGTAAAAGGAATGAAATTTGTTTTGACAAGTATATTTCCGAGCATTGGGAGTGAGAGGTTAAGGAGACTTAACTTTGCATGGAACATGAAAATTCCATTTAGGTGGGTTTGGAGGATTAAGTGCAGTTGCTGGCCACAAAATAAGAAACTGGAATTTTCAAGCCTGCAGGTAATTTTCAAGTACAAAGAAAGCTGTTGCCTCAAATTTATCTCAGACATTTGGCTTCCTCACTGAAGAAGGAATTTCAAAGCCCAAGCCAACAAAAGTGATACACCAGCCTGGCTTTGAGATTACTAAGCTTGTATTAATGGCAGCTGTGTTCTTGTTCCCAGGAAATGATACCGGTGTGAATTACAGTTTTCCATTGTAGAAAAATAATGTTGAAACATTAAGGAATGACATGCCAATTTTCAAAGAATCAAGGTCTACTGATTTTGGACCATCTGGCCTGGCATTTTGTGTGCCGAGTGACTGAGAAGATCATGAAGAGCTTTGCTTTTATTGAAAATTCCAGAATTCCATTTTCCTCCACTGCTTTAGGAACATTTGAAGAAATACATTCTTCACCAAATACAATGATATATAAATTCAATTCCTGGTGGTGGGTTTAAACACTATACTGTAACTCAGTGTTTCTCAAACTTGGTGAGTTTAAGATGGGTGGACTTCACGGGTGGGTTCCACTTACCTTTATTATCAGCTCGCAGCGGGAGCACGCGCCTGCATGCACAGATCACCCATGATGACATCGTGGCGGGTGGGCAGAGCCTCCCGTCAGTTTTACTACCGGTTCTATAGAACCGGACTGAACCGGGAGCAACCCACCACTGGTGGACTACAATCCCAGAATTCCCTCAGCCAGCATGTCTCTTGGTGGTCAGTGTAACTTGTTTCAGTAATGACCATGCAATCATGGTAGGCATTTGTTGAGTTGGTGCAGATTACAGACATACACTTGCTGTTTAATTATACAAATATAATTGTTTTTGTGTATAAAATACAATTTCTGGGTTGTTTTCTATACAAAGAATAAAATTGGTGAAATGACTTTGTATAATCTTAATGTCCTGTTCTTTAATACTCCTTGTTCTTATGTTTATCTCACTTTCTTACTATATATGTAGTGATCTAGCAGATGACCCTCACTTGGTAATGGACCTAGGTGTACTTATCTCTGACGATCTATGCTCCAAAGTTCACTGTAACAGCGTTGCTAAAAAAGCACTGAGGGTTGTAAACTTAATTCTACGAAGCTTTTTTTTCTGGAAACGTATTGCTAACTAGAGCTTATAAAACCTACACTAGACCAACCTTAAAATACTGTTCAACTGTTTGGAATCCCTAGCATATATCTGACATTAATACAACTGAGCGGGTTCAGAAGTATTTTACGAGAAACGTTTTGCACTCTTCTGTACATAATAGAATGCCCTATGCTACTAGGCTTGCAATTCTTGGTTGGATAACTTGGAACCGTTCTAAACTTGACTGTAAACCGTTCTAAACTTGACTGTAAAAAATATGTAAAAAATTTTTGTAATAGAGTTGTCAAAGTCTGGAATGCTCTACCTGATTCAGTTGTGTGAGCTACAAATTTTCACAGTTTTAGTCACAAATTGACTTCCGTGGACCTCACTTCATACTTAAGAGGTCCGTAGAGGGGGCGTGCATAAGCGCATTAATGTGCCTATCATCTCTGTCATTGTATTTAATATTATTCTTGTTTTTGTTTTTGTTTGACTAATTATAATTTTAAAAATATATGATTTTTCTATTGCCAGTAGCTTCATAAAACATTTTTCTTATTTAATCTCTATGGTTCTGTCTTTTAGTTTTATATCTGTGTTTTTCTATTTCACATTTCTTATATCCATATTTTTCGCATCTTGACTATTTCCTAGATCTTCGAGTCTTTCTTATTTCTTACATTGTCAGCTATTGTCACCAAATTGTCCTTGTACATATGAGCACCCCTTTCAATCATTCTCTAAGGACTTATGGTGTCAGTGTCTCTTCTACCATCCTTAGCCAGTCCTCTCTTCCTGGAAGCAGTTTATCAAACTCTGCACCTGAGTTGTGGCATGCTGTGGGCTTACTCTGCTTGTTTCTTTACAGATGCTAGATGAGATTTTTCTATACCCTGACCATCTTTGGGCTGTGCCTCAGCATGTCTTGGTGTTTGGAGTCTGCTTCAAAACTTGCTGTTCCCTTCTGTGATCCACTGAGTTTGCTCACTTTTGAAAAGTCATATTGTCCCATTAAGGAGAAGGTGGGGGCTGTTTTAAATATCATTCCCAGCAACACTGAAATTCTGGATCTCAGGAGGGAAGCAGAAAGATCCATCCAAGGTCCACATCTTTAGTGGCTTCCCAAATTCAAATTCACAATTCCAGGAATTGTTTATTTTTAGTTTTGTGATGTGTATCTTCAGTTCCAGACTGCATAGCTGAGAGGGAACAAAACCAGGGGTGAAATCTACTTACCTTCCTTACCGGTTCGTAAGTGCACGTGTGCACATCACATGCGTGCACAGACCCTCTACACATGCGCAAAACCTTCTGCGCATGCACAGAGGGTAAAAAATACATTACTTCCTGGTTAAAACCAGGAAGTAACAACACCCGGCTGGATGGGCAGAGTCCTGCGCCACCATCGCTACCAGTTCTCCGAACCACTGGCCACAATCGCTACCGGATCGCCCGATCCAGTCCAAACCGGGAGCATTTCACCCCTGAACAAAACCCACCCCTCTCTCCAATATACACTTCCAGCCTCCAAGTGTCTCCAGGATCATACCCCCAGAGCAAATAGCAGATTCTGTACAGCACAATGTTTGCTTCATATAAGAGCCGAGGTGGCACAGTGGTTAGAGAGCAGTACTGCAGGTTACTTCAGCTGATTGGTAGCTGCACTTCAGCAGACTGAATCTCACCGGCTCAAGGTTAACTCAGCCTTCCATCCTTCCGAGATGGGTAAAATGAGGACCCAGATTGTTGGGGGCAATATGCTAACTCAGTAAACCGCTTAGAGAGGGCTGTAAAAGCACTATGAAGTGGTATATAAGTCTAAGTTCTATTGCTTTATTAGATATTTAGGACAGGAAACGGAAGTGTAATGGCTCTGTAGTTCCCATAAGGGGACTTTGGTGGTACATAGGGAATGGATTAGTGGCAAAAATGTTTCCCTTAATTTCTGAGCTGTTCTTTAGAAGCCTTGGTTACTTCCTGAAACAAGGCAGTGTTGCTGGTCTTGGATAAGATTACACCTGGGTACCTAATCTCTACACATTGATCTTAGTTGGCTGTTTGGTTTTCTGACAAATCTCCAAGAAATGTAGCATCAGAAGAAATGCCTAGAATGCTATTAGGGCAGGAGTCTGAAATCTTAAACACTCAAAGAGACATGTGGATCCATTTCCCACAGAAAAGAAAACACCAGGAGCCACAAAACCTGGGTGGGTGTGGCCAACTCGATGTCACTCACTTCCACCAGTCACATGACCTACCAGCCAGTCATTAGGACAGAGAACCATTGTTAAAAAATACCAGGAATCATAAAACCCTTCTCATAATCCCCTTCTCAGGCCAGGCAAGCAGTGACTGGGAGGGGAGGGAGAGGGGCAGAGCCAGCCAGTGGTGGGATCACTTGACATGGAGCCACAACAGAGGGCCCAAAGAGCCGCATGTGGCTCCGGGGCCGCAGGTTGCTGACACCTGCGAATAATGAATCCTATCAAATACTTGTATGAACCTATATTAGGAATTAAAACATATATTTTAATGATAATAAGGTTAGCAAAACATGATTTTCTGCCCTTACTGCATGTGTAGAATGCCACCCTGTAGCTCTTTTGTAAGCAAATGAGACCCTTATGGAGGTCAATAGAACATGAAATATTTTGAGGGCTGCAATCGGGAATATTTCACACATCTGGCAGATAAAGTTGTTTGAATGTTTTTGGAGTCAAACTCTGGCTTGGCAGGTCCTCTGGGCCTGATTGGGAAAGGTACTTGCTCCATTGTCTGAGAAGATTGTGAGCCTGTGAGTCTCAAGAAAGTGGAGAGGATTTTGCAAGAAGTTAAGTGCTGCCACCTGGATGCAGATCCTTATCTCTCCTGCTCATCAAGGCTTGCCGAGATATAATGGTTGGTTCAAACAGTGATTAATCCTATTACCTTGTGGCGATTCATGCGGGAAAGCGGAAATATTTCTCTGCATAAATTGCTTCTGCTGATAATTACCCAGCGGCCTTTTTCAGAGTGACCCAGGTCTTTCTGGGAAAGGTAGACTCAGAGATTTATCTGCAGGGGTGTGCTGAGGAATTTGCTGATTTTTCAGATAAATAAAAGGCACTCGGATTTGATCAGAGTTAGCTGTCAGCGTGGATGCTGGATGAAGCAGATTATCTGAATCTCTTTCAGACAGATTTAGGTCTGGGTACAACAGTGAGGAAGCACTGACTGTCCTTTTAGGTGACTTCTGCTGGGGCTGAGAGTGGGATGGTACGATCCTCCTGGTCCTGATTGGTCTTTCATCAGCATTTGATACCGGGGTGGGTTCTACTTACCTTTACTACCGGTTCGTAGTGGGGCCACGCGCACGCTTGCTTCGCTCGTGCATGCATGCACTCTTCTGAGCATGCACAGAAGCGTTTTGGTGATGTCGGGGTTGGTGGACGGAGTCTCCCGCCGGTTTTACTGCTGGTTCTATAGAACCAGGGGCAACCCACCACTGTTTGATACCATTAATTAGGGTATCAATTTGAACAACCTTTGAGGTTTGGGGGAGCACTGTACTGTAATGATTTTCTTCCTTTCTCAGGGGTCAGTTTCAGTTGATGTAAGAAGGCAGGGAAAATTTAGACTGAGGTATCTGCTATGTAGGGTCCCACATGGCTTGACACTCTCCCCACTTCTGTTTACATGGAGCCACTGGATAAGGTCATCCATTATGTCAGCTATAGAATAGAATAGAATAGAATAGAATAGAATAGAATAGAATAGAATAGAATAGAATAGAATAGAATAGAATAGAATAGAATAGAATAGAATAGAATAGAGTTGGAAGGGACCTTGGAGGTCTTCTAATCTAACCCCCTGCTTAGGCAAGACGCCCTACACCACTTCAGACAAATGGTTATCCAACCTCTTCTTAAAAACTCCCAGTGTTGGAGCATTTACAAGTTCTGGAGGCAAGTTGTTTCACTGATTAATTGTTCTAACTGTCAGGAAATTTCTCCTTAGTTCTAAGTTGCTTCTCTCCTTGATTAGTTTCCACCCATTGCTTCTTATCCTGCCCTCAGGTGCTTTGGAGAATAGCTTGACTCCTTCTTCTTTGTGGCAGCCCCTGAGATATTGGAACACTGCTCTCATGTCTCCCCTAGTCCTTCTTTTCATCAGACTAGACATACCCAGTTCCTGCAACCGTTCTTCATATGTTTTAGCCTCCAATCCCCTAATCATCTTTGCTGCTCTTCTCTGCACTCTTTCTAGAGTCTCAACATTTTTTTACATTGTGGCAACCAAAACAGGATGCAGTATTCCAAGTGTGGCCTTACCAAGGCATGATAAAGTGCTATTAACACTTGATGTGATCCTGATTCTATCCCTCTGTTTATGCAACCTAGAACTGTGTTGGCTTTTTTGGCAGCTGGAGCACACTGCTGGATCATATTTAAGTGATTGTCCACTAGGATTCCACGATCCTTCTCACAGTTACTACTATTGAGCAAGGTACCACATATACTGTACCTGTGCATTTTGTTTTTCTTGCCTAAATGTAGAACCTTACTTTTTTCACCGTTGAATTTAATTTTGTTAGATAGTGCCCAATGTATCATCAGTACATAGATAAAGCTGGTTCTGTATCTAGAACCCAAGTCAGATATACAATGCTATGGGGACCTTGTCCCAGTGCCTGGGAAATTTAAAAATCAGGACTAGAGGAACAGGCTGATGGTCAACATGAGGGATTTCAAGGACCTTCCAATCACATGGATTTATCATCTTTACTTCTGGAAAGGATTACACTTTCTGGATAGAACTTATATATAATTTGGATTTCTTAATGAGGAGGTGATAGTCACGGGTAAGAGGACTTTTGCACAAATCCAATTGCATGACAATTACATATATTCTTGTGCTGGGAGGCCCGTTTCCCAATCATTCATGTCTTGGTCTCATCCTCCTTGACCTACTTTAAAGCACTCTGTCCCAGTAAAGACCACCCAAAAACTACAATAAGTCTAGAATATGGCCATATGAGCAATTGCAGATGTTCCTTGATTTACCCAAGTAACAAGTCTGCTCTATGAGATGCCAGTGGGATTCTGAGTACAATTTATGGTGTTAGCTATCATCTGAAAATCTCTACAAAGGCTCTAATTATTAGGATAATTAGGATCTAATTATCTGCAGAACCATCTTTCTCCCATCTGCTCAAAAGATCTAGTAGATTTGGCCTAGTCCAGGTCCAGCTGTAAAGCTTAGTCCCCTTGTAGGATCTAGAAGGCATGCTTTCTTTGTAGCTTTGCCTGCCCTTTGGAACATTTTGTCCTGAGGGTTGAATGATCCCAGCACTGTTGTGATTTTCTACAGCAATGAAAACTTGGCTCTTCCAAGCAGACTCTGGGACAAAGTGTAATGATTTATGCTCTAGTAGTCTGTCTTGATGGATCCAATCCTTTTGAGTTGTTTAACATCCCAACGAGTGGATATGTAGTGTTATTGTTGTGTTATTTCTACCACTGTATGGTTATTTGAATCTGGTATATAAGCTGGCTACTTATCTCAGCGATTCATGTAATAAACAAAGAAAGTAATAAAGTCCAAATTTACTTTGGATTTTAAATGATATTAGTCCAAATGCAGCAACAAGCAGAAATAACCCGGGAGGGAGGGAAGGGGGGAAAGGATTTTCAACTTTCAAAATGCTCCAGTTTGGTCACAGAGAGATGTTAGAACAGTGCTTATACAAGTAGTTCTCAACTTACAAGCTTATTTGATGACCATTCAAAGTTATAACAGTATGAAAAAAGTGACCTATGAACATTTTTCATACTTACCACCATTGCAACATCTTCATGGTCACATGGTAAAAACTCAGATGTTTGGCAACTGGTTCATATTTATGACGGTGGCAGTGTCCTAAAGCGTTTTGCGACCTTCTGATAGGCAAAGTCAATAGTGAAGCCAGATTCACTTAACAACCATGTTACTAACTTAACCAGTGCAATGATTCATTCAAAAACTGTGGCAAGAAAGGTTGTAAAATGGGACAAAATTCACTTAACAAATGTCTCACTTAGCAACTTCAATTTTGGACTCAGTTGTGACTGTAAGTTGAGGTCTACCTGTATTGAGAGCTTAACTTAGCCTGCAGCTTTCTACGCTGCTCTCAAAGGTTCTGATAGTTTTTTCCCCCCACTGGAGTCAAATGTTTTTCGTCCTGCTTATTCTGAATATTAATTTTTAGTCTATGTCCTTGATATATTTGGCTAGGTCAGGACAACCTGTCTGCTATGTTGTTAAAAGCAGGAAAAAATGATTGGGTTTTTATAGTAAGCATAAAATTTTGGAACCTCAATTAAAGCAGCATTTTAATAGAGTGATATCATCAGACACACCTGAATGTGTATCCTGGAAATTACCATATAATACTTTCTACAGGACAATATCGGAGGTTGAAATATACAATCATTGTATCAAAGAATTACAGAATTAGTCATAAAGCTCAGGTATGCTGCCATGACACTTGTGAATTGTCTGTTCTTGCATTAAAAATACTCTGGCAATTACCATATAAAAGTTCAGTCTTCTACATCAGGAAGGATTTTGGAAAGGAGCAGCGGTACATAAATGACGACATTTTGGATTTTGTCCCACTTGCATAATTGATCTGTGGAATTCACTGCTGTGTTGCTGAGTTCTAATTTGGATGACTTAAGACTTGATAGGTTTATGATGCAACATTATCAGTTATTTCTCCTCATAATGGCTGTATAATGTCCGATAACCATCACATCTCTGAAAACTTGCAGTGAAACAGCCATCCTCTTGACCTGCTAAAGGCTTTACGTTAACTATGTGGCTGGCAACTTAACAGGACAATGGACTAGATAAATTGTTAATGTGATCCAAGATTTTTCTTAAGTTTTGGGAATAGCTGATATATCATACTGTTACCTGAAGCTCCTTATCTATAAAAAGTGGGGGGGGGGATGCAGCACCCATCTCACAGAAATGAAGACTGTCAGGCATTTTTAAAGATCTAATGCTGGAATTACTTTAAAAGGATCTCAATGGGTTTCCACATGCTAGTGATAATGGAACCCATCACTAACATCCCTGCGTTAGAAAAATTAGGCAAGCACAATGCACAAACCTATCTTTTGTTGCTTTGTGTCAGCCTCCCCTCTTGCTTTGCCTAATCCTTTCCCAATAATCAGCCAGATACTATAAATGGGAGAAGTGGTACAGCCCCCATCTGTAGTTTGTGATGCAATATCGACAATCTAGTTTAGCTATCACTAATCCACTTGACCAGAAAAGTAAATGCCCATCCCTCACTCTGGTCCCAGCTTGGCTGGGAACTTGGTACCAGTTTCTCTTTTTCTGAGATTTTAGAGTATTTATTACGCCAATGGCCATTTGAACCATTACATTACCAAGCCCTTCAAATATCGTGTTCTTTTAGTAATTCTCGTAGATCATTAGAAGCAAATAGTTTAATTGCAAAGCATATGCTTGGCATGTGTAAGGGTTTAAGTCTCCAGGTCCATGTTGTATGTTGTTTGTATGATCAGCTGGAGGCTGAACTGATGTGTCACTATCCCTCTTTGTATGTTTAGCCCTCTTTCTTTTTTCTCAAGTGTTGTTTTTGTCCCTATTTTTTCTTTCTTTTGTTAAGCTTAATCCAGTGATGGCCAACCTATGACACACGTCAAAGGTGACATGCCTTGTTTTAGGTCACACACTAATATTCACCAACACCCCACAACAACTATTCTTGAAACCCTGCCCCACTCTCATGTGGTTTTCAGAGGCTGTGGAGGCCACGTGAGAATAGGGTGTGTTATTGTGGAGCCTCCAGATCTTCTGGAAATCATGCAAGAAGGCCGTGCTCTCACACTTTGCACAATTTTCTGAGGCTGTAGAAGAGCAGTCTCTGAAGCTGCTTCAACAACGAAGGCCTCGTGTGACCCAGAGCAGCCTTGAGTAGGCTGTGAGGGCCTATCAATAGAAAGAGAACACTGTCTGAAGTTGTGTGCAGCAGATTCTGGGGAGTGCTGGGCTGTGGGAGCAATTGTGCCATTCCCCAAAGGCTTGCCCAGGCCACCTCTTTAGAACCAGTCTCAGCACTGCAATGTGCCACTATTCAGACTGTACCACCGCATCCCTTGTTCTGTAAGATGATAAAGGACATCACAGAATTCCTTGAGGGAAGGGGCATGACATGACATTATGCAAAAGATGCAACTTGTGTCAGATATCATAGGACAAGTACATCATTACATTATTTGCACATTGATGTGATGATAGATATTGGTTTGACATCCTAATGGCTTGTTACCGAAACGAAAGGGAGGAGAAATCTTGAATGTGCATCGTCTTCACCTTCCATAGAAAAGGCTAATAAAACTGAAACAAATGCAATCAAACTAAATTGTAAAATTCACATCACTCCTGGTATTCCAAACCTAGTAATTTAATGATTAAAAAGAGAACTAGGAGAGTTCTGTTACAACAGAACTAATTTAAAAATGATGCCAGCCAGATCAAGCTCCCCAAATCACAACCAGGTACACTACAATATTCTTCTTTTATTTAGTTTACAGAAGAATCTATCAGTACAGGTTGCAGAAGGAAAATGTTTAGTGCTATTTACAATTTGTTTAAAACTCTGCTCTATACAAATTTAATTTTGATCATTATGAACAATATCTTTGTAGGCCTACTGCATATAAAGCATTTTCTCAAAGCAGTAACATTGAATAAAGTAACCTGATTACATTTAAATGAAGATCATTCAAAACACGGAACGTTTGTAATGGCTATGGACTCAAATACAGAACACAATGTCAGTCTGCATCTTTAAAAGCCTAGATCTATTTATATAGTTTATTGTTGTATTATTTTACCCGCCAATCTATACTTAAGTTCTATAGCCATGTTTTTATAAGTTTTTTTAATTAAATATATTCTACATATTTTTTACTTTCAACTAGGAAGATTTCTCCCTAGTAGAAAAAATATAAAATCTTTATATAATTTTTACAAGTTTAGATGAAACTACCTCATGCTTTAGTGCTGTGCAAATTTTTTAGCATATCTTTTTTTAAATTACATGAAATAAAATAATGGCATCCTTTGTAACTATGTATGCTTTTAAAAAACAGCTTTTGATTTCCAATACAATTGCAAGCACTAATATCAAATGCAAATAACAAACAAATGAACTCATCATTTAGCATTTTTTTCTATTTTATCCTTTTAATTATCTCTTTGAAGTCACTGTTGAGTAAGCATGACACTGGACACTAAGATCAGATGAATAAGGATGACTGAAAAACATCAATTGTAGATATTCAAAGACATAAATTGATTAGTAAATGAGGTCTTTAATATTTATGCACAATAATAAAAGCCTATGAACTACAGGAAATTACCCCTCCCATATTAAGGCTAGGAAATGCACTCTCTGCACTTATTTGTGCTGTCTAAACAAGCACTCAACAAATGTACGAAAGAAGAGTGCACATCGATTAAAAAAAAAGTTGCAAGAGCCCTCCATAGAGTGCTTTAAAATTACAGGCACATAGTTTGTTGCAGTGAGATTTTTTAATATATAGACAATTTTATCAGTTAGTGTTTTGTGCCACTTGGTCATCATGGGTGACTTAGGTAGAATTTACTTAGTAGTTACTCTTTCCCGCCCATCTATCTCCCTGCTTTCTATTGGCCATGACTGAATTTAAGAAAAAAACTATGGATTTTTTTCAGTGCTGATTCATTTCTCAGTGTTGGAAATACTTAAGAACATTTGTTGATGAGGTCTATATATATTCAACTGTTTTAGTGCAAATTGCCTCTAGTATTCGTGATTGGTTAAAGTTCCGGTTAAGAATGATTTTAAGGTAACAAAATGATTTCTGCTGAAGAGTAGTTAATTTTTTTTCTTGGAGAGAAAATTCATTGGCGAAATGATGCATTAATAAGCTTGTTCAACAACATAAAGAGTAGAAATAAAAAAGTATTCGTTTTCTAGAAAAAAAGTGTGACCAGGTTCATGTAATATTTCAGTTCAGTGGATTTCACAGATAGGCAGAAAGGGTTTTTGAAACAATGTTGGTCTCCTCTAATCCTGCAGCATGAGAGACAAAAACTATTCTACATCACAAGTAGCAGATACAGTAGCGCTTCTACAGGATCACACAACAATTGCTCTCTCCAGTTTTTTCACGATTTCTCTGCCCTACAGAAAAATAAACAAAATGTTTTCAAGATAATTAATGCAAAACACCATATATGCATTATAAAAGCTTTACAGTATTATTATAATGTTGAATAGACTAGTAATAGGGTTTTACATGGAATGAAAACAATTGCTATCCTATTTTCTCAAAAGATTCACTGGAATATTTTGAATTGGCTATGTTCTGATGGAATAAGGGCCATAAAAATAATCAATGGGAAATGTCACAAGTTCCCTGTTGTCTTGTTCTTTTATTCTTGGAATAAAAAAAAGTAGATTAGATGGTAGACCACACTGATTATTATCTACCATGCAATGTACTGAAAATTGGCTAACAGATTATATGGATTTGCATATGTGTTTGTTTCTATAAACATAAATAATAGTTAAGCACTTTTGTAGCCTGTATGAAGAAAAAAACTGTCTCTCTTCACTTTAATCTAACAGTTGGGTTGAGCATTCTCCCTAATGCTCATACAAGATATGGATTTTTTACAATTGAAAACCTCCTTTCAAAACTCAGGAAGAAAATGCAGGTTCATGAGCACCAGTTTTCGAATAATAAAAAAATTAAAAATAGTGTATCAGATTGGCAGCAATGAATGTTTACAGATAACCCTTACCTCTCACCTTACCCCCTTTCTCATCACACTATTCCAACCAAATTCTGCAGGGACAGAACAAATGTGTACAGCTAATATTGTTCAAGTCTCCATGGCCTAACCCAACCCATGAGTTTTGATCTCAGATTAATCCAGCAAATTAAATGTCCAATTCTGAATTTAAATTCAATAGTTCAAAGGAATCCAAGAAAACACTAGATTGATCATAAACGTAACATATTTACAACAAACAAAAGTTGTTTTCTTCTCATTTTTCATCTACAATATCCAATTTAAAAATATGTTGCAATTTGCTAAGCCTACCTTGAGAATTTGGCTCTGGCAATGTCTCTCTAGCCACCAAATGCATCACTGTTGTTTTGCCAAAGGGCAATTTTAATGCTGCAAAAAAGGGGAAAAAAGTTTTGTAATACTCCTCTATAATGCACAAAATTGTTCCATAATTTCAATTGCATTACAATTGTTTCCTGACTCTGCTAGTATTCATATTATACATTTAAAAAAAATAGCATTTCTTTATCTGAATCTCTCAAGCCACTTACAGAATATAAATTGTAAAAGCAGAAAGTAAAGTATTTTATTAACTTCTGCAAATCTATTGATGTGGAAGGATAAATTAAAAGTCAATGTAGCCATAATTGATTTAATTAAAACAACAGATAATGAAACACTTCTATGCTCATGAGGTTGCTATGGATTGAACAGCTGTTTTATATCACTTCATACTCACTGACCCTTCACATTAATTGCTCTGTATTACCCATCATTATGCCAATGATTGCGTCAACTATGAAGAAACTGTAATACAATATATACTACAATCTATATACATAAATTCAATAATACACTGGTGATTGTGTGTCTGTGTGCATAAACTCTTTTGTAATTGAGCTTGATTCTTGTTGATTTTATGGACCTGTCCATTTAGTATATTTCTGGTAATATAAAAGTGACTTGCTATGGCCTTCTGAGACTTTTCAATTTCCAAGCATAACCTATAGCTTTGCTCTTTCCTGGAGGTTTTGTCTTTGAAGTCCTAATCATGGCTAACTCTATTTAACTTTTAAAATTGAAGTAAGTTTGACCACTGGCTGCTACCATGCAGGTGTATGGATCCAGAGAAGAAAATGTGCTTTTCATCTGGTGCGGACACATTCCTTGCACACAGGATCTGAACAGTGGTGGGATTCAATTTTTTTAACAACCGGTTCTCTGGGCGTGGCTTATTTGGGTGGTTGTCGCTTGCTGATCATGTGACCGGGTGGGTGTGGCTAGCTGGTCATGTGGCCGGGTAGGCGTGGCTAGCTGGTCATGTGGCCGGGTGGGTGTGGCTATGTGTCTAGGGACTATTCAAAGGGCTGAAAAAAGTCATTTCTGACTGGTCCTCACACTTTTGACTGGTCCTCACACTTATGACCATCCTCACATTTATGCCCATTGCAGCATTCCTAACAACTGTGTCACTCATTGCACAACTGCTTCTCTTCACCATGGTGACGATAGGGCGAAAAACGTAAAATGTGAGGACAGTCGTAAGTGCGAGGACTGGTCAAAAGTGTGAGGACCCATCAAAATTAACTTTTTCAGCCCTCTGAATAGTCCATATGCACAAAAGGACTACCCAGAGGGCTGAAAAAAGTGATTTCTGACAGGTCCTCACACTTATGACTGATCATCATTTATGCCTGTTGCAGCATTCTTAACAACTGTGTCATTCATTTCACAACTGTGGTGCTTCATGTGACCGGGTGGCCGTGGCCAGGTGGTCATGTGGCATCACTTCTTTGCCCTAATGACAGTTCGCTGCAATGGTCACAAGTGTGAAAAACGGTCATAAGTCACTTTTTCCAGTGCCGCTATAACTGTTGTAAGTCAAGGATTACCTGTACAAAAATACAAAAAGCTTCTTTGCTTGCAAAAAGCTGTTCTAAATACCAATCACTAGATTAGAAATACCTGCAAACTGGAGTTACAAATCAGGGAGGGTGCCAGAGCACCTTGAGGAATTAAAATAGTGCAATGATAACTATCAGAAGCCAACTCTTGCTCATAAAGTGAAACCCTTTAGCAGAGAGATCATTTAAGCTCTCCAGAATGAAGCAAAGGAGCAAACAGAGTATCTGTTGCTTGTTAAACCAATTACCAGAACAAATAGACACAGAACTAGTCAGATTTCCAAAGCTGCTTCTTTTCAGGAACAGAGATTAACATTTTTCCTTCCAAACAAAGCTGAATAAGGAAAATTATCTCATCACTAAACACAGGATTAAACATCACCAAGCACAGAATTAAACTTCACCAAAAACCAGTTTTAGACCAAAAGTCAGAAAGGGTATGTAAACTCACATTTGAATGTCAATCTTTCTAGCTAGCAAATAAGCCTTGCTGAATGTCACTCATCTTGGTTCCTTGACATTAAAAGCTTCTGCTTCGTTATTTAATTATTTCTTCAAAGTGCTGATCATTGCACCCTGACTTATATTTCCTCCCAACAGCAGTGTAAAAAGCTTAAAACAACCCTTCCCCTTTAAGAAAGTCAAGCAAAAAAAAACCTCTGAGAACCTCCGGAACCGGAAGCGATAGTAAGTCTAGGCATACTGCCAGAGAGGCAGTTTCTGTATGCAGGGCAATAAAGATTAGGCTAGGAAACAACACGGAATGTTGTAATTCCTTACAGGATTAACCCTGTAAAGTAGAAAAAAACCAAAAGGAGATTTCTTTTAACAACCGGTTCTCTGAATTGCTTAACTACTTAACAACCGGTTCTACCGAACCGGTGCGAACCAGTAGAATCCCACTACTGGATCTGAAGCACTTTTCTAATTTTGAATCCAAATATCTGCACAACCCAAATGTACTGCAAATATAGCAGGTTTATTTTGCTCTGTCTTAATTTCTTCAGTATCTGCCCGTCAGAGATGTCGCTGGAAACAAGTTTGGTAATTTCAAAACTCCATGCTGTTTATTTTTCAGATTAATGTTATAAACTGAGAAATTGGGATTTTATGATTCCCCAGTGCATGGTTACACTGGCTGGGAGAAAAAGGAAGGTCAAAGCAACTAGAAAAGCTGAAAAGAAATGAAAAACACAAGGATCTGTTGTACTTCCTATAGCTAGACTGATTTATATTGCTACCTAGCAGGTTTTCTACTTCCTGCTGTGAGATAAATGGAGAAGAAATAGCCAGAGACAATTTCCTTATGTGCTCTTTTAATTTTAGTTTTTCAATGGACATCTCTGATGGCTTTCTTGAAAGATATTTAATCTGTTAGTCCTTCTCAAACCTGAATCACAATGCCTTGCGTGAGGTATCATTATAAAGAAGCCATTAAAAGTAGAAAAAAATGCCCGATTTAAATACAGAGGCAAGAGTACATTAACAATGCTACAAGAAAAAGCATTCAATGTAATGCAGAAAATATTCTGAAAGAATGCAAACTATTTATAGAAAACTAGTAAGTGATAAAACCTATCATCTGGGAAAAGCCTACATCAAGAATCCCAATGCTTCCAACATTCCAAGAAATAATTTTTCTTCATGTTTCAAAATGTCTTAATCCTGCACATTGTATTGTGACAGAGATAGTAGTAGAGAGAAAAGAAACAAGTTTAGCAGTTCTAAAGACAGAGTAAGAATCTTCGGCTTCTTATATGAACTAGTTCTATTTCAGTATTCATAAGAATTTTTGCCTGCATTCATTCATTACATCTTCTGTCCCAGTTCCTTTCCTTTTTGTGTCTTGTTAACAAGATAAGCCTAAATGCAGGATTCTTCTGTTAGTTCAATTTTGTTCATTTTCTAGAAGCTAAAAATCTTCATGTTTAAGTGTTGTGGTAGAAATTAGAGGTAAATTGTCCATATCCAAATATATTTATACTCCATCTGAGATGTCATTAGCAATCTAAGAATAACCTGGCAGGTACTAGAAACTGTAGATGTTATTCAATTAAAAAGAATCAGTGAGGCACACCACAAGGGGGCACAACTGAACAGCTTTTCTACTCCAAGTGAGATATCATTCTTGTGTAACTAACTAGTAGTGTGTATCTGAAAAGCAATGCTAGATGTGAGAAAATTTATTTTGAATCAGCCATCAACATTTTTACTCATAATTATAAGATCTAGGATACTTCCTTAATCTTAGTTTCATTTTGATTATATTTTCCAACATTACCATGCAATATAAAAACTAAAACTATAATACTTTTATAACCTCAGTTAAAAAATAATTCACATTAAAAGTATTCTCTGTTTCAATTTCAACTATACCATTTGCTGGACTTTCCAAAAAGTATATTTTAACTTTCAATTGTTCCCAAATCAATGAATTTTTTTTTTAATTTTTAGTTCATTCAGAAGATGTTTATAAGCCAATTTCTTTCGTTACCTCCTAGTGTCACATTGCCATGAAGAAATCTTCCTTGATAAATAAGTCTCAGAATATTTGGACTGCTCACTTGTTCTTCTTCCCAATCTGGAAAAGCAACAAGAAAAATAACAAATTCAATTATTTAATTTTGAAATTATATATTACTTCTTATAAACTTCCAGCAAGGCTAATCACACACCGGTTTATAAATATTCTTTGGAGTATGTTTCTTTTCTTGTCATTAGGATAGGTTTTTAATTTCAGCCTTAAAGAGACAAGTCAAAGGGAACTGAACTAGAAAATAACTCCAGAAATTCCTTCTAAAAATACTCAAGATAATGTTTATAAATGTTTATATTGAAGTTATTTTGTAATTGATATTAACGGCTCAGTGCAAATGAGATGTGAATATAGAAAAAGTAGGTCATTTAGGGAGTAAGAATCAGAATAGCAACTGTTTAGAAATACTTGCTTAGAAAAAGATCTGTTTCAACTAAGTGGGTTAAGTATTAGTCTATTTACATGTATATATCACAATGGGATTATCTAAAAGCACACACTTCATTTGATTGTTTGTGATGAAACATAGACATAATTCACTAAGGACACAAGGGTGATATAAGGTTTTGGTTAAGGACCAAATCATTATTTGGCTGAGTCAAGAGTAGACATGGGAATGGACTGGAAAGAAAATAAAAGAAACTAATAAAACTAGAATAAAAGTATAATGACTATAGATAAAGTACAAGTCCTGTACATACAAAAACAATTAGAAAATAGATTCATCTCCCATAAAAAGGGGCGGGGACACGACCCAGTGGCTCAGCAGTTAAATAGCAATAGCACTTAAGACTTATATACCACTTCACAGTGCTTTATAGCCCCCTCTAAGTTGTTTACAGAGTCAGCATATTGCACCCAACAATCTGGCTCCTCAATTTACAGACCTCGGAAGGATGGGAGGCTGAGTCAACCTTCAGCCTGATGAGATTCGAACTGCCAAATTGCAGGCAGCCAGCAGTCGGCAGAAGTAGCCTGCAGTACTGCATTGCTGGATTTGTCAGCTGGAAAGCCAGCAGCCCAGGTTTGAAACCTGAGCGCCACGCAATGGGTGAGTTCCTGTCCTCAACCCAGCTCCTGCCAACCTAAAAGTTAGAAAGCATTCGCGTGCACGCACGCACACACACATTGACATATCACATACACACATACATATATACAGTGGTGAGATAGAGCCAGTTTGCACCAGTTCAGTCAAACTGGTAGCTAACATTTTGGTCAGTTCAGTCCCCCAGCCAGTCCTCGCCTGGCCTCCCTCCCACCCACTCACCTGACCTGAGAAGGTAAGGCCAACAGCAGGGAAAGGAGACCTGCACAGTCAAAGGACCACCTTGGTGGGTGGGACACAGTGAGGCTCGGCCGCCTTTCGGGCCCAACTCTTGGCCTCCATGGAGGCGGGAAGCCCAAGAGAAGGCACCTGGTCCGGGGACACAGTGCTCCACGATGGAGCTCTTCCCGGGTAGCAAAGCCTTGGATGATCTGATACATCCCGAAGGCCTCAAGGGGCTCCAGAGTTTCCACGCTTCTTCTCCAGCCTGAGCACCCTGTCCTTCAGATCCCAACGGGGCCAGTGCCTGGTGGCAATGCTCATAGCAGGAAGGCAAGGGAATGTCCCGGGGCTGCACGTGCGCACCTTACCACAGAGCAGTGGCTTCTGTTCCAGCGCAGTGCTCTCTCCTGAGGGCCACCCGCCTACCTGCCGGCCAGCTGGGCTGGCCCAAAGCGGTGTGTCCCCCATTGCAGGCTGGATGCAGGACCTGAGGTGGGAGGGTGAGCAGGCGGCATTTGTCCAGAGGCCCAGCAGAAGCCAAGCATGCCAGGCCCGAAAGGCAAGTGAGCCTCACTGTGTTCCCCCCACCAAGGTGGCCCTTCAGCCGAGCACAGCGGGTCCGGAGCAGATCTCCCTCCCCCGCCATTGGTCTTACTGTTGCAGGCAGCCACGGTGAGCAGAGCGGTGCGAGTCCCATGGGCTATAAGGTAAGGCCAATGGCAGGGGAGGGAGATCCATTCCAGGCCGGCCACACTCAGCCAAAGGGTCACCTTGGGGGGACATGGCAAGACTCGCTCGCATTTCAGGTCTGGCTAAAAGGGCAATCATCTTGGGATTAAATTCCAAATGAAATTGGGTTTTCAGGGTAAGGAGACATCAAGTACTTTCAACTGCAGGTTTCTAAAAATCTATTAAAATGAATGTCTAGATGCAACTCTTTAACTCATTAGTCCAGAGGGAGCATAAGAGATAGATTCCCAATGAAGGTTTCAGTGTATTTAGCTCAGGAAGAACAGAATAACAAGAGTTGAAAGGGACTTTAGAGGTCTTCTAGTCCAACCTCCTGCTCAGGCAGGAAAACTGAGGATACCAAAATCTGAGTGGAGGGCCTGGGAAACATGTCAGGATAACAGAATAACACTTAGAAGGGACCTTTGGGGGGACCCTATACCATTTCAGAGAAATGGCTGTCCAATCTTTTCTTAAACACCTCCAGTGATCGAGCACTCAGAACGTCTGGAGACAAGCAGTTCCACTGGTTAATTGTTCTCACTGTCAGGAAGTTTCTCCTTAGTTTTAGGTTGCTTCTATCTTTGCTCATTTTCCATCCACTGCTTCTTGTTTTGCCTTCTGCTGGTTTGGAAAATATATACCCCCCCCCCCCTTTTGTGGCAGTCTCTCAAAAGCCTGTTTTGTGACCTGCCTATCACACTCTTGGGCAAAGCATGTGAGCCATTTCTTCCTTTCAGTGATCCATGAAAGTACATCTATAGTATGTAGATGCAGATAATACAGTAGAAAAAAGGTGAACAACATTTTTACAGAACTATAGATATGTTGAGGCTTTTTGGGGAGAGTGACCAGGATGCGAGAAAAGGCTGGGAGTGACGAGTGCCTGGGAGGGGAGGGGCATAGTGAGGAGAGGAGAGGCGCCCCTCGACATGAGTGACGTTAAGTTGGCCATATGCGTTTGTGCGCATACACACACACAGAGAGAGACAAATAACAGCAAAAAGTGAATGAAGAGAATGTCCTCATCAAACTTGGTCATGAAGTAGAGTTGTGGTTTGTAATTATTGTATTTTTTCCATATAACATAAATAGGGCTGCCTATACACTCTGCTTACTGCTCTACTATTAGGTATAAAAATAAATGCATGAAAATTTGCTTTCAACATGGGAGAAATGTTATGTTCTCACTTCAGTATCAGAAACGCACAAGGGTATATCCCTGTATTATACTGTAACAAACATATTGGAAATAAGGGTTAGTAGAGGGGATAATAAGGTCCATGCTTGAGATTGTGTATAAACTCATACTCTGGACACTAACACAGAAGCCATTATACAAAGGTTAACATTAACTAGGTTTCAGTTCTAAACTGAATTGGGTTACCGTAGTTTGAATAGCAAATCTGAGTTTGCTTCAGAATTGATCTACATAATTGTCTTTTTTACGAGTTCGGGAGTAAACAAGCAGGGAATTCATTGATCACAGGCCATGATACAGTCCAGACAAGCCATCACCATGGCCAAAACACTGATATCTGGAAAGGTATTTCTTTAGCCAGCTTCGCTTCCAGCCATTTACGCATAAGAATTTAGCAGCTTAAAGCTGCAGGATGTAAAAGCTCTTAAGATTCAAGTTTAGCACTGTAACTATGCTAATTATTCAGTTGGAGCATTTAAGTTAATTTGACAATAGACAAACTGCCACTTTGTTATATTCCTAAACCCCTCAGCAACTTGTGATATTTATTAGACTGGCTGGTAGACACACTGTGTACCAGTGGTAGGATATTTAAATGAAAATTAGTTCAAAGAGAAGTTCTGACCATCCATATGCAACAGAAAACTCTCAGAAGTGGCATGCTCTCCAAGGAGCTTCTACTCAGTGAGACAGAATTTCTACAGACTATAATTACATCACCTTTCCACTTTCTAGTTCTACCCTATTCCATTATCAAATAGTCTAGTGAGCCTTCTTTCTTTTCTTTTCTTTTTGTAAGTATCCCGAAGCTGATTTAGAAGTATATTTTGGACTTTTGTCTTGATGAGACAAACATTCTCTTTTCAATTATAAGACTCTGCTTGTAGGTCATGTTCCTTTGAATGCTGAAAAAAGCAGGTCAAAGTATACATTCAATAAAAAAATTCAGATTGTCCAGGTTAGATGTTAATCAATTCTCACCAGTTGTTAGTCAGTATGGATGGTGGTGAAGAATGGCAAGAACTACAGTCCAACATTTGGAGAGTCTTGCATGCTCACCTCTGAGATCAAGTTTGAAGCATTAGTATTAGATTACACTACCCAAAAGACATGTGTAATAAGGATGTCTTTTAATAACAGAATGTAATATACCAAGTGCATGTCTTTGCAATAATATTAAGCACGCATTGATAACATTAACATAAATCCACTACAACCTATTATACAATGGGCAGTTTTTGAAAAACATTAATAAACATATAGCAATTAAATAACTGACCATAATTAGTTGCTTGAAATTTTATCTTCCTAAATGGCAATTCTATTAGTTTTCAAAATGACTAGGCAGAAGTTATAATGATAGCTTTAAGTCTTACATGACTTGGTGCCTAGATATATTAAGGACTGCATAATCTTAGAATTGCTCAATCATTAAATTACAAAGATAAGAGCAATTAAGCAAAGTATCTTTACTTTGCCAATAGAACTCTCCTCCAAAATTTGATGAAATTTTGCCGCGCTAAAATTTTCATTACTTTTCTTTGCTGTTGCTGCTGTAGCTATTGTATTTTTCTTTTTACCATTTCTACAACCTCAAACATTTTAACTTTACCGATTTTTTAAAATGTTGCCATTATTGTTTGAAGGGTTTTTTTCCCAAGCCTCTATGTAAATGTTTAATTATAACATTAGTAGGATATATATTGCTAAATATGATTTAATGGTAGTGTCACTACATTCCTAATTATACTTAAGTGCAGCAGAGAGCAATGCTAATCTAATTCCAATCACATGGTCAGTTACTTACATGCATTTAGGTTTCATCAATTTTAAAGGCTTATCCATGCAAAAGAGAGCTCAGGTTTAAAAGTTTTAACATTATAAATGTTATCTGTTAATAAATATGCACATGAATATACATTTATAGGGGGACACAGGATCAATCCTACAGTCAGAATTATAATGCCTAGCAGACAACTTGTCTTTGGAGGCCTAGTTCCTATTATTCTACTTCCAAATAGCACATGGGGAATATAATTTCATAAGAGTTACAATGGTTTTATAGATGTATAATTATTAATAATATGCAAGATGTTATGAATGTGAGCCATATGACATTTAAAACTTTTTTTAAAAAAACTCTTTCAAAACAACTAAGGATGTCTATTTGGATTGTGAAACAATTTAAAATGAGGTGGTTTGAATCTAAAATATTTTGCATTCCATTAGCCCTTCCCTTCTTGACATTTTTCCTGCTAGATAAGAATTCAAAATGTCAGTTTATTAAAAATATAGTTCTAGTGTACAATTTTGGCCCTCCTGGTATTTGCATTCAATGTTATTCAACACTCACTGATTTTAGACAGGGGAAAATAAACCACATTGGCTAAAGTACATAAAGAGCCGATGCATATATTTTGAAATGCATATATTAGCATTTCAATATTTTATTTTTGATGAGGATATTCTTTCTACCCATTCCATGGAATAGACTGGAATACTGACCAAATAATAAATATTAACATTCTAGTACTTACCCATTGGCCAGTTGTCATATACATGTTTTGCAATGTCCGCTGCTGAATCATTTGGTGAGAACAAGAACTCTTTCGTTTTTCCACTTACCAAAATGAGGCGCAAATTTATCTGTAGAAAAAAGTAAAAGATCAGGAAGATCTGTTCTAAATTATAGAAGTAATTTTTTGGTATAAGTGTCTAAAGCATTCACTGAAGAGGAACATGTACTGTATTCAGAAAAAAAGAAAAAACTAGCTTGTGTTTTATGATAATGTAACAGGACTGCAGGCACTACATAAAAAGTGATATTCCTATTTTTTTTTTCTTTTTCTTCAGTTTCTGATACAAACATGCAATAATATATTTACATATTAGCTGAAAGAAAGAGACAACTCTAACAAAAACTATCTGGATGATTAGAAAATATTAACTATTTTTAGAAAACAAAAGAACTATAACAATAGTCTAAAATACTGAGACTTTCTGATTTTAGGACACAGAATAACATCAAAACATCAAATATAATTTTGCAGTATAGAAAACCCATTATATTACATTAGATTATTCATTAACACCAATTATACCGTATATACTCGAATATAAGCCGAGTTTTTCAGCACGTTTTTCAGGCTGAAAAAGCCCCCCTCGGCTTATATTCGAGTCACGGGGGGGAAAAAAGCCTTTTTAAAAGAAAACAAATGAGTAGACCCGTGTCTGCAAAAATAGAAAAAACAGCCCTTTCAGCTTCAGTATAGGTTAATTACCACAAGTTGTTTTGAAGAGCCTCCCGACCCTCAGCTGATTTGCTCTCAACTGTTTTGCTAGCTGCAAAGAGGTGCAGATTTTTTCCCCCCAAGCCATGCTGAAACGCGAAACTGAAAGTAAAGCAGGGTCTTTGCTGCAACGTGACAAAATGAGGCAGAGAGAGATTTCTTTTTCTTTTTCCTCACCAAAAAAGGTAGGTGGAAAACTGCAAACAATGGGAAATTTAGGACAAAAGAGGCGGTTCAAGATTTTAAAACACAAAAGAAAAAAAAAGCTCTATTTAACTAGGAAATTGTAATAATTGAGATATTATTAATTGTATATTGTGTTGAAAGCAGAAATGGTTAAGTTGTGGTTTGGAAGAATATATAAGGGAAATTATTTGGTTTATTATTATTGGTAAATATAATTACCGGTAATTGATTTGTAAGAAATTGGATTGCATGGAAATAATTGGAATATTCATATTCATATTGATTAATATACAAAAAAGATAGTTATATAACTAATTGATTTATATTAAAATGTTGAATTTGTATTGAACAACTGTAATATTACATAATTAACCAATGTGAGGATGGATATAAAAATAGATGACAATGGGAAGGGGTATAATATAGAATAGAAGTGAAAAATTGAATTTGATTAAGATTAGAGATGAGGATGAAGGGTAATATTGGTTTTTTTTAAAAAATAGATGAGGAATAAATATGGCAAAAAGGAAATATAGAAATTGTAAATTTAAGTGAATGACTAAACACTGTTTAAATTTGTGAACCAGCCAAATACTCTGTTCAAAGAAAATACATTGTATGTTTGTATGTGTGTTTCTAATTATTGCTATTTATTCATATTTGTTCTCTTTTATTCTTTAAAGTTTAACAATTCATTCTTTATCTTGATAACTTTATATTTGTTTGGGGTTGGTTTTCTTCCCTTTCATCTTTTTTATTGTACAGCAATCTTTCTCTTCAAACCTACCACCTCTCTCTTTGAGAAAGGGGGCAGAATGAGAGAGAGTGTGGGGGAGAGAGAGAGAGAAAGAGGGGGAGAGAGAAAGAATGAGAAAGAGAGGGGGAGAGAGAAATGGTGATAAGATAGGGCAAAAACGTAAAATGTGAGGACAGTCGTAAGTTCGAGGACTGGTCACAAGTGCGA